>OZ012723.1:16325194-16925194 GCA_963942605.1 Poecilus cupreus
ACACTGATATTTTTTAACATGAAATAGCGAAAACATTTATAGAAGAAATTTCAAGAATTAAAGTTAGTTGAAAAGGTTTTCATATTTTGACATATCAAATTTTATCTGCAACGTTCAGGTGCTTGGTGTATGATTTAATTTGTTAGTTGTCTTCATTTTTAAATATTTGTTGTAGGTGTTATAATAATTACGGGACATGAAAATAAAATAAAATATGTGGATTATGTAGATTTTTCTAATGCGATCAATAGTAACAAATTTATACCAGTGGCCCATGTGTGCAAGCGGCAGGTTGAACTGCTTCAAACGCTTGATTACAACAATGATATATATTTATTCTTTGTATCTACCTTACCACGGACTATTTTATATATATTTTGTGTAACTATTTTTGTAGAGTATATAGTATGTTATAATTAAATAACATTCTCAAAACTAATAAAATATTTAAGAAAATAGCAATAAAAAATTTACGGCCGGTTCCAACGTTAGCATCGCATAATTCGGTATACTTCTGAATACAATAGTTATTATAAAGAAAAATTTTACAAATTTAATGAAATTTTTAATATTATTTTAATTGCAGACCAGTTGGACATGTTTGACAAAGATCGGTATTATATGAACAAATATTAGTGAAAGTTGTATTTGATTTAAATTTGTTTTAAAATTCACTTATTTAGTCGCTAAAGAAAGGCCTCGAAGAGACGAGATTAATAATTATAACTGGAAGAATTATGCCATATTGTGTAGTGTGCCGTATATCGTACTAATCACCCTTTTCCTATTATATTATTTTAACTACTTAAGTTTTATGAAATTTTCAGAGATGGCGGAGCCCTAGCTGAGACACCCGCCGTAGGCGGGGGTCGACGCTAGTAAACTAACTAACTAACTATTATTAATTTAACTCTCACTTTCTAATTTTACAACGGTATAAAATATAGAAAAAGGTTTCAAATAAAAATTGTAGCCAATATTCTACATTTTTTGAATATAACAAAATTTACTGCGACATACCAAAAAACCCGATAGATTTTTAAGTAAACTAGTACTAGTAGTACTATGGATTACTATCATAGGTACTCTAATCAACTCTTGAACCTTGAACATCTAAATTCTAAATAAAAAATCTGTTGTGGGCACCACAATACCTCCCGCCAAAGATTTCTTATCGAACAATGCAGGACCACGGCCACCATTATCAAGAAACGCTCATCCCTTCCATTTAAAAAATTATGACATGTCAAAAAAAATTACATTTTTCAACCGTTGTTAGCAGATTTAAACGAAAATATCAAAATATAATTTTTCTTTAACGTGTTGTAATTCGTAAATGGTGACAATAAGAGGAAAATGTTTCAAACAATAATTGTAGATAATAATATTAGAAACATTATTCTAATAACAAAATTTTCATTAAACTACAAGTTACTGAGAGATTTCAAAATAATTTGAAAGGGCTTCAAGAAAACTACCACTTTCGGCTATTGGAATCTGCTCTTTCAAAGGAGATACAATAATTGATATATACAAAATATCAAAATTTTCAGATTAGTAGTTTTTTGAGAAACCGTAACTCCAGAGATCCACACAGACTGACAGACAGACTGACAGACTGAGACACACACACACAGACATCATCGCGAAACTATTAAAATCGTATTCTAGAGACCCTAAAACGTGCTCATCCACTGAAAACTCACTATCCAATTTTTAGCATGATTTTAACATCCTGTGAGGAAGGTAGAAATTATAGTATCGCCAATTTTGATCCGGAATAATACCTCTCTTATATATGTGTAGGAGGTAAAAAGGATAATGAATAGAAATTATTCCAGAACTATAACATTCTTCTTTAGGTTATTTTAAAATAATGGGGTCTTTCACCATTTTTTTAATTTTTATTTTTATGAAACTTTATTTAAATTGAAGACTATCTACATTTTTAAAAAGTCTTAATTGTTATTCATTAAGCCACAATGTTTTTTTTAAATGTTCTGACGTCATTGTAGAGGTGGTGTTGGATCTTCAACAATACAGATTGTAAATAATAGTAGTCACATATTTTTTTACTTATTTTATTATTATTATTACAATAAAATAGAACATTTATGTGACAAAAATTATTTAAATCTCTACTGTTTGAGATCCACCAAAAGCTCTATAATGACGTCACAACATTTAAAACAAATCGTTGTGGCTTAATGCATAACAATTAGAACATTTTAAAAGTGCAGATAGTCTTCAATTTCGATAAAGTTCCATAAAAAAAATTTTTAAAAATGGTGAAAGACCCCATTATTAATATTCTTAGCAACATGCTAAATTATAAGTTTTAAAAAATCAAACTTGATTCAAGCTCGCGTTGAAAAAAGATAAAAAAAATAAATTCACTCATAATATCTGCATGTAGTTCCGCTTCCTGCGCGCAGCAACCCAGGTGGCAACATTTACTTTACGGGTGTAGCGTCCGTGATTAAATTAACTGTGCGATCGTGGCGCCCTCAACTCGCACAAGTTGAAATGAATCGGCGGCGCGGGTCCGCCGGACTCCGCTCCGGGTTCCGGCTTATCCGCGTGCGTGGCTGATCGAGTGTCCGGGCCGGAATTAACGGGCCACTAATCGTGCGGTTAATCGATGTCGTCTCCGTGACCGGAATCTGCCGTTCAGCTGCGTTCAACCTGCGTGTAACAAACAACAAGCTGTATAACAGAGCGGTCATCGATTACTCTAACTGCTAACGCTAAGCACTGGGTTAGGGCAGGCTGTTGGTGGTTTGGTTCATTTTCATGTCGTTTCTCATGAGAGTTGTTGGAGTAAAATTTGCGTGAAATAATAATAGATGTGTCAGAAACAGGCCGCATTGGATGTGATATAATCGCTTTGTTTAGGGATGGACACTGAACAAAATTGTACCGTTGTTTTCAAGGAAATTTACCACTATTGACTACTAAAAATATTCACACACACGGACGAAAAGTGAACTAATTTGACATTTCCAGTCAAATGCATATTTCAGTAGTTTGTTGTAAAATAGATGCATTTATACGAATTTAATTAAATATATTGACCGGTACCATGAGCTCTGTTTTTGTGAGTTTTAAGAGAAAAGTTTTAACCTCGATTTTAGTGCTGTACCATATTCTAAAATTATTATATATCAAAAAAAGCTTCAAATAGAAGTTACAGAGAAATATGCTATCTACCACTTTTATTTGACGAATTTTTTTATAAAATATTTTTAGAACATTGTACTCTTCTCTCAATACGCCCAAAAACAGAGCTCGTGGTATCAGCCATTATGTTTCTTAATATTATTACCATAAAACCTTTGTGGCCATTTATCATAACTAAAAAATCTGGTGTGGGCACTACACTATTTCCTTATATATACTTGTAAATTTAAAATTGGTTGTATAATAGTTACACTTGATACATGGCAACTCTACTTTATGAGACCTTTAATTTGATAGTAAACTCGAGAATATTCAATTATGTATTGTAAAAAAAAGAGGTAACGATCGTTAAATTGTTATTTATGTAACAAGGCACTGAAGTTCAATTTTTTATCACGAATATGGAATAAACTATATGAGTGATAAAAAGGAACTTCAGTGCGTACTTATTAAGTTTGATTTAAAATCTAAAATTCGAAAAAACTGTAAAAAAAATTACAATATAGGTTAAGTTTATACATCTGTCAGTCAATTGAAACTGACAGTTAGTGTTGCCAACCTCGAGAAGTGAAGTTATCGTAAATAACACTCAAAATTGTGTGTTTTGTCCTTAATTTCGTTATCGAAATTAATTAGTGAATTCTTCTTGCAAATTTTGTTTCATGTTGCGTCCAAATTTACTATAGTACGATAATATATCTGCCAAAATTATCCTAATTGTACAATAATTATTTAACGGTTGCCAACACTAGGTTGCACAAAATCGTCGAATAATGGGTTACTTTAGTGACGATTTCTGAGCTTTTAATGACGATTTTTGAGCAATGTAGTGCCGATTTGAAATAAAATAAATTTTTGGTATTTTTGCTCAATACTAAACCCGGTTAAATTTAAATAATTTGTAAAAAAACAATTGCCGATCATCCAAAATTAATTTTTGAGATTTGAATGTTGCTCCCTCTCCCTGAGATCTTCAAAATAATATAAAACTCGATAGGGTTTAATCAGAATTTATTAAATGTTGTTTTCCAAAATTTATTGAACATGTAACCTTATGTGTACAACATTAACTATATTGTTAATTTCCTTTATGTATAGTATACCGCTTATTATTGAGCAACTGTTAGCTTCCCTTTATAAGCATATACGAAAAATTTCAAATAATTTTCTTACTAATACAATCATATAAATATAATTGTACGGCGTACAATAATATTAATATTATTATACGACGTACAATAATGTGTTAGTTGTTTCATATACCGCTGGTGGCAGCACCTACAAGGGCATCTCTGACGTGTGACAGTTGCATTGCGTGGTTATGTCACATTTAATATTTTATTGTTTAAAATGGCAGAAAAAAATATCATACATGTATTTTATATACATCAAATTTACTTGGAAATGTTTGAAGAAAAAATATTATATGTTACTCGGAGTTGAACAGTTTTTTTTGTGTTTCGCTCAATTTGCATAGCCTCGGCTAACACCTCGGTCGAAAATATATGAGCTGAACACAAAAAGTCCTGTTTCAACTCCTAGTAGCATAATACACTATTATTCTCCATATTATTACTACCATCTTTGAGATGAAACCTTCTGATCCATATTCGAATGAATAAAGTGAGTTGACGTCAACTCTTGCACTTCCGGATTTGCAATTATGACCAAAATCAAATCAGTTCTTCCCATTGTTATCGAATTTACAATTGGGATGCTTTGTTACTCTATGATTTCTTATTTGTGAGTTATTGTACACTCGGAGACATATTCATCCATCCATCCATACATAATTCATTGAGAAAACGTCAAAAACTAATTCAAAGGACTTCAAAACATATATTTCCGCTAATCGTAGTCGATTTGATATTATAATCCGCTATTTTTAAAATAAAACATGCGTTGTGATCAGCAATTGCAGAGCTGGCACGCCCAATCAGATAACTTTCCAATAAGTACCATTCTTTTCCTTGAAGAATATTTATACCGAAAGTTAGTTTTTGGAAATACAACCACAGTTCGTCTGCAACACATGCACATGTGGTTAAAACTTTCGGCAGCGAGATGAGCGCTGCTGCTGGGGGCGGCAGGCGGCGGCGGCTGGGTATAAATCACTCGGGGGCGGTTCTTAAGGCAGGTACGTGTGGCGGCGGTCAAGCGGCCCACGGGGGCAGTTACGCTAACTGTGTTATAAATCTGTGTCCAGCTGACGCCTCTCGGCTCCGCTCCGTTTCTCTTTCGAATCTGCTGGCGAGGTTTGCTGTTCGTCCACCGCAGATCTGTTGTTGTGTTGTTGAGTAACTAGAATCTTATTAGGTTCAAGAGCTGGAATAATCGAATCTGACAAGCTACTGACCTTTTCAAAGTTGTTTCATAACAACGATGAATTAATAATGTTATTCAATCTTATTTTGTCAATAAGGTTCTACTTTTCTAATTAAATGTGAAGATAACATGAAATCAATATTTTCTGTCTAGGCTAAAAGATATAAAAGTTCTCTTTTCAACTAGACCTGAATCATTTCAAGGGTACAAAATAGTGCAAAAGGATTTGAGCAAAAATTGTAGATATTATTCTACATCTTTTTTAGTATAATAAAATTCATCCCTGAGCACTGTCTCAAAGAATGAAAAGGAAAATTCGAGTGTTGTAAATTATATACCACATAAGAAAAGTACAAGTAACAATATTGGTCAGAATAGGAAACGAAATAATAAGAGAACATGGTCGTTTATATTGTTCACATAAATTCACAATCTTCCACTAAGGAGGCGGCATATAATAACCTAAGATTTTAGGATGCTTCCTAAAAAAATAAGAGAACAATTAAAATGCAAGCCAACTCTAGATCTAATAGAAACAGCACAACTTGAATGGAGGAGGCATATGATAAGAATGAATGAATCGAGACCGGTGCAGCAAATTTGGATTAACAGGTGGAAGACCAATAGACACCTGGGATACCATCATCAACAAGACTCTGAAGAAGAAGATAAAAAAATTAGCGAAATTTGTGCACGATTAATTGACCTCAATTATTTATTAAGATTGCTCAAAAAACCTGATACTCCCAAAATCTAATCAGTTCGTAACTTCAATTTCAAATTCAAATGCCCAATTGTTCCGCCCTTCCTTAAAATTAAGATTTACTAAGGAATCCTTATATCTTAAGTTTGTTGCTCACGTTGAATTTAGGCATTGCATCTAAAACTAGAAATCTAAAAATGAATTTCAAAAAGGAAGAAAAATCTTTGGTAACTTAACTTTAGAATATCCAGAATGTCTGTGACTAAGAACATTTTAAATTGTAAAAACAGTCATTTTGACCTGTCCGGGCATTCTAGTATTAACGAAATTGTCATTTTTTAATGTTAGAATCTAGTAAGTTAAATACGAACTGCCAAGAAGATTTTTTATCATTTGTGTTTCAAAAGTACATGTAATTCATTAATTTATTGAGAAGGATTACCAAGTAAGGTAATACATTGATAATAATTTTATTTAGTGATATTAGCAATCACATAAATACGATTCTAGTATTAAAATGAAACCGAAAAATGAAAAGAAGAGAACAAAAATCCGCAAATTTCACAACGGACGAGATGTTATTTCTGTTATAACTCGATCCAGAATATAAGAATATTATTGAAAATAAAACGGCAAATGCAATGACAAATAAAAAGAAAGAAGTAGTAAGAGAAATTATCGGCAATCAATTTAATGTCAAAGCCCCAAATTCTGTTCATATATTATTCTAGGGCGATTATTTATAAAACGAATATCTTCCAAATCATCCATGACGCTCTTCCTAACTACAAATACAAATATTTGACAGTTCCTGTGTTAGATATTAAATGACCAATGTCGGACTAAAGGATTCCTTAAGTCAATTTTACTAATTTAAGTGCTGAAATTTGGCTGGTGCAACGAATTTTTTATATTTAAGGATTACTTAGAATTTAAAGGAACTCATACAGGCAGATTCATGAAAAGAATTAGCGCTAATCCTATTTTTATTATTAGTCGTAACTTCAGTTACCAACCTCAAAACATATTTATGTTAACTAAGGTTGTAGTTACGATAGATTAACATAAAATTTGACACATTTTGTTAATTTAATTAATTCAGAAATAAAGTTACAGAGGTTGAAAAAAATGGACTTAGCGTTAATTCTTTTCATGAATCTGCCAGTTAACGTTTAAATGAGCGTGGTGTAACTGGGCATAAATGTGTAATATCAAAATGATACGATCATTAGATTCTGTGTTACTGTGGACAAAAATATTGCCAAACACACAGGGAACCCAAAATGTGCTTATCTATTGAAAATTTTGTCCCGTCACAATACCTCCCTTATATATAGTTAATATAGCTTTTGTAATGTAGTTTGAAATAGTGCTCCTTGACTGGTCAGAGGTAGAAGAAACTTAAACTGCATTCAGAGAGTTGGTTCTGATGCGTGTTCAGATATTGCCATGTGACTTCCTCATCTTAATTTTTGTTTAGCAAATGATGTTGTCAAATCAAGCGCGTTATGCCATTGTTTGCAGTCTCTCCAGAGTCCGTTGTGTCGCAGTTAACCGTATAAACAGCAGAACGCGATGTGCGACGTCTAACGCGATTCGCTATTGTCTGTCTGTCGCAGGTCTTGCTGTCGTGTTGTCGTGCTGCCAGCAGATATCGCGCCCGTTGTGATTGTGTAGCTCCAGAGCAGCGCTATAATTAGATACGTCGTCTACACTGAATGCTTAAGCAACTATTGTCACATGATCGAATTAAAAGTAATTGAATCAGAGACTATGTGGTTGGATGTGGCAGTGGGTGTTATCACTGACGCAGACAATGCCTAGGTGAGGTGTGAGTATGTGAGGGAGGTTGTTGTTGGTGTTTCACCCTCTAGGTGATAGAGGGCTGTCTACAGATTGTATATTTGGAATAATACACAATTATATACGACGTGAATGCATTACATTGCGGTATCTACCATATGAGGTATAAATTCATGTTTAACTAAATTACAATAACATTTATGAAGTCTAGCATCGAAGAAAACAGCGATTGTAAAAACAACCGGTACACGTTCCATTTCCTAAATAATACAATATTTTGTTTATCAAAGGGTTGCAGATGTAAACAAAAATATTTAATAATTATGTATTGTTATTACTTAAATGAGACATGGACCCTAACAAAAAGACAAAAACAGAAGATACAAACTATGGAAATGAAGTACCTTAGAAAAATTAAAAGAAAATCTATAAGGGAGTATGAATCAAAGTTTTTCGAAGCAAGTGCTGAGTACAATCAGTAGAAGAAATCAGGAAGAAATAGTACAACAGTCACAGCTCAGATGTTTTGGACATGTGCAACGAATGACAGACAAAAGAGTATCAAAAATTTTAGACAGAAAAAAGCACTAGAGACAAGAACAACTAGTATAAGCAACGTAGGAAGACTCAAACGTACATGGCAGTCAAATATTGTAGATGCAATCACAAAAAAGAAAGAAACTATAAATCCTACCACCAACAGGAAAGAAAGGAGGTCTTTCTATAAAACAATACCCACTAACTAATTAAATGAAAGAATCAATTAATACAGTCTTTATCTATACACCGAAAGGTAGAAGAGTACAATTGAGTAAGTAATTAGTGAGACGATCTTAGGGTAAAAGAGGGAATGCCTTACAACTGGAAATCTCGTCTAATTTTCATACCGAGCACTTAAAACAATCAATGATACATTATCTAAATCCTAACATCGGAAGTTTCACATAGTCAACTGCATCCAATAGCTTTATTTCAGTAGGATAACGCAAGACCCTTATTGCGAGAAGAGTATTAATCTTCTTTAACCTTTTATCATAGATGAAAAAATATTCCCTATATAATATTGTAAAAATAGTGAAACCACATTCTCATTATCGAATTTTTGACCCTGCACAATACCTCCCTTATATAGACATATGAAAGGAAATAAAAATGTATGGAATAGTATAGTTTTAAATATATCATAATATTCGTCTTTATTATAAGGTGAATTCTGATTTCGAAGATCTCGGTAAATGATATATTGGAGCGTATTCTGTAACATACATGTTTATTTTAAGCAGCCTATTAAAAATGTGAACCAATGAACAGATGGCACGGAATAAAAATTAAAAATTGCGTTTGACACATTCTTTTATTGGTCAAAATTTTTAACAGATCATTAAAAATTAACATGAAACAATTTACTTCATACTTTTCCATTATATGAATATATTAAAATTTGACAGCTCACACAAATGTGTGTTTTTTTTCTGAACTGTGTTTAGTATTTATAATCTAATAAAAAGATAAAGAAATGGACATCATACAATTACTGATTATAAATTAATGTTAAACAAAACTTTGTCAAAGATTTATAAGTAATTTCAGAAACGAAGCATTTTATTCAAGTCCGCAGTCATTTGGCGGCAGCGCATTTAGTTTGCACTTTTGTTCTCGTAGTCTGGAGATAAAACAAGAGCGTCGGACAATCCACCTTTATAAATTGTCGTCCGTGACAGCGCGCTCTCTTATGTGCAGAATTTCAATATTTCCTTTTTGCATATCAGTCCAGTGGCCAGTGTCTACTGTGTCTAGCACAATGATTTAACTGCGCACTGCACTCCCCAGTGTTATTGTGTTTCATTCATAAAAGAACCGTAATCCCACTTTGATAACTTTCCTATTCGTTTCGCTTTTTGTGGGAATAAATTTGCTCGCCAGGAAATAGATATTCCAGGTTCGAGAAGCAAAAAACTGGCTAATGACGCGATACGTTAAGGGTGCATAATCCGGAGTTTACTTTTATTTACGTATCTGAATACATTTTCGCACGAAACTTCTAGAAAGAAAGCAGAGGGTTAAGTACCTCCCTCCAACTCTTCCCACGACAACTTAGATTTTTCTCAATTCATTTGCATAGATTATACTATATTTTTTACTTGTTTAATCAACAGTTAGAAGATATTAAAAATTCTTCCAATTCACGATTCGTACAATAAATAAGGAAAATTGAAAGATCTGAAAATTTGTAGTAAAGGGGTATCTCAGTTTGAATTCCACAACCACTGAAATATGTAGGCTTTCATGAAAGACAGATAGATGTTGCAAGAGCATCATTCTTTCTCTAACACTTGTTTGTATAGGGGTTGCTATGCGTTTGTTGAGCGGTTGCTATGTAAATTGTACAACAAGGACAGATGGCCCAACAACTAGCTGTCTTTCTTGACTCGCATTTTCAATATCAATTAAAGTTCCACAACCGCCAGCAATAAAAAATGTGACATTATTTGTTCGTTTTTATTTTTGACAAGATGAATTATCAAGGGTAATACCAAAAGACGTGAATATATTTTAATATTTTTTGTGTTTTTGCAATTTATTATATCTAATGATTGCGATTCAAAAATTTTGTTGGTACTTGAGAAATTTTTGACGAGTGAAATTTTGTAATAATTTACACGTTAACACAAAAAAAAATTCTAAAAAAGTTTTATCTCCAGTGATATTTGGAAAGATTATTATTCAACAAGATACACTATTTTCTATATTTTCATTAATTTTATTAATGAAACAACTTTCAAAACGTAAATTATCATACATTTTGCGAAAAAATTCAATGACGTTTAAGTGAAAAAAATTCAGATTTTGTCATGGAAACGGGATATACTGGCGGGACCTGCATACGTGCTGATATACTGCTTTAATTAGTCAAAATAGATACGTGTAAGTGCATGGAAAATATTCTGATTGCCATGAACGAGCGATATATTGGAAGAATATTTCTCGCGATAAAAGTTTCAGTCACTATTTTAAATTATTGAGCATTTAATATTTATTTTAATCTGTCACATAAACGTCGGACCTATTAAGGCACTAGAATATATGAGTATTCTCATCCGCCATTTTGGGTCCAAGTGTCATAAATAAAACAAATTATTGGAATCCAGTTACTTTAATTCTTTTCTGTCAAATTTGAAGTTGATATTGATTAATAATTGTGATATATCATTCTCTTAATTATTATATTTCATATCTAACAGGTAAGTGTACAGAATACTTTCTAATATATTACCGTATGATTTGTGTAGTTGGATTTTACAGAATTTGAAGAAATATGTTTTCAAATTTGACAGATACAAATTTTAAATGTTTTTTTTTTAAGTAACTGGATTCCAATAACTTGTTTTATTTATGACATCTGGACCCAAAATGGCGGACGAGAATACCTACATTCTTCTAGAGCTCTAGACCTATGACTTTGATAAATGTCATTTGTCAAACTACGTTTAAAATGAGTAATCAGCGTCCTGAAAGTAATTCTTTTGAAGAAATTGAAGATATTATCCCTTTTGTCCTTTTATTATTATTCGGGTACCGCACCTTTGCAAATACCCGGGTATCAGCACAATAGCAAATATTCACTGATATTCGATTGTCATTGGTAGAAATTCAAAAAAATACTGGCAAGTGATTGGTTGAAATTTTTCGAGTGAAATATTCATTGGAATCTATTAGAATCATAAACCAGCTTTATATAGAACACTAGTACTGAGAACTCGAATAACATAAAATCATAACTGTTAGAAAAGAAGTATTTAAAATAGAGGTAAATATTTATGCGGTAACGCATCGGATTAAACATCATGAGATATTTTTTAATAAGAACAATTTTATTAATTTATTTTTTTAGTATATTTTATAGAATTCTTTTAAATAATTATAGTTTAATTGTATTGTAAAAGATAATTGAAATAATTTATTAATTAATTAAAAGATCCTCAGTTCGAATTTGACAGCCGATAGTTGCCACTTAAACTTTATCCTTGTGGTCCTGCCGGTCCTGCCTCCACTAACATCATTGGGTGTCAAGTCTTGTCGACTAGTTAATATATTTTAAGCACAAAAATATATCCCTTACAGGGATCTGCGAAATCAGAATACCATAACCAAAATGGCTAAATGGCGTGATGATATATTTTTAACTATTTGTCTTTATTTTGCTGTACAATTAACAACCATTATCAATTGAATTACAAGAATAGGGAGTCTACAGTATATAGTGCCTTTGAATCACTAAAAATCACATCTTCAACGCATGAAAGAATCTAGCGAGTGAATCATCTATAAGGAACATTTTTTTCATCTGAGATAGCAACGAGAAATAATTCTCTCTTGAGTGTAAGATGAAGACGTTCACAGCATTATCAGTTTTTAATTGTGCCGTGGATGGTAATAACTCATCTTGTAAGACAAAAACCCCGGTGGAGATAGCGGTATAATTCCTGGCTTCATATCCTATCATTCTCGGCACCCCTTAACCCTGTCATATAAGTTTCCGTTATCTGCGGCTGTCCCGCCGCCCCTGTCTTCCCGGCGGCGGGGCGAGGGCGGCGCGGGGACGTAGTGGAACAATACGGAGCAGCGCCCCGGGGAC
The DNA here is from genome assembly GCA_963942605.1 of Poecilus cupreus. Classification (NCBI taxonomy): domain Eukaryota; kingdom Metazoa; phylum Arthropoda; class Insecta; order Coleoptera; family Carabidae; genus Poecilus; species Poecilus cupreus. The sequence continues at coordinate 16,337,842 of OZ012723.1, forward strand.
ACAACTCCCGAACGTCTTTTGTTTGAGTTAAATGTCAGAACGTCGATGTTTAATGGTTCGACGATTGACGTGGCTTCGGCATCATACAATACTGATTTATTTAACAAAAGACATTTTTAAATTACATTGAAACCTTTCAAATTGTGAAATTGCAACACTCATGATGAATTTTATTTGTCGTCTTATATGTTTTCAACTGTAGCGAGACAAAATAAATTAAAATTGTTGTTCTCTTTGTAACAACTCTCGGAATAAAAGCGAGTGTAAAATAAATCATGTTCACGGTGATTTTATTCTCGATTGTAAATCACACGAACTGCACTAACTTTAATAATTCCGTTAATATTAAAAAAATAGGCGGTCTGGTTTCCGTTTTATAGGCAATTGTGCGTCACAATATTGGTACAAATTGCCGGCGGCTGCGTGAAATATAAATATAATGTGCAATCTGTCCACATTTGCTGCAAATCCCGTCCGCGGTCGCTCGCACTTTGTCTTGATTTCTCGCGCCCATCGGGGCTGCGGATGCTCCCGGCCAAGTCGTTACGATATGTTATGTTATGTGCTGTTAAGCTGCGTTTTTTAAGAACAAAGCTGCTCGCAGCCCACGAAAAATACGACTGCCTTTATGGCCATAAACTACAACCAACATCTTCAAAACTAACCTGAAAAAATATCAAATATAAGTTGAGTTGGATAATCAAGAAGCTCATCGGAGTGCTTGTCTAGTACTATGGACATTAAAGCTGATAAAAACCTTAATTTTCTTACATTATTCTTGAAATTGAATTACGGTTTGGTTTGATGAAAAACTTAAACTCGATTTCTTGAGTGGTATTTACTATTTAGTAAGATTATTAGCTGAATAAAACGATTTGTGTTTATTAAGATAATGAAGGTAATGAAAAGTATATTCACTTAGAAATTGTTCTCTTCCTCGTACTGTAAGTTTTAGATAAGTTGCAATATTTACTAACCTGTCATTAATCTATTACTTCTATCTATTACAATTATACTGTTTGTTCTAAATAAAATGCGACATAGATTCTCAATACTAAAGAACTTTTTCATCTTGTACTTTTCTTATGATTTATATTCAGTGTTGTAACTGATCTAGATCAAATAATCTAGATCATTGATCAGTGAGTTGCAAAGATGCAACGATGCAAGCGCTGTGCGTCTGCGCATGTTTAATTTACATAAAAAAAATATTGGATTACATTTCAAAGATACGTATTTTTATTTAATTTTCGTAGAGTGCGGAAAAGAGTTTGAAGCCCATGTGCGCAAAATACTTTTCTTCACGTTGTCTGGGAAACACAAGTGTTGTTTAGAAATAGTATATTTTTCGTATTGAAGACACTGAAAAAATGTCAAGTTTTTTGACAGTTGTAGGAAAAGATATTTGTGAAACTGTATCGAGTGTTTAAATGATTTATTTTTATCAACATGTTTCATTGAGAACCCACAGTTTCCTCCATAGATATTAATAACGGAAAAGTATATATTGTAAGTTAGCTGAAACTCATGATGTATGTGTTTAAGACTGCCATTTATATAGAATAGCGCGTTGTTATACATAAGGTGAAGTATACACGGAATTACTGATGTCGAATTTAATAGATATTAATTATACTGTTTTAATTTGAAGTAGAATTTATGAGGAAATTCACATAATTTTGCTGCATTTTTTTGTATTTCTTTCAAAAAAAAATAATAAAATATAAGGACGTTTGATACTTGGCAAACAATTAAACTTAGTCAACAATTTATTAAAACATTATTTCCTGACATCTTGCATATTGGTCCCCCTCTTTCTTGCGTCGTAGAAGATTAAACATTGGCTTATTTCGCCAAGAGCCAAATAATCGCCAAAACAGCGGCGGTCGCGTGCAGTGCAGTTTCTTCGAGTACTGTAGAGTTGCACTCGTCAGATTATCACGCGAAATGAAGCAGTTAATCTGCAAAGTTTGATTGCGGTGTTATCGCGCCGCCGATCGCAGATACCAGCTAATTGAAATCGGCAACAGAACAGAGACATTGCGGAGAACAAACAAACAGACAAAAAATAATCGCCAAACAAACAAAACGTCGTGCCGTGGTCTCGCTTGTCACTAATGTAATTAACTGATTAGCGACTGTGCTGTAACCGAGACGGATACCAATTAGAATCATGTCATATACAATTGGTCACGTGGTGTCTGAATCTGAAACCGGGGGTGGCCTCCCTGTGCCTCAGTGTGTGCTACGTGTGCCCGCCGCCGCCGGCTAACTAACCCTTGCTTGCTATTGCATTTCACATTCAGAAATTACACACTGATTCCTGAACTCAATATCAAACTAGACTTCGGAACTATGTGTCAATATTGATACTTAATCTTAACGTTTTTATCCTAAAGTAATTGTATTAGGTGCAAATAAGTTTAGTTTTTTTAACCTACAGATTTATAGTGGTATTCTGAGTGTTTCCATAACTTTCATAAGTGTTAACTTAAGGACTTATAGATCTTAAATATATTTAAATGTATACACCTAAATACCATTTATCCATTTAGCACTCTTCGTTTGTAAATCTCAGTATATATTTTTGTAGAAAATTTATCGGCTATGGAGATCAAACTGAGGATATCACGATTAACACAGTTCGCTGATCATATAATCAATTTTACTTAAGTAAATATATCATGATACTATTTACTGGTTTTGGGAGTAGCATTCTGCTTTCACAGATTTCTATGTGTGATTTACTTTTACGCATACCAGCCGTGAAATTACGACCCCCGGCCCAAAAATGTAACTGGCAACTGGAGTGGGAAACAAAGAAGTAAAGTTAAACTAGCTAATGTCGGCAGTGGGATTCGAACTGCGAATCTCAATAACCACTCAATATAACGTAAATTCTAAATAAAACAACTTTTATTAGAAGTTTTTGAAAAAAATCCTCGAGCACATCAATTTTTATCATAAATGAGACATATTTTAGTGTAATTGTTACCTTTAAATAAATCCACAATTTTTTATGTTAAATTTGGACAGAGCATAAAATTCTATGACAAAATAATGTTAAAGAGTACTTTTAAATTTTTGATTTAATTGCTTGTGAAGTTTTAATACAAAATTGAAATGCAATCCATTTCAAAAACTTATCACTTACGTCGTACCTCAAAAACAAAATACGTTCTTTAAGTGACAATTACAGTAAACTATGCGTTACCTAAGATAAAAATAGATGTGTTCCAGAAATTTGTTATATATATAGTCCGATACCCTATTACCGTTAGGTGTAGGGTTTGTTTAAAAACGTTTAATAAAAGATTTATTGCTATAGTTCCAGACTTTACAATTACATTGTAGAAAAAATTAACACTATAAACCCATAGAATTGATAAGTGTAAAGTAGTAATACATGCTATATTTTTTATTAACAATTATAATGAACCAATATTTTATATGTGCGCATATGATTTCTTGGAAATGTGAAGGAAATATTCAGCAATTAAAATATTATTAATATTAATAATATTTTATTATAAAACAATTATTACTGAATAGCACAAGATATTTGGCAAATTTAAATATTTTTTATAATATTAATCAATCTCCAATTTGTCATTTATTAATATCTTATAGAACAAGTTTAATATTCTTATCTAGCATTAGTTAATTTCCTAACTAGCATCTTATGTAGGTCGTATAATCATAGATAAAATACATTCGATACATAGGTATTATTGCCATAAGTAAATATTAAAAGTAATTTAAAAATAATAATACATTAACATATTTTGAATACACGGATTTTTTGGTGTGTCTACGAGATGTTAGAATACGCTGCAAAGCCAAATTGAAAATTTGTTATATAATATTGCTTCAATAAATTATTTATTAATAACAAATTTCAATAATTGAATAATTTTGCTCGGTTTAATTATCGAACAATAATTGTTTTAATTAATTCATTAATTATGCAATTTATATTTAATTAGCGTCATGGTTTTTTCAAATTATCGCGGTATTATAATATTGGAAAATATTTTTATATTTCCCCCCTGTATAGTACAATATGTCCCTAGTGATCGAATGGTCTTGTGTGTGTGCGTGTGTGTGCATGTGTGTGTAATTTGCAGGGGGCAGCACGAATGACGGAAGCGGGGCAAGAGGCGTGTGTCATGTTTCCAGCATCTGTTACCGCTAATTAATCAGAACCATGAATTGTTTTGATTTATACAAATTTTTGTTTACGTTTATTATTTATCCGGAGTAATATGTTTTGTTTCAATTGTTTAATTGAATCGAAATATTTAAAGTGTATGTAATTATAAAGCGATATTTGTATTGGAATGTCAATTCAATATTCAAATACAATATGAAATTAGCATGAATAATTAATTAATAATTAGAAAAATTAGTCAGAATGATGCACAATGACGCAAATCAATGTCAATCTCATATGTTTGTTTATCTGTCCATAAACATGAAACGCACGTTTTAACATAGAAAATACACCGACCAACAATTACATTACAACAAAACAAATGAATTACGTCAACCAGTAAAAATCTCATCAACTTCAGGACTTAATATCATTCCGCAAACTAAATAACAGAGAGATTCAGTTCTGTAAAAAATAAAACATCTCCAGTGTCTTTGATATCTAAAATGTCATTTTTCTTTACATGATTATATTAAAGATGTCTTGTCCTGCCTCCTTCGAGCGAGGACAACAAGCCAAGGATAACTCGATTGACAAAATGACAAATATTGAATCTCAAACATGAAACGTGCCCCCGGGCTCGACTTCTTCGCTTCTTGTCGCAGCAAAACAGTTTAGAACGAAACAGACACAGGAAGACGTAATTGAATGCTTTTCTTCGAGGTTCTTCTCAACGTTGACATGATGCGAACTGAGATTTGCAGCGTTTAACAGAGGGAAAGAGGTAAGAGGGCGTGGTGCTGACACGGAGTGCCGCTCGACTGGAATGAGGGCCCTCATACTGAGAGAATGCCTCACTGAATGCTGATTGTCCACTATGAGTACTGACAACCAATTTGTCAACGCTTAGCATTTCGGAAATGAGCTGTATTCAATTTGATTGGACATTGATTAGGCGAGTAATAAGAAGCACTAAATTTCGCTGACATTTAAAAAAAAATTAAAATCTATATCACATATTATCAACAATTTAAGCAGAATTCATATAGGCATAGTTAAGTAAAACATTAAAGTTAAATTATGTTGTTTTTTTTTTGTAGAATGAGAGTTTGGTGAAACTAATACAAGCTGTGGAAATTTAGTCGAGCGTTTGCGAATGTCCGAGGAATAAATGGTTAGGTACGATTGAAGGTTTCTTACGAGAACAAATGAACTATGTTTGGATAAGGTTCATTGTTGATTGAGTGTTTATAGGTGTGTGCTACCTCATTTTTAAGATATGTTAAGCTTTTAAACCAAGAACCAAGATGGTTATTGCATAATTTATACTTATCCATATATTATGAATAATGTTGCCCTGGAAAGAGTTAATCAGATCAAAGATCTTGGCGTTTTGTTTGATAGTAAACTAACCTTCAATGACCATATAAATGCTATTGTCAAGTCATCATACAGAAACTTAGGTTTTATTATCCGTAGTACCCAGTGTTTTCGTAAACTATTTACACTTAAGAGTTTATTTTTTGCTTTCGTGAGGTCAAAATTAGAGTATTGTCTGCAAGTATGGAGTCCTACTTACTATAAATATATTTCTTTAATTGAATCAATTCAAAAAAAGTTTGCAAAATACTGTTTCTATAAAATTTACAGACAATACCCTGCTTATGACTATGACTATCACAATCTACTGCACGAATTGAATATTTGTTCACTTGTGTCGCGAAGAAAAATTCAGTTCTGCATTTATCTGTATAAGATGATACATGGTACAATCGACGATCCAATTTCTCTAGGCCTTATTTATTTCAATGTTCCTCGACAAAGTACCAGAAACAAATTAACTTTTTATTGTACCACTGCACGGACAGACTATGAGCAAAAATCACCCTTGAGGCAACTCACCAATACATATAATGAAATGTCAGGTATTACTGATTTGTATAATGATTCGCTTAGTAAATTCAAGCGTTTGCTACATGATTTTATTGCACAATAAATTATGCTGTATATCTTATTGTATCTATTTTGATTTAAATGTATCAAAGTGTATGTGTATCTGTCTAATGTATAATTATTCCTGTTAAATATCTGTATCGAACATTTTGTATATAGTTTTTGTTATGTGATAATCGTCCTGTAATTGGGATTTCTATCCTGTAGGATTGGTTTATAATAAATAAATAAATAATTCGTTTGGTTGTTTTGCTGTCAATACGACTTCGAAGAAAAAATTCTTTTTTATCTTAAAAGCAAACCGATAGTCTTGGTTTTAATAAAAATAAAAAATCTGGTGCGGGCACCACATTACTTTCTTATACATATAAAACCAACTGAACACGTATGACTTGTTTCTTGCGTATGACTATTTTGATAATTATTTGACGGCACATAAGCTCCCGTCCAATGCAACTCTTAAACGGTACAAAATAGTATTTGATGATACAGAAACATACCTTTTTATTTGTTTATTTTCTATTTATATATTTCAATAAGAAAACAGTTTCACAATCATAATGACATGTGTCACATTTCATAAAAAAACATACATGGGATGCAAGATTTATGAAATTTAATTTCTTTATATTTTATTATCTCCAAAACTAATGAAAATTAATAATATTAGTGTAATCAAAACAGATTAAATATTCTACAACCTTCAAAATAACATAAATTGTTCAAAAATTAAATTTAGCGTGTTTTTTTTTCACGGAAAACTGTTAAGGGCTTCTAGTGCACTGCTACTTCCGGTTGACCAATTTTATCCAAAATCTAATCAGCTCGTCATATAAATATAAGAAGCAAAAATACACAAAATTGTATTTTTTGGATCTATAGTATTTGAGTTATGCGAGACTAAAAAATTACCACAGACCACACACACATATACATACAGACATCATGGCGAAAATAGTAAAATCGTATTGTAGGGACCCTAAAACGTGCTTATTCATTGAAAACTCGCTACCCAATTGTTTGACCAAAAACAATACCTCCCTTGCTAAAGGTAGGCGGGAGAGAATAAAACAAATGTGATACTCTAAGAAATAAAAAATACATCACTTATCGAGATCTGCGAAAGTAGAGTGCCATACTTAAAATGAATAGCGTGGTGACATATTTATTTATTTTATAATGTTCCAACATCAAAAAGTACAGAAGACTCTGAATAAAATAACTTATTTTATGATAATTTGTACAATAAAAAATATCTTTAATATACCTACAATAAAATATGAAAGGGTTGAAAGAGTTGCTTTTCAAATCAAGGATTCCTCATTGTTGAGGTTATTGTTACTTTGTATCAAATAAAACACAAGGGAAAAGTAATATTAGCTGTTAAGTTTTACGTCATTTCGGTTTCCTTTTCAGTGCGTCATAGAATTTAACCGTCTTGAAAACACAGTAACGTTTCCTCCCAGTTCTTTAGAACATCGTCGTGATTTTTACGGAGCTGTGTCTGGGGGGAGAGGGGTAGAGACACGTGACACGATGTTCCGACGCCCGCTCAAATAAAATCATCGGCCGCCGAGCGTCCCTCACCCGCCTTCTTAAGATATAGTTAAGGGTCAACGTCGGTGTCAGAATGAACATTTTCGCCACCAGATAGCACCACATTGTCTATTTATGGTCGTGTTTGTCTTCCACTGGCTCCCGGCCAAACGATTTCCTCCTTCTTATACTCCACCCCAAGAAAAGACACCCTGCATACTTTCCTTTATTACCAAAGTAATTTATTTTATATTGCTACGTAGATTTACATAAAAATAGCAATTATAAGAAAGAGAGTATTGTATGGATTTATTGTGCAGGGTAATGGTGGAGTTTAGTATGTATTTTTTCAGGACAGGGTATAAGAAGGTCTTTATCTGTTGTGATGTCTACATCAGCGCACCGCACAACGCAACGGCCTCGTATCTTCTTTGCGCTTCGGTTTTTTACGCTTTCTATTCGCTTTTGGGTAGTTTTATCGTTATAGTTTCCGATCTGTGGTTGCTACTTCTTTGTCCGCTAACCGATTCGCGATTTCACCCCCACTCTAAACCACCCTCTTCACATTCATAACATTCGCTTACATTCGTTCGAAGCGAACAAACAAACATTTACACAAACGTGAAACGTGAATCTCAAATCTGAGTGAATTTTATGGCTGCTGATAATTTTTAGATTTGTAGGAGAACGGAATCAATTTTATTGCACCACTGGAACGTTTCTTAGTATCAAGATCAATCACAATGCAGATTACCAGCACAACAAAGAACCACAGTTGTGTTGTAGAAAATATCATTTATTTTTTTGACATTATATATTTTTTAGTTAGTCATAAGTAGAGAGCGGATTATATGCACGAAAAAACTGAATTATATGCGCATATAATATATGCACTGATTTTTTGAGAAATATGCTCTATATATGCACAGCAAAATATGGAAAAAAAATATTCAATTATTAGATAAAAAGTATAAATGAATACATTATGAATTTTATTGCACAATACAGTCTTAATCCTGATTCACAATTAACAAATATACTACTAATATACGTATAAACTAAGTCTAGAAATTTTATTATTATAAGATTATGACATTTTTACATAATTACAATAACAAATTATTAAAAAATTACTTAAAAAAAAGTGAAACATAAGTAAAAGATATATCCAGCTGAGAATTCTCGGTCTTATATTCATTGTACCCACTTTTACCAGCATTCGTGTATACAATGAATACCTACCGTTACCGTTACAGGGATTTCCCTAGAAATATTAGTGTTTATTGGTTTGTGTATTTGCTTATAGTATTGTTTATTGCTTTTTCCGTTGCATTCTTCTATTTATTGTGGCCTCCTGCGATATTTGGGAATTATCAATATGCATTACCAGAATTTTCAGAATGTTTATCACTAGACAAGGTCTTAAAAATATTGATATATGCAATTACATGCAACTTATGTAAAAATATGCATTAAAATGCCCAAATATAATATACGTATATAGAAAAAAATATCATCACGCCTTTACACATTATGGTTGTCGCAATCTGCTTGCGCAGATCTCGGTAAGTGATACATTTTTTCGTATGAAGTGCGGTTACCAGCCGTCAAACCATAGCCCCCAAGGATGTTAGTGGAGTGGGAACCACAGGGCTAAATTTAAATTGGTAACTGTCGCCAATGGGATTCGAACTGAGAATCTCACGATCCACTACCGCGGAGCTATTTACCCCATTAGCATTAATTAACTCTAATCAATGTAATTGATTTTATTTAAAGATATACAAAAATTAAAATATATACACTTTGCATATAATCAGCTCGCTAGTCATAAATAAAAATTAATCGTAAATAAAAATACTTGTAGATTAAATAAGTGAGACGATTTCTTGACTGGAAGATGTATAAAGGAGACAAATAACGGAGAAGCAGTCAATTTATTAAAAAATTTTATAACACCAACGTTTCAACTCCAATTGAGTCTTCTTCAGGGTGCTAGTTACAAACATATAAAAAACACAATAAATACAAGAAAGTACAAATCAGGTACACGACTTACATAAAATTACATTAGAATGAATAAAAATGAGTAAATGTTAAATACATGTCAAAATAAATGTATGTCAAAAAATAATAAACATAAAACAAGCAAAGCCAACCACCTACAAATCTCATAGTTGATCCAAAACTAACAAGAAACATCAAGTAAACTAAATAAAAAATAAAAATAAATAAAAAGTTAAAAAATAAATATAACAAACAGCATATCTCAGCAAACACAAATAATGGTTACAATAAAAATAAAAATATACAAATAGAAAACAACAAAATAATAAATCAGCAATGTAATAAAGATGCATAATGCTTAATTAAGACACCACTGTAGATAGAACTAAGATTTTGGATGTCAGTTTGCCCGTTTATGTTATTTTTATTTTTATGAATACAAAGCATCTCTAACGTCAACCTCTTGTTTAGATTTTTTTCAGTTTTTAGGATCTTCGTGTTATCAAAGTCGAAGTTGTGAGACTCAGATTGAGCATGGTGGACCAAAGCACAATTACCGGCATTGTTGGATTTGACAGAATTACGTTGATGTTCTTTAATTCTTGTGTTGAGATATCTTTTTGTTTGACCTATGTAAACCTTATTACAATCTTTACACGGAACTTCATATATAACTTCAGATCTATGTAGCTTGTTAATCGGGTATTTAGTGTTGCTAAAAAGTTGCCCAACATTTTTTTGTTGATAGAATGTAATATTAACATTCAAATTCCGAGAAATAGTACGTTTTATTTTATGAGACAGATTTTCAATAAACGGAATGGTATAATATGGAGAAACTTGTTTATTTTGATTGGAGTTTACTGGACTATTGTTGTTTAAAATTCTATTAACCAGTGTTTTGGGATAGTTGTTGATCAGGAGTAATTGTTTTACTTGCATTCTGACTTCTTTGTGAAAACATTCGGATGTTAGTTTAAGTGCACGGTTTTTTAAATTTGTCGCTAAATTAACTAGTTGATGTCGCGGATGATGCGATCGATAATTTAGGTACCGTGTGGTGGCTGTTGATTTCTTGTGCCATTTAGTTAGAATGGTTCCATCAAATGTCCGTATGAGTAAGATGTCAAGGAATGGGATCTGTCCGTTTTCTTCAACTTCGATCGTGAATTGCAAGTGTTCATTATATCCATTAAAAATCTCCAAAATATCATTGACTCTGTGTTTTGGAACTGCAGTAATAAGATCATCAACATATTTTTTAATGAAAGGAATTCTGAAGGGTAACAAAGACATACAGTGTTCGAGTAACATATCCATAACTAGATTAGCAATAACAGGGCTTAAATTAGATCCCATTGCTGTTCCAAAAAGTTGTTGGTAGAATTTACCTTGAAAACAGAAATAACTGCTTGTATACCAAAAGTCAATGATGTTCATGACCTCATGTAAAGGTATGTTCGTTTTATTTTTAATGATGTCCCATTTTTCTTCAATGACTTGATGTATTAAATTTAAGGGTACGTTAGTAAACAGCGACACAACATCCAGGGATATAAGTACATAATCAGGATCCAATCTGACGGTAGTAATAAATTCAGCAAATTCGAAGGAATTCCTGACATGAAATTCATCATTCTCTAGTCCTCGTAGAGTGTCTGCTAAATATTTAGAGATATTTGCTGTAGGGCCATTGATACCTGAGACGATAGGTCGTAGTGGAAATCCTTGTTTGTGTACTTTGATGAGCCCATATATTCTGGGTGCTACCGATGTGTCTTGTGTTAAGTTACGTTTGGTACGTTCATCAATGAAGTTATTCTCGAAAAGTTGTTTTACAATTTTGTTATTCTTATTCTGTGTTTTTGTTGTAGGATCCATGTTCAAGATTTTATATGTTGATCGATCTGACAGCAGGTCATTCATTTTTGTATTGTAATCCTCTGTAGTGACGGCGACAGTTTTGTTGCCTTTGTCTGCTTTTAGAATGAGAAGATCATTTTTATGATGTTTAAGAAATTTCTTGGTTTTATTAAAATCTTGTACAATTTGGATATTTTGATTCTGATTGTGCGTTCTGTGGAGATGATTTAGTACATTATTAGTTACATTGGCCCGTACATTATTTTTAAGCTCCGTGTCTGTAGTCGAACATAAAATGTATTCAACATCAGCTATGAGTCTATCCACAGGTAATTCATGTGGCAGGTATGGAACTGCGAACTTGGGACCTAATGATAGCAAATTCTTAACTTCATTGGGAAAATCCACATCAGTTAGATTCAAAAACCAATCATCGTCTGGTAGGCAGTTATTATTAACGGTCGTTTTATCCAGAAGTTTTTTAAATTTGTGTATATGTCTGATTTTAATAGTATTGTTGTAGTGATGAAATTGTCTGTTTAATGTGTTGTTAATAAATTCAAAATGAGGAGCACTAACATTGTTTGTTATGTAAAAGTATAAATTATTAAACTGATTCTCTAAGTGAGTTACCCGCCAACAAGCGATTTTAATTTCAGTATTAAGAACCTGATTTTGAAAAGATGTTATTAATTTGGTGACTTTAGTTTTAAATGGATGATCTGAAGTGAGTGATTGATGTAAGCATTTGAAGTTGTTTTGAATATGTGTAGGTGTTATTTTTGATCGTCTGCACCTGATTAAAAAGATTCGCTGATTAATGGCAGCGACTAACTTCCTGTTGATATTCAATAAGTGTTTGATGGTAGATGAAATACATGCGTCGTATGCTTGTAAAACTTGATCCATATTATTGTAAATGTATACTCCGTAGATTAAATAAGTGAGACGATTTCTTGACTGGAAGATGTATAAAGGAGACAAATAACGGAGAAGCAGTCAATTTATTAAAAAATTTTATAACACCAACGTTTCAACTCCAATTGAGTCTTCTTCAGGGTGCTAGTTACAAACATATAAAAAACACAATAAATACAAGAAAGTACAAATCAGGTACACGACTTACATAAAATTACATTAGAATGAATAAAAATGAGTAAATGTTAAATACATGTCAAAATAAATGTATGTCAAAAAATAATAAACATAAAACAAGCAAAGCCAACCACCTACAAATCTCATAGTTGATCCAAAACTAACAAGAAACATCAAGTAAACTAAATAAAAAATAAAAATAAATAAAAAATTAAAAAATAAATATAACAAACAGCATATCTCAGCAAACACAAATAATGGTTACAATAAAAATAAAAATATACAAATAGAAAACAACAAAATAATAAATCAGCAATGTAATAAAGATGCATAATGCTTAATTAAGACACCACTGTAGATAGAACTAAGATTTTGGATGTCAGTTTGCCCGTTTATGTTATTTTTATTTTTATGAATACAAAGCATCTCTAACGTCAACCTCTTGTTTAGATTTTTTTCAGTTTTTAGGATCTACGTGTTATCAAAGTCGAAGTTGTGAGACTCAGATTGAGCATGGTGAACCAAAGCACAATTACCGGCATTGTTGGATTTGACATTTGATGGAACCATTCTAACTAAATGGCACAAGAAATCAACAGCCACCACACGGTACCTAAATTATCGATCGCATCATCCGCGACATCAACTAGTTAATTTAGCGACAAATTTAAAAAACCGTGCACTTAAACTAACATCCGAATGTTTTCACAAAGAAGTCAGAATGCAAGTAAAACAATTACTCCTGATCAACAACTATCCCAAAACACTGGTTAATAGAATTTTAAACAACAATAGTCCAGTAAACTCCAATCAAAATAAACAAGTTTCTCCATATTATACCATTCCGTTTATTGAAAATCTGTCTCATAAAATAAAACGTACTATTTCTCGGAATTTGAATGTTAATATTACATTCTATCAACAAAAAAATGTTGGGCAACTTTTTAGCAACACTAAATACCCGATTAACAAGCTACATAGATCTGAAGTTATATATGAAGTTCCGTGTAAAGATTGTAATAAGGTTTACATAGGTCAAACAAAAAGATATCTCAACACAAGAATTAAAGAACATCAACGTAATTCTGTCAAATCCAACAATGCCGGTAATTGTGCTTTGGTTCACCATGCTCAATCTGAGTCTCACAACTTCGACTTTGATAACACGAAGATCCTAAAAACTGAAAAAAATCTAAACAAGAGGTTGACGTTAGAGATGCTTTGTATTCATAAAAATAAAAATAACATAAACGGGCAAACTGACATCCAAAATCTTAGTTCTATCTACAGTGGTGTCTTAATTAAGCATTATGCATCTTTATTACATTGCTGATTTATTATTTTGTTGTTTTCTATTTGTATATTTTTATTTTTATTGTAACCATTATTTGTGTTTGCTGAGATATGCTGTTTGTTATATTTATTTTTTAACTTTTTATTTATTTTTATTTTTTATTTAGTTTACTTGATGTTTCTTGTTAGTTTTGGATCAACTATGAGATTTGTAGGTGGTTGGCTTTGCTTGTTTTATGTTTATTATTTTTTGACATACATTTATTTTGACATGTATTTAACATTTACTCATTTTTATTCATTCTAATGTAATTTTATGTAAGTCGTGTACCTGATTTGTACTTTCTTGTATTTATTGTGTTTTTTATATGTTTGTAACTAGCACCCTGAAGAAGACTCAATTGGAGTTGAAACGTTGGTGTTATAAAATTTTTTAATAAATTGACTGCTTCTCCGTTATTTGTCTCCTTTAAAAATACTTGTGTTTACGAAAGCAATCTACCGGCGACTCCACCAAAAGTTCATCATCTTGCAATAGATGTCGAAAATATTATTAATTATTTTTAACATAGGTAGACAAACTAATGCAAGTAACCAATAGGAATAGGCGTTAACTTCGCCTACTTAAGTACATAGCATTTCCAGTCAAAAGTTCATGACACTAACACATAAAAATTAAATTCGGGTGCATTACTGTTTCAAATATTTTCATAGCATTTTTAGCAATTTTATGAAAAAGACTTGAATTGACATATCTTCAAAGTTAATATCGATTTTGTTTATTTCTTTTCAACGCAATATTTAATTCTAAATGTTGTCAGATTTTGTTTGATAAACTGTTAATAACAATATAAAGTATACTATCATTTATCTTTAGGAGTCAAGCAACCAAATTTTGATCCACTTTCGATTAGTGTGTCGATATTAAATTGTAGAATATTATGTATTTATTTATTTACGTTGACGTACTAATAGTGGCATTTGACAAGGAGTCAGTAGTGTGGCGTCAAGTGAGAAGCTAACAGATAATGTAGCAAACCGTCACCACGCAGACGTCACTCGCATTTCATCTATTTAATTACACACCGTACGCCAGCCAAATTTAATTAACTGCTAAGATCAGTTTACAAACAAAATCCACAGTAGTAGCTAGTGGCGGCGCGGTGCGGTACTAACACACAATTATAGTTTCCAGGATGCCTATCAAATCAGTTCTGGGCGGAGAGCAAAGCGCTGCAACAGTTTAGTTAGGCACATACACACTCAAACTCACATCCAGCTATAGCAGGTCGAGCTACCTTCGCAGCTATTCGGTTTTACTTTGGCCGATCAAACTTTGATTGGACTCATCACCCTAACCCAATTAAGATATTTCTGTTAAATTCGAAACGTCACAGAAAGTACTTTCAATAGTCTAACGAAAATTTTAAAGAACGTTTGCTGAACGAACTTTGTTTTTAGATATACTACAGTATGCGGCAAAATATTATCTTCCCAGTTTTGAATGTGAATTAAATTGAAACTAGAGAGGTTATTTTTTTTATCCAACATCTCTTAATAATAAAAAATTAATTAAAGAAATACTATTTGACAGTCACATGCTTTAAATTTTCTAAATTAAAATGTCTTTTGAAGTAGTTACCAAGGTGTTGTGTGTTATTATTATTGTTATAAATAAAAATTTCTCACTAATGACTTTTTCAAAATTATACCCACTAGTGGGTAATCTGTTACTTTCCTTGTTTAAAATCGCCATAGTTATAGAGCATTTATTGAGAAGTGTTGGATAAACATTCTTATTTTCGAAATGTGAAACTGATCTCAATTATTTCTCTTGCCGTTATACATAGGTTACTAGGTTAGGTAGGTTTATCAAGAAGAAGGAGTAAGAGTCAAGTGGCTTTCAGCGTGATCTACAAGTCGGATAACCTTGACTCTCTTCCGGTTCCTGATGAATCATCTAAGCGTTGAGTTCTACATAAAATTTTGTTTCAATTTCATTTGTTTACAACAGTTGCACAACTTATGTAAAAGATATCATAAGTCGGTTTAATTAACTGTTTGTTGCGGTTTTATCATCTGATACAGACTAATCAATAAAATTTGTGTCTATAAAAAATATAGATTCCGGTCAATTATTTATTTTGGAGCGAGATATTAGTGCACAGAGAAACCCAGGGATAACTTAAATTTGTAAATATGATTAATAAATTACATAATGTTCTCCTAAAAATGAACACGCTGATTATAATAACGTCCATCAATTGTGTATAATTTAGTCAAAGGTAAACCGAATTACCTCTAATTCCATCAACGTAAACCAAATCATGCTCACATACAATCAGAGGCTAGCGCAGCGCACCTACAGCGTGGTGCGCCCTGTAATTGTGAACATCGCACGGCAATGAGTAATATTAGCACAAGGTATGCAAATTAACTGTCGGAATGAGCTCTCGCCTCCCCGTGGAATTCGGCGATATCTCTCTCCCTGCACGTCGCCCGAGCGCACGTGTGTATGCGTGTGTATTTGTGTACGGAAACCCTTGCTGGCCTCCGGGGAGACCACCTCGACATCAACTATCTCCTTATAACTTTACCATTGTTGCGAGGAAGATCACATTGTTGGGAAACAATAGGCAGTTGAGGAAATCCAAGAAGAACCTAACACTACTGTACGAACACTCTTGAAATACAAACCAGGATTACGTTTTTGTATTAAGGAAGGTGTTGTAACGGATCAAAATAGTGTGTTTTCAACAGATAAGGACCTTGTAAGGTCCCTGTGTTTGACGATATTTCTGTCCATGATAACTCAAAATTTAATGGCGACAATATTTTAAAATTACATATTTAGAATTGGATGTTTAAGTTACGAACTGATTAAATTTTGGTAGCAACTCAATAACTAGAAGTATGGTAGTATACTTGAAGGCCTATTAGATATTTTGGACATATCGCAGGGAATTACTTATTTAATTTTTGTTATATTCAAAAAGATGTAAAATAATAATGGCTACAATATTTTTTTAAAACTTTTTCAATACTTTGTACCAGTAAGAAGACACCCAACGAAAAATAGAATCAGAAGACACTATAGCTACAGTGGACTTCTTTATTAATTAATTTTTTTTTTTCATGAAACTTTATCTAAATTAAAAACTACCTGGAGTGTTAAAAAGTTATTAATTAGGCCGCAATGATTTTTTTAATGTTATGATGTCAGTGTTGTTGTGTGTTGTATATTTGTGTTATTTGGTTACGAATTCAAAACAAAGCAAAAATCTAGGAATTAGGTGCCACCCATTTGACTCTTCGACAATATAACAGCTCAATAATAATAGAAGTACACAGATTTTGGAAAGAATACATGTACCTATGAAAGAGAAGCTTAAGCAGAAAAATGTAATACTTTGACTTTAGAACTGCTGTCTTTAAAACTCAAAAATCTTAATAATAAATATTTTTTTTATACTTCTATTATTTCTAGTACGATTAATATACATGACTTATTTGCTATTTTGTGACTGTAGTGTCACCCAACACTTATTCACAAGTTGAGAAGTCCACGAGACATTAAGCAATTTCTATTTGTTAAATGTAATGTTATATGGGCTACATGGTACAATGGAGTATGTCGGTAGTATGCGCTGTATCCTTAATGGTCCCATCATGAGTAGACCTAGCGCCTTCAGAAATCGGCTTTATTTTAGTAAAGGACTCGATCAAGTCAAGAAATCTATTAGAATCATAAATCAGCTTTATGAAGAAAAAAGTTGCAGTTTTCAATTTTCAATAAATTTTAGAGGGTGTTCTTAACACTATGAACTAGAAGAATTTTTAACCTAATCGAAATTGTGGTCAGGTACTCAGGTAGATAGCTCTGTGGATTGTGGATCATAAGATCCCCCTCTACTAACATCTTTGGGCGGCGTGAGTTGACGACTAGTAACCGCACTTCTTACACAAAAATATATCACTTACCAAGATTTGTAGAAGCAGAGTGCCACACCTGTAATGAGTAATTGGCGTGATGTTATATTTATTTGTTCAATCCTGATATTGAAACTTGTTGTTTCTTACTTGAATACAGAGCTCGAAACCTTCTGTTTTGTCCACTCAACTTATTCCTATGGCAACGAAATGGGTAAGTGAAAGTTTTTTCGCTCACTACTTTCGCCCACTCACCTATCATTACCAAATTGACTGACTCGTAACATTGAGTATGTGGACCACTAGAATGGGAGCGCGTACTTACATTAACAGGATTGAACAAAACGCTATACAACACTGAAGAAACGAATTCGAATTCTTAGTTTCTTCAGTCGTATTGTAATATACTATTAAGGTATAGTTTATCTTAGTGAGTATCATATATTTCATTCACCATTTAATTCTTCAGTTGGTGTAGTTCAAATAAGAAAAATGTTTGTTGGAAACTAATGCCTAAGCATCCTGTTCTAGGTTCGACGATGTTACTCACTCAACAGTGACCAATCTAGAAGTGTCAGTGTTTGAGAGAGTTAATAGAGAGTATTACGAGTTGATAACAATTTTTATTGTGCGTATCGTCGGCAGAAGTTTGTCTTTGTCTAGCGTTAGAGATAGAGTAAGTTGGGTACAAAGTTCAGGAGTGCAAATCGGATGATGCGCAAGAACGGGCACGGAGAGCAACTTCGAAGCCGGGAACTTGGCTACATTAATGACTGCGCCACCGCCACGTTGTATTGAAAACTACTTATTGGTTTAGGGCACGAGAGCGGCACAAATTCAAAACTTTAAACTTGTTCTACACCAAACTATGCCCGGAAATAAAAACGATTATTTAAATTTATAATTAAGGCAAACACTTGAAAACTGCAAAGTACCAAGAATCGGAAACCAAGGAACTACAAGACATTAACTACACCGAAAATATAATAAATACAGCAAAATAATAAGACATGTTCTCAATGAAAGACATAGTAACACATCGCACTGT
Organism: Poecilus cupreus; assembly: GCA_963942605.1. Classification (NCBI taxonomy): domain Eukaryota; kingdom Metazoa; phylum Arthropoda; class Insecta; order Coleoptera; family Carabidae; genus Poecilus; species Poecilus cupreus. Next base: position 16,356,720 of record OZ012723.1, read on the forward strand.
GGTATATGAAATCTTTAGTTTAAATCCCACAGTCGACCGATACCATTTTAACTTTATCTCTGTGGTTCTCTTTCTACTAACATCTTTAAGTAACACGACTAGATTTGCGGTAAAACATAGATTTGATAATATATTTATTCATGAGTAATCATTGATTTATAAGTTAACAGTCGGTGTTCAAAAAAGGATAATTTTGTGTAACAACGAAACAAAAATTAGGAGGTCACGACTCAATACTTCTGATATTTGTTGATGTTAGTAGTCGCCTTAAAAATTAAATATAACAATGAAACCATAACCCTTCACTGCGCAATTTTCTACAATTGATCAAAAAAATAATTTTTTGGTGTAAAAAAAGAACTCGGGAAAAATATTGAAAAAAAAAATTATGCCAAGAAATTTCACTCTATATCAGATCTGCAACAACATATTTTGGAACAAATTTAATACAATTTATTGCATAATATTGTGGAAATAATGGTATGAAAATGATGTTTTACCTTTCTGGTCCAATATTTTAATGTAAACTTCTTTAAAACCATGTATTTATTAAATATATCACAATAAACCATCAGTGTAAAAACGGCAACAGCATTTATTTTTAGTGCTCTGATGGAAATGCGACCTTAAATAAATATAGAACATATGTATATTTACGGTAAGACTAACATATCAGATACAAAGATATACATCTAAGCGTGTATAAAATACAGTACAAAATTTGTGGTTGTTGCATAAATGATACATTGCGCAGTAAAGGGTTAAAATAATAAAATATCTTAATTCGTATTTCGACATCTAAGTTATCATTCATCTTCATCCGTGGCACTAAAATAAAATAATACTAGAACGGTAGCTGATAGGCTTTTATGAAATTGAAAAATGATCCTGAAAAAGATAGATGTTGTAAGGCCATCCTTCTTTGTTTAACATTTGTTTGTACGGCGGTTGCTATGTAAAACCATTGTATGTACAAAAAAGACAGATAGTCCAACAACTAGCTGTCTCTTCCAGCTTGTATTTTCAACGTCAGCTAGCGTTCCAGTATTATCATATTTTTTTAGATGGTAGATTGTTTCATTTTAGTGTACGAGTAAATTAGGTATTTTTATTTTTTAAATTAAATTCAATCTTGACCACTGATTTGGTTTGCAAGTTGTGTAATTATGATTTTATTCCATTTGCTTCTACTGATGATAACTTATTTATCGAAATACGTATTTTAGGTATTTTATTACTTTAAGGTTTAGGGGTTAGATGTAACTATTTTTTATATTGTTCTTAGGCTTAGAATTTTACTATTTATTTCAGTAGTGCAGATACAAAAACTAACTTAAAATTAAATTGCAAGAAGAATATTTGATATTACAATTATATTCCTGGTAAAATATATATTTTATATTTGTCCCAATCTGAATATTTATTAGTTCGGTGTCATTTTACTTCGATTTACTGTTCCGACACAAAATTAGACACGGAGCAAACGGATTGTCCTACACTTATTGTATCTCCACCAGGTTTAAAATAAATACAACATATTTAATCAATTCATTAGAACCATACTTTTTCTAAGGTACAACTAAATATATACTGAAATACATGTTGAGTTAGGTAATTTTCTCGCGGGGTGATATTACTTTTAATCATCCGCCTTCTACAATATCTATTAATTTAGATGAAGAGTTTTGTCTTACCTTTTGAATCTAGACGATCATTGTCGTACATGTTCACGTCGGAAGAGCTGCACCCTGCAACAAAACATTGCAATTAAATTACAAAACAAAACCAAAAAATACATTCACGCTCTTTTCACAAAGTAAAACTACTGTCACTCATCCACTGCATTACACAGCCGCCACAACCATCCCTAACGTAGTCACACGCTTATCTCGTAGCAGCAATTACGTCACGTAATTCACTTTATTCATCTAATTCACCGTGAAAATCCTGCGAGAGCGCCAGCAGGCAGCAGCAACACGAACAGGTCCAGTATCTCGTACCTGCCGTATGTTGACTGGATAACAAAGTTAGATGGACGAACCCTCGAGTTTAGTTGAACTCGGGTTTGCAGATGCCAGTTTAGTTTGACAGGTTGGCTTCTCATATTCTCCTGATATCTTGATGAGATCGATATGTTAAATTAGGTATTGGGGGCTTTAGGCCCATGTCGAACAGGCGATTAAGTTATCTAAGATGTGGAAACCACAAATTATTTTCCAACAGCAACAGCATATTTAGAGGGCTGCAATAGCATGTTACTTCGCAATAATTATTACTTAAAAATTGTTCAGCTAAGTAAAGTCGTTCAGGGATAAATATTAAATTATATCAAGTATAAAATAAATAAGTTTCGTGATAATTTTCAACACGAAATCGTAACGAAAGTACAATCAATGTCTCATATATTCGGAAATCATTTAGATGAATCCATTGATACCGTTAGGAAATATCTCAAAAAATGAAAATTAAAATTTAGGAGCTGGAAATGAAATATTTAAGAAAAGTATTAGGAATAACAATGTTGGGTTTTACAGATAAAACGAAATAATAAGAGAATGATTCCAAATTCCAATACAAACTTCTATATTTCATAGAAACAAGTAGCATGGTAAGCCATATGATAAGAAATAATTAATCGAGACCGGTGTGGTAAAGAAAGGATCGTAGAAGACCAAAAGATACTTAGGATATCATCATCGACAAGATTTTGAAGAAGACGAACGTCACACTTCAGGATGAATAAGAAACAATGAGACGATTAAAAGACTTTTTACACCCTATTGGGATCTAACATGTAGCGATATGCCATCTAGCGGATAATTTTCAAACACAAAGTAGGGTAAAGATTCCGTTAAAAATACATTACGTCAAGTAGGAATAACGATTTTTGAGATAAAAAATGACCGAAATTGTAGTTAAACACCGCGAAAAATCGAAAAATAAAGTTTATTGTGCAGTAAAAGAGTGTAATAATAAGTCCCGTAAAAATCTGGACGTTACATTCCATTATTTTCCGAAGCTGGACAAACGTTTTATTTATAAAGTAAACCAATTTGGAGTGCAAAAAACCTTGGAAAAAACTAACAAAAGTAAACAACATGAATGCGTTTACAATAAATAATATGCTCTGTATATTTTGTATTTCGTACTTGACTGTTATGTACATACATCTAAGAAAGTAAAATTTTAGGTTATAATACGAATTTGCACCGAAATCTTTTCGCTTTGTATTTAACTAAGTTCATAAATTAAATTATTCAAAGTTAATGTTCCTTATACTGGTTCATTTTAGTTATTTGTTTATCTAGTTGATTTAGATCAAGAAACGTACAACTAACCTATAACAGTACAAGAACGTAGCAATGCAGTTTTTGCATTTTTCACCCAAAATCAGCCATGTACAAACAAACAACACTCATCACTTCTTCATCTCCTATAATTTTCCTATTCATTTGATAGGGATCACCTCGTAAATTCGACGTTGACATACAGAAAGCCACTACACCCACAGCGACTGTCAGAAAATTTAACCTTACTCCTCAGAAAATGACAATGACGTGTAAAGTTACAAACAAATTTAGTTCTGTGTAATATTTTTATTCAATATTTTAAGAAAAAATTAAATAAAATGAAAAAAAAAAATTGCGTATAACCCTATGTGCTCTACTGCTATGAATCTGTATAATAATAGGCAAATGGTGCAGCTTAAAAAGTAATTTAATTTATTCTGTCGGAAAATGAAGAGCGTAATTTAGTAAAATGTGAAATTTTGTCATTTATATTTAAAACTTTTATTTCAATTAGCACTGTACTGATTTTATCGTGCTGTATTTGACTTGTATTATTATATTAAATTTACATAAATTTGCATTATAATTTAAACTGAAATTAAAATATGAATTAAAAATGCATTTGGGGGAAATATATTTTAAAAAGGATATTACATCCAAATATATCTCCCATGCCCATCTAAATTGGGGCATTCATAGAGGAGAGCGCCCCCTATCTGCCTGTTTAACATTCACCGGACTCGGATAAAATATATCAATATTTTTTACACATCTATTTTCTCTTTTGCAGTACGTACAAAGTTACAGTTATTTTAATACGAACAAGCGGCGGCTGCTAAATAAAGCCTTAAGATTAGATGAATACAATCCGGAAAGAAAGATATGAAAACGACAAAAAAAGCATTGATTGTTTTTTGTACAAATTATAGAAAATGACAATGTATGAATATAAACCTAAACTGAAATTCCAGTTACAATTAAACATGTATGTGAAAATTAAACATATGTGGCAATAAACTGAAACTTAAGAAATCCCATTCAAGCCAATTTCGAAGAAGATTGTAAGCAATAACACATTTTAATACGTTTATCTTTCGAAGCCGTTTTGACAATGTAACAACAAATTGTAATCATTAATCATTCATTATTACTGATATATTGTATGAATTCTAGTTATGTTAGATGAGTCATATTTATTCATAATTTGTGTAATGGAAAACAGAAATAAAAGTAAAATTATTAGGTATAACATGAGTTTCATCTGAGATACAACAATTATTTTTTTGTCATTAATACTTTACTATAAATATCAGTTTATATATCATCGTGCTGTTCCTGATAAAATAAAAAATATAACATATGTTGTCAGTGTTACATGAACTTGTCATCATAATTGAAACATGTTTATTAATCAATAAATAATTCGAATGGTTACTTAGTACAATCGTGGCCACAATTTGAGAAATGTTCATAATCAGTAAATCAGTGTATTACGATAATTTCATTTAATATTGACAACCTATAATGCATTTTATTTAAAATCGGCACTAATGTGCTCAAAAATCGTCATTAAAAGCTAAGAAATCGTCATTAAAGTAACCCATTATACGACGATTTTGAGCAACCCAGTGTTGGCAACCGTTAAATAATTATTGTACAATTAGAATAATTTTGGCAGATATATTGCCGTACTATAGTAAATTTGGACGTAACATGAAACAAAATTTGCAAGAAGAATTAACTAATTAATTCCGATCACGAAATTGAGGACAAAGCACACAATTTTGAGTGTTATTTACGATAACTTCACTTCTCGAGGTTGGCAACACTGACTGTCAGTTTCAATTGACAACTGATAGATGTATAAACTTAACCCATATTGTATTTTTTTACAGTTTTTTCGAATTTTAGATTTCAAATAAAACTTAATATGTACCTCGGCACTGAAATGAAACATTTTTTTCATCATTTTATTTAAATTTTGTATAAGTTGCATAAATTTTGACTTTAGTTTATATGTTATTGCAACTTGATTATAACACTTTCTTATTTCTTTAAACTTTTCACAGACTATCAACAATTTTATTAAAATTTATAGGCAATCGTATATAAAAGTGTCCCATTTTTTTGTTTTGGTCCAGCTATATATTACATAAATATGATACAACTAAGTAAGATTTGTAAGTCATTTTATAACGAATTTTGAAAAAGAATGTTCTCAAAACAAATTGGTAATAAGATTGATTTAGAGTGTGCACTTTGTTTCTTAGATGTTTTGAGTGGGAGTAAAGTTAAATGAGGTGGCATATTTATTGGCTGCGACCATCGAACTGAGGAGTTCATTATGTTACCTAGCTTAATTTGACAGTTTATTATACTTTGTGATCTAGGTTGTAATTTGTAAAATTTTTGTATTTGTTGTTTTTGCAAATTTGTATGAATGCCCGGCCGTTAAGTTTTTTGTTATTTCGTTTATAATGCGAGTGAGTGTCACGGGAAGAAAAATTCGTACATTGTTGTTTATAAATCTGAGTAAACAACTAAACAAATCACCATAGCGACGATCACAAATCAGGCCAGGCTGTGTGTTTGTGCGTGTGTGCAGCGTTTAGGGAAATGGCCAACTGCACTGTCCGGATTAAATCCGAACAAATGGATGGGCGCTCGCTCGTTTTGCTCGCCCGAAAAGCTCGTTAGTTGCCATAATTACTGTTGCTAATTACTGATTTTTATCGGAGCGCACGTGTTATAAAGCTAACTGCCGCCGCCGTCGCCCCACCCGCTTGCGCCGACACTGAGCCAAGTAATTATGATTCAGCGTTGCATGTTTAACCCTTTTATTGTCTATCATATATCATTATCTATCACGAGGTCGGGCGCGAAGCGAGCGCGGGACGGTGCGTTAGAATAGCGTGTGCGATGCTCACTAACGGCTGCGAACTGCAAACTATCCTATTTCTGCGCACATACATTATATACGTACGTCCGTACATGAGTTTTGTAACTGGGAACTGGAGTTCTGGTTTACTCGCAATTTATACACGAAGTTTCGCTTCGTTTTTGCTAAGATTTGCTCAGAAAAAACTCTACAATTAATAGTCCTGCGCAGAACAAATGAACCACACAGCAACCTATACCAGTAGCATTTTAAAATTGCATATTTTTGTTGAGCACAGATTAAAGCAGACCGCAACTTAAAATTGAAGGTAGGTATGATTAATAAAATATAAATAAAATATATATAACTAAGTCATTTTGGGTGTGGCACTTTGCTTCCGCAGATTTCGGTGAGAGATACATATTAGGGATGAATTTTGAAAAATTACATCTTATAATATCAATTTACCGAATAATTAGGTAAATTCCCTGTTGCTTTTTTTTCGCGTAGTATTAAATTTATTTGTTACTTTCGATGTTCAATTTTCTACATTATCTTTAAATTTGATAAAAATGTTTTCTTGGAATAAATAGATTCCTCTTAAATAAATAGTGCCAATCCGATTTCGTTTCCATTGAAAACTTTTGTTGGTTTAATAAATATTCTTGTATGAAAATTAATTTAGTTTCGAAGGAACATACAAAAGTATTCAACTGAGACTCATTATTGGGACGAAATAGTTTGAATAGAAGTAGTTTTAATTCAAAATGATATCGTTTAATTAAAAACGTTTTGTTTTAAATTAAAACGACTTCTTTTTCATTATTTTTAAATATATTCATTTTCTTTCAGGGCAGAAAATAAATTATAATCTAATATTTTTTTGAATTGAACTTAATCATTTCGTAAGAAATACAATTTTCTTCAACGATTGCATGCAAAAGGAAACATGAAGTTATTTCTATGAGTGATTGACCTTATCATGTGATAATTTAATTTATTTCATATTGATTACTTATGTTACATTTTTCGGAATATTTATCGTACGAAAAATGAAACTTTAATGTTCTAGGACTTTAAAGTAAAATTTGACTTTTAATTTGTTAATTATTTATAAACAAATACTTGTTCCTATAGAAATTGTTATTTAGCCTACTTATATCAACTTATATTTCTACGAATTTTTGATAATTTCTGTTAATAAATACTATAATTTAACAAGTTTAGTAACCAGTATGAAATAAAATTTTGTATGTACCTCGAACGAAAAGTGACTCCTCGCAAGTAATTCGACCTCGACTAACGCCTCGGCCGTAAACATGCTAGTACCTTAAAGTTTCACTTTTCGTTCGATAATATTATAAAACTATTGCTATGTTCAAATATTTGCCATCCAATCAGTTTCTGGGTTTTCGTCGTATAATATCAGTTGTATAGTCTGTCAATAATATATAATATATTTCAATTTTATTTTAATAATTTACAATTTTCATTATTTAAAAATTATATTGGCTAGTATCACGAGTTCTGTTTTGGGAGTTTTAGTCTCTGTTTTAGGACATAGTACAGTGCTAAAACCGAGGTTAAAATACTTTTCCTTACAAACACCCAAAAAAAAAAGAGCTCGTTGTACCAACCAAAATGTTTAGTTAGCAAGTGTGTATATTTTAATTATTTAGTATAGTATTATAATTATTTTAATTTTAAAGAATAATAGAATAAATAGCTCCGTGGGGACTCACGACCTTCAGTTTTATTGCCACAGCTGATAAAAATCTGTTACTATATTTAACTTTGCCCCTGTTATTCTCTTCCGACTAATATATTTGGGGCCTATGACTTGACGATTGGTAACCATACTTCACGCGTACAAAATATGTATTACCCATCCAGATCTGCGAGAGTGCCATCCCAAAGTGCACAAAAGGCGCGATGGTATATTTATTTATATTTTAATTAACAGTAGACAAATTATTTTAATTGTAACAAGTATTTTTAAAACTTATAAATAAAAATTAACTGGGTATAATTTTAAACTGCAAGAGTTAAGCTGGGGGTACTTGTCACAATCTTAATTTATTATTTACATACTAATTAAAATGTAAATTAAAAAGGGTAAGCGCGCGTTCAAGCACACAAGCTATGCGATTAACTCTTTAACAAGTACAATAAATTATAAAAATATAATTACAATTCTTTGATTTCTAGCGCGATAATAAACAGGCGATTTATATTGCAGTTGGTTCGTGATTACCAGCAATGAATGTTCACACAAGTCCAATGTTCTAGAAACACCACATTGTTCATCACTTTTAAAGCTAAAAAATAATTATAATGATTCACAACAAGAAATATATCATCACGCCTTTGTTGAGTCTTGTGAGGTTATAAGATTAACAGCTGTCAAATTGCGTAGTACTCCTAGTAGCGAAGAAGGAATATATCTATACGTATTTTTATATTATTTTGAACAGCGAGAGAATTAATTTGGTGTATGGTTTGTAGTAACTTAAACAGTTGACAACAGCGCCTAACAAAGCTCCCAGCCGTTTACTCGCTCAATTGTAATGCGAAAAGGGTTGCCCGGACCAGAGTTGTATGCATTGGGGAACATGAATATGCTTTTAATATGGGGGGTTTTTAACAACATTAAACGACGTACGAGTTCCAGGGGTTCGGCAGAGCTGAGCGGCGCCGCGACCATCCCCGTCAACGTGCAGACTCCAAGTGATGCTCTCGGGCGCCGCGGCGGCAGCGTCAGCCAGGTCAGAGGTCACGTGCGGCGAGTGGGCAGCGCTTGAGGGTCACGTGGCCCGCCGCCGCGCGCCGCCGCCCTCACATTGGCGTAGAGGCGGCGCCAGCTCTCGCAGGCGGAGCAGGATCCGCCTCCGGGGGCGGGCGCCACCCACGTTGTCGCCGCCGCCGCAGCCGTCGCAGAAGGTAGATTTGATATCGCCGCCGTCGCCGCCGCCGCCCCCAGGCTCCAGGAGCGGCGCAATGGCCACCGGAGTGTAAATCTTCATGCGAAATGTCCCGGAGTCCGGGCAACTTTCAGGTTGATGTATGAGATGAGAAAAAAGAATGACTCAGCTAAAGTGGAAATATGAGCGGGAGAGAATTCGCACTGTTTCCACTATAAACGCCACTAGCATGTTTTATTTATGAAGTTGCAGCTTTGCTACAAAACAATTTCAAGCGGACTGAAACACGACCTACACGCCCTAACTTTTACTTTGTAATGTGATATATTACTCGTACAATATTTTAACTTTTAAAGAAATTATTACTACTATTAACCTCAAATAGAAAGATGAAATTGGTCATCAAACCGATATCTGTCCCAAGAAGGTTCGCCTTCGGAGACCACCGATGGTTCAAAATACTCTTCCATAAATTTAAACTTTATAAATTAGAACAAAACAAGGAAATAACTAATGTCAGATAATCTCAAAAATTAAACCCCTAGCCTTTAAGTAATAAAGAAAAAAATCTACGTACGTATTTCAATAACTAGGTCATCATCAGTAGAAGCTAAAGGGTTAAAATCAAAATTACACAACTGGCAAACCAAGCCAGTATTCAAAATTGAATCAATCTTGAATAATAAAAACACATTATTTATACTAAAACGAATGTAAGATAGTTAGGTTAGTGTAGCAAGTGTTCGATAAATCAGAAAATAATTCTCCAGTTTCTTTCTTAATATTGCCATTTGGCAATAGACACTCAAACCCTATGAGTTTTCAACAAGTTTTCGAAATATCTGTCAAAGTATGTATAATTCATTCGCACTCTCTTATTATATTACTATTAAGTATATCATAAAGTTTCATACAAATACCTTGTGACTACGAATATACAATTTAATCTTGCACAAGTACAAGAAAAACCATTTGTTATGTACTTGTATAGTCAGAGTTAGCATGTATATATGTACGAGACGCACATCGGATTATCGACTTATTCTTAAATTATTTAAAAATAAAAATTTCTAAAAGTAATTCATTCTAGAGATATCCGATTGATAATAGAATGGTAGCCTACTTTGATGTATTTTTCTGAATGTTGGATGTAGATTAAGATGCATGAACGACGTATTACTGCTGTGGAAATGAGGAATTTGAGAGGAGTGTTTGGGTATACGATCCATGATCGTGTTTGAAATTCGTTGATGTACGGTGAATAGAGATTGGTTTAAGAAAAGTGGGGGTGAGTCAGTTGATAAGGTTTTGCCAACTTGAACAAATGTTGAATAAAAGGCTGGCGAAATTAATATATATGGGTAAAATTGAGGTTGAGTGCTTGCGTAGGCGTGTGAGGAATAAGGTATAAATAATTTCAAGAATAGACGTGCATGCGTTTTTTTTTTTGTGGAGATTGATTGTTGATTGATTATGTTTCAGGGTTCTTGCTACTCCATAATGAGGAGATATACAATGTAATAGAGTGTCTCCTGAAAATCTTACAATTCTAAATAGATGCCCTTAAAATTTCGACGCAGTTGAATTGATTCAACTTTTCCTCCATTCTCATTTATCTCATAAAATATTTATTTCCAAATCGACAGTTCTGAAAACACCCTAATATTTTGTAGAATCGCACGAAATATATTTACAAGAATGCTGAATAATTGAAAACCTCATAAATGGTCCTCATTCTTCACAGAAAGAGAATAAATATTTAAGTCAACATAAAACTTATGTAAGTGTTTGAGCAAGGAGGGTGTCCATAGCAGAACCCTGCCCACTCATAGCCCACTTAGGATATAATTGTTCTACAAATACATGGTGTTTTCTTAGGAGTCGCAAGGTAAATATTGAACGTTCAATTACAAGTTCCCAAGTGTGTGTATGTACAATCAGTTATATAAGTTTCCAGACACTTCTCTCAATGTTATGAGTTCTAATAAATAAAGATAAGGACCATTCTCTACTATGTTTGCTCAAATAATCGTAACATATCTTGGATTTCCTTTATTGTCCCCTATAAAATACAAAATAATGTTTTTAGAAATGGTACTTTTTAAAAGTTTCTATTAAAACCACAGTTTACGTTAGAAGCAGTTAAATAACATTGTGTTGTTCAAGATTAATAGAAAAAAGTAAGGAATTACCCACGAAAGAAATTTTAGCACACGAAGCCGAAGGCTGAGTGTGATAATTTTATCGAGTTAGCAATTACACTTTGCTCACGTGTGAAGTATAACGTTTTATTCAACACCTCTTAATAAATGAAAAATTTATTAAAGAAATATTATTTGAAAGTGACATATGCTTTAAATTTTTAAATGAAAATGTTAATCGAAGTATTTACCAAGGTGTTTTGTGTTATTATTATTGTTATAAATAAAAAAATATTCACTAGTGACTTTCCTCAAAATTATACCCACTAGTGGGTAATCTGTTACTTTGCTTGTTTAAAATCGCCATAGTTATAGAGCATTTATTGAGAGGTGTTAGATAAACAAATTTATTGAAATTGAGGCACTCTGTGTGTCTACCAGCCGTCAAATAATGGTCTTCAAGAGAAAGAGTCTCAGGTATAATTATAAATAATATTATACGTATTGTTTGAAAAATACAATTGGAACGAATAAGAGATAAAAATTATATAGTATCGCCTGAAAGCTCCGCAAGCAACCGCCGCAGAACACTCCCGTGAAGCTGGTCACAAAATAAATAAAACCGTAATTACGTCTTTACTGTCACGTAAAACCCACAAAACGTCAGAAAAAAATCCCAAACTAAAGCATTCCCAACGACGGAGAACATAAAAATTCCCTGCAGGCCTGAACATCAAGGCAAGCCATGACGATGAGTGTGTACAGAGAGCGAACAAGTGAACGTCGCCGCTATCATAGCCGCCTAAGCCCGCGGCTGCATACCTGCGTTGAGATGAGACCAAAAACAGAAACGCTTAGCGGTTGTTTTTTAACAAAATCCTGCGACTTTATCCTTTTGATGTCGCGATGTCGAGGAATGTCAAACAAGGAAGACTACGCTATATTGCCTTTCACTTTATTTCTGCAGTGAACGTCGCAATGATATTTTAATTTTGTAAACTATAACGTATTGATAGGACTGTATTACTTGTTAATATTTTCCACTTTCCAGTCACTTCACTTCAGTACCAATATAATTTGACGGTTGGTAACCGCCCTTTACAGAAACCTACAAAAGACAGCACAGGCTCTGGGTAAAATGACAATATTATATATTTATTTACTTTTATACTAAAAGACTACAATATGAGATCCTCTGTCTAATCCTAATAAAAATTACCGTTTTAACATTTTGGGGACCATAGTTTACCGGCTAGCAACCATACTAAGTAGAAAGCAACACCCAACATGGTAAAATTGCGTTATACTTATGGACACCAACTGAATTAAGGTGTTAATTTATAAGTACTGCTTGAAAAGTTTGTAAACTCCAAACTTTCCATTTACAAAATGTCGAAGCATAGGATCTAACCGTACTTTTATCAAAATATGTAATAGCATGACATGAACATTATTTTTTATAGATAAATTACTTAGTTGCACAACAAATACTACTTTATTTATCACTGTATAAAAAAAAATAGTAAAATGGTTACAGAATACTTCAACAATGACTACGTTTACCCGTATAGCAAAAATGTACTTTGCCTTGACTTTGACAAGACGACTTTTGCCCCTGTGTAAACACTAGCGACCTACTACTATTTTTCCAAAAGTCAAGTATAAAATAAATCAGACTTGACTCGTATAAGTAACTTTAAACGATTCGTGTAAACGCATATCGATTTTACTTTGTCATCAGTGACATTAAATTCCCTCGAAATTTGAAATATTTTTGTCGTTGTTTCCTCAATTTATATATTGTAGGTATCCAAAACTGTGATTGTTAAATACAATATTTACCTGATAATTTGTTAACAAATTTTAAAATAACCACACAAATTACTGGCTGTCAACAAGCGGTCAAGTGAAGGACAAGTCAATAATCTAAAGTAAAGTAGATTTGTTCTTAATGTGTAAACATACTAGTAATTTTACTTTTCAAAAGTCGCGTTTTTAAAGTTAAGTCAAAGTAAATTTTTGACGTACGTGTGAACGTAGTCGAAACAATAAATCATTTTGAAAAAAATCTGATGTGGTTAGCACATAACCTCCCGCCCAATACTACTCTTAAACGGTACAAAATAGTATTTGATGATATAGAAACATACCTTCTTATTTGTTTATTTTCTATTTATATTTGGAATTTTAATTTTCTTTCGTATATTTATTTAATTTTTTCACGTATATTTCACTAAGAAAACAGCTTCATAATCACAATGACATGTGTCACATTTCGTAACAAATTGAAAATTTTTTAATGTTTCCATGGTGTACTAGGAATGCAAGATTTTTGTGAAATCCAATTTCTTTATATTTTATTATCTCTAAATCTAATGAAAATTAATAAAATTAGTGTAATCAAAACACATGTAAAATTAAATATTCTTCAACTTTCAAAATAACATAAATTGTTGAAAAATGAAATTTAATTGTGTTTTTCATGAAAAACTGTTAAGGGCTTCAAGTAAACTGCTACTTCCGGTTGACCAATTTTGTCCAAAATCTAATCAGCTCTTCATTTAAATATAAGAAGCAAAAATTCACAAAATTGTATTTTTTCGTATTATAGTATTTGAGTTATGCGAGACGAAAAAATTGCCACAGACTACACAAACACACATACATACATACATACATACATACAGACATCATCGCGAAAATAGTAAAATCGTATTGTAGGGACCCTAAAACGTGCTTATTCATTGAAAACTCACTACCCAATTTTTTGACCAAAAACAATACCTCCCTTACCTAGAGGTAGGCGGGAGGTAAAAAATATAATATCAAAATTAAATTAAGAAATGAGTTCAATTAACTATTATGTAGGTGATTTTAAAGGAATTTTCAAATAATTGATCACTACACTGTTAAATATTATTTATCACTTTTGGATAAGCAAAAGCAAATTGTTTTTATATAGCAACCGCTCAACAAACACATAGCTGATCTATATTGGGCTTCCAAAATTAACATACGCTAACTAGTGGCAGAAAGCTAAACTTACCATAAGGTATTTATACATAAATTTCATTGTATTTTAAAATTAATTGTTATTTTTTTAAAAACTAATAACAATAGTAGTTAGTTTAAGAGTATTTCAATGTAAGTATAACATTTGTTTAAACCGTATTATTTCAATAAAATGTAAAAATGAAAGATTCATTGTATTTGTAGATTATAGGTTAAGATTGAATTTTCTCCAAAAAAAAACCTATAAAATCAGGAAAATTTGCAGTGTGTATGGCAACAGTTCTGCTGTCAATAAAAGCAAACTACCAATACTAATGCAAGCATTCGCCATCATAAGATATCATACAAAATGTATTTGACATGTAACTTTTGGGAATTGTGAACAACGCCATCTTTTGATAATTTGGAAGCCCTATACAAACAAGTGTTAGACGAAGAAGAATGACCTTAAGACATCTATATGTCATTGTTCGCTTTCATAAAAACCTTCAAGTTCGCGATCCAGTACCTATTACAATATTTCAATATCTCCGACCAATTGAAATTTGTAAGTAGTAATTGTTATTAATAATTGAGTCTATCTGAACGCAGGATTAAGTAATGATTTATAATAAAAATTCGGTATAAGACTTCTGTTTGTGAGAGCGACCTTGGAATGGGATATAGCAGAGACTCCTTAGCAAGTGCCGAAATATTCGCTTAATTAAAATGTAGCAACCACGTACAACAGTGTTTGTCAAACAGTGGTACACATTCCACCTCATTCCAGATTCAATTCTATACAAATTCCGCTCAGCACGAATTACAAAAATATTTAATTACGTGCGCATTGTTCATGCACCGGGTGGACACAGGTGGACGGTGCAGGGGCGGGGGAATAATAACAGCACGGGTGTCACACGACACCGTTCGGACCAAATGATACTCTTGAAACAATTCGGCCGGCGCAACGCTGTTGACGGATTGGAATTTAAACAGGATTTTTTAATCACAATCGGCCGCGGGACTCAATTAGCGAACATTCGATACAGTTGTGGCCGCACGGCGCACTCGTTAAAATATTCCATGGATTTATCAACACGTAGAAACAACGAAATATCTCACATTGTACGGAATATTTGTCGGACGTTGTCATTACAAGCCATATTACAAATAAGTCCAGATAACCATGCAGTATATAAACAGAAACCAAGAGAGTTCGACGAACTCGGAGCATTACAATTATTACCGAACTACCGGATCAAATTCCTTAATCTGCAGACTATTGTTTCTACTACGAGCTCTGTTTTAGGTATACTCTGATAATTAAGTTTATAAGAAAAAAGTTTGACAGTCCTAAGAAACAATTATGTTAGCACACCCTAAAACAGAGGCATGGCCATGGCCGGCGAACATTTTCTGGATGATATGGAGCACTCCATACCTCAGAGATAACTAGGTATGGAATTCCATACCTCAAAAACTAAAAAACAATAATTGTATTCAATGTCATTAGGTTTGAAGATTTAGCACCCTTTTCATTTGAACCCTCTCTATAATTGTCGCCATTAAATGGGGTATTAATTGATTTTTTTCTAATATTCATGCAATTATTTCTAAATCTGGAATAATTATTCCCGACAATAATAAAACGGTGAATTAAGAAATTATCACATTTTAAATTCGTGCAAAAATTGGCGCCACCAGTGACCAGTTTGCATCAGTATGTGCATCGTCTCTGCATCAGAAATTTGATTTTATTGTTTTCAATAAGCTTTTTACTTGTCTTGGAAAATATGAACTTCCAAAAAGAGGGGTTATAATACTCAAACGCTCAACCCCCCCCCCCCCCCCTGGGCATGGCAATTAATAAACTGAGCAAAATTGCTTAAGATGTGTTGTATTGGGATCTGACATGGGGGCGTGGCCTATTCAAGATGGTGTCAATTAGGGTGAAGAATCAAATGTGACATTAGTACTGTTCCCGTGTAAAATATAAAAAATGGGTCTCAGGATTAATAATATTTGCAAATGCGCTGCAACAGATCCTGCAAACTAAATTTTAAAGAAGTTGAACGCATTTTATATACTTGACAATTGATTAAATGCGGGAAAAAATTTAATGAAATTGACGGTGGCTGTGGGTGTAGTGGCTTTCTGTATGTCAAACGTCGAATTTACGAGGTGATCCCCATCAAATTAATAGGAAATTTGCAGGAGATGAACAAGTGATGAGTGTTGCTTGTTCCTGCATGGCTGGTTTTGTGTGAAAAATGCAAAAACTGCATTGCTACGTTGTTGTACTGTTATAGGTTAATTGTACGTTTTTTTATCTAAATCAACTAAATAAACAAATAACTAAAAATGAACAAATATAAGGAACATTAACTTTGAATACAGATTTAATTTAATTTATGAACTTCTTTATATATAAAGTGAAAAGATTTCGGAGCAAATTCGTATTATAACCTAAAATTTTACTTACTTAGATGTAGATAACCGTCTGATATATATTCAGAGCATATTATTTATTGTAAACGTACTCATGTTGTTTACTTTTGTTAGTTTTTTCCAAGGTTTTTTTGCACTCCAAATTGGTTTACATTATAAATAAAACGTTTGTCCAGCTTCAGAAATAATGGAATGTAACGTCCAGATTTTTACAGGGCTTATTATTACACCCTTTTACTGCATAGGACACTTTATTTTTCGATTATTCGCGGTGTTTAACTACAATTTCGGTCATTTTTTATCTTAAAAATCGTTATTCCCATTTGACGTAATGTATTTTTAACGGAATCTTCACCCTACTTTGTGTTCGAAAATAATCCGGTAGATGGCATATCGCTACATGTCAGATCCCAATACTCAGATAATTAAGTTTATAAGAAAATAAGTTTGACAGTCCTAAGAAACAATTATGTTAGTATACCCAAAAACAGAGGCATGGCAATTAATAAACTGAGCAGGAATGTTTAAGATGTGTTGTATACATGATAAAAAAATTTGACGTGATCAACATATTTTGGGTCCTTTATTATTTACCTATATTATTTGTTAACGACATTATTTCTATTATCAAGTTCTCAGGATGTTTGCTTTTTGCGGATGACTTCAAAATATTTCATTCAATTAAAAATATTTATGATTGTGTAAAATTGCAAAATGATCTGGATAGTATATTTTTATGGTCACTCAAGAATGAGCTATATTTCAATATTAACAAATGTCACATAATGTCTATCACAAGAAAAAAGCAAGTTGTATATTTCAATTATATGATGCGCAGTACTGTATTGAGCCGTGTATTATCTGTAAAAGACTTAGGAATCCATATTCAAAGTAAATTCTTATTTACTAAGCATATTGACACAATTCTATCAGAAGCCTGTAAAAATAAGGGTTTCTTATTGCGAACAACTATAAATTTTCAACGAATCCGCTGTCTCAATACTTTATTTTCATCATTTGTTCGTAGTAAGCTCAAGTATGGCTGTGTTATTTGGAACCCATATCATGTGTACCAGATTTAATCACTAGAGAATATCCAAAAGAGATTTTAAAACTATCAGACGTCTTCTCACGTCTGGAGTGCTCTACAAAAAGTAGAATTTTATGTAATTATTGTATGTAAAATGTTTTGGTAACTTCTAATATTGCTATTTAAAATAATCGTACGTTGTTGTCATTTGTAATATTTGTATTAATTCGTGTCATTCTGTTTAATGTAGCATTTTAAAAGTTTATTAAATATTCAGTTTTTATCATCCTGAAATGGTTTGTGTTTGTCAACCCTTATTTCCAGCTCGTCTCCCCATGCTACAATATTCAGTGCGTAGTTCTAGCAGTCTATCATGATACTTGTATCAAATTTGGATTCGGACCTTTTAAAGACGTTTCTAGTACGAAATTTGAACTGACTTTTTCTTGAATTATACAAGTAAACTTGTCAAAGTCTCTAGCAAAAAAAAAAGTATAGTGAAAAAGGGTTAAGCCTTGGATTTTATAATTTATTGTAGTTATGGCTGCACGATGAATTAAATTAAATAGCTACTATGAACATAATAAAACTGTCAATTTGCTCAAATGTAATTTTAAAGTTTAACTAACCGTCAAATGTATTTGTTAGGAATTAACAACCATTAAAAATTAGTAGCTCAAGTTGTTTTGCATTCAAAAGCTTGTCGAACATTTCATGAATAATGTTTTTAATTGATAGCATTTAAATTTTAAATAATTTTTAATGCTTTCAATTCAAAATAATTAACTAAATTAATTTGAAAAATATGTAGCTAAACTTACCGAAACTCCTGGGCGATATTGGCGGTCATCCTGTCCTCTCAATTTCAGATCTGAAACATAAAAACAATTAAAAATTAACCTACAATCTCAAACTACACACTGATAAAAATGTTTTCTTGGATCAAATAGGTTCCTCTGAAATGAAGAGAAAATTTGATTTGAATAGTGCCAATCCGATTTCGTTTTCATTGAAAACTTTTTTAGGTTCAATAAATATTCTTGTATGAAAATTAATTTAGTTTTGAAGGAACATATTAAAGTATTCAAAATGGGAATGAAGTAGTTTGAATAGGAGTAGTTTTAATTCAAAATGATATCGTTTTTAATAAAAACGTTTATCCAACACCTCTCAATAAATGCTCTATAACTATGGCGATTTTAAACAAGGAAAGTAACCGATTACCCACTAGTGGGTATAATTTTGAGGAAAGTCACTAGTGAGTATTTTTTTATTTATAACAATAATAATAACACACAACACCTTGGTAACTACTTTGATTGACATTTTAATTAAAAAATTTAAAGCATATCACTGTCAAATAATATTACTTTAATAAATTTTTCATTTATTAAGAGGTGTTGGATAAACCGTTATACTTTACAAGTGGGCAAAGTAAGGAATTACCCACGAGAGAAATTTTAGCACATGAAGCCGAAGGCTGAGTGTGATAATTTTATTTGTTTAAAATTAAAAGGCTTCCCTTTTATTATTTTTAACAACAAAATTTTAAATATATTCATTTTCCTGCAAAGCAGAAAAAGAAGATAAATAAAATTTATATTCAAAATTAATTTTTTTTTTTCACGACATACCACGAAACCCTATCGTTCTTCTAGAGAGGAAAATATAGATGTGTTACCAATATGAATATTATTTACAAAAAATATATTGCAAAAATTATAAATAAATGCCTAATTTTATTGAAATTCTTTATTTTAGTGATATACACACTTTAAATTGTCTTGTTTTATTTTTCTACTTTAAATAACAATTTGACAACATTATATTTGTAGTTAATTTTGGTTCATTGGCTACACTGCTACACTGCCTTGCGTCACCTAACTTTAAAGTTACAGTTGTATTTTCAAAGTGTGTTTTAGGCTCGAGCGAATCGTTTTTAGATAAAAAGCGCTTTCCTCTCTAGTTTGACAAATAACTATTAATAATTTTGAAAGAAATAAAATTTTCTTCAACGATTGCCTACAAAAGGAAAACTGAAAATTTTCTTGAAACAAGAAGTTATTTTTATGAGTGCACCTATAAACATTACAAGGCTACAACGCGCATTGTGCACATTGTTTATGAAATGCTAATTCTGTACTCATACGCCTGATGGCGTATGCCGTATGATGTTGAACGCTGTGATGGGAGGTGTGAGGGGTGTATGTTACTAATTACCGATCGGCAATTAAGGGCCAGTGTGGAGTTGTGCAAGTGTTGAGATTAATAACGAACGGGCTGCCTTCATTAAACGCCGCGCGTGTTCGCTTGCCACCCTTCCGAACTGCGTCCAGCAGGACTATGGCGTGGAGCCAGTGCCGTACGTTGTGGACACTGCGTGAGACGCTACCGAGAATGGAAAACTAACTTTATGTAATGAGAAGTTATAAACGATGTCATCGGAATTTTGTTTAATAAAGCGTAGCAGTTATATTGGTATTGGATGAAGAATTTAAATATATGAAAGTATCACTGATCTGAATATATAACTGGATTGTGTATTCTTTTTTCTTGCTGCAGAGAATACACATTTTCTTAGATGGCGACGCTCAACTAGTTACAAGGCTTTCTATTCTCATCTGCAATCCAGTTATATATTCACATCAGTGGAAGTATGCATCAACCGAAAACTTCAACGTTTAAATTATGTGGAGAAAATTTGCCGGTTCTCTCCAATTCGTCACAAACAGTGCTGTGACAGATCATTTTAAAAATGATCTAGGTCAAGATCAAGATCTTCTTATTTAATATGTTCTAGATCAGATCATAGATCAATTTTTATGATCGGATCTAATTTTTAGATCAAATCAGTTATAAAGACCTTTTTTTAAGATCATAAAAAAGAACAGTATTTTTCACAAAATTTTTAATTCTTATTATAAAAAAGAACACAAAATTAGAAAAAAATATAAATTACTTTTACAAAATAAAATCAAAAACATATTATAATTTTTTTTCCAAAAGATATATTGAAAAATCTACTCTTACAACACTGGCTGGTAACTTGCAGTATGCAGAAAAATACCTGATCTTTTTTAAGATCCTAGATCTTATTATTTTTTATCTAGATCAAGATCAAGATCACAAAACATAAAACGATCTAGATCAGAACAAAGATCTTACGAGACGATCTAGATCAGTAACAACAGAGCTATTTATAAAAAATATTAATACTATTTTAGGGATACTATAAAATTTCTTAATCTTAGATACATATAAATGAAATATTAATTTAATTTTACTGAATTGCAGAATTATAAAGGAATACATAGAAAATTACTGGCTTTGAATCTTATTAATAATATATTACTCAACGCAACGTTTCGGCTTTACATGGAACTGAAAACATCATTAACCATAAAACATAGAAACAAATACCTATCCACTTATAAAAAAACTTACTCATACATAAAGTTAAGATGCACAATGATGTTAATTATTATTTGCATCTTAATTTTACGTATATTATACAGTTATGGTTAATGGTATTTTCAACTTCTGAGGATAACCTATATGAGGTTGAATATTGAGTAGTATATTATTAATATGCTTGAAACCCAGTAATTTATTATTCCTTACTTATAATGTTTGAACAAAATAAAATTGTATTTCGATAGAAACCTTACGACACCAATTCTCTTTGCCGGTCATATTTAGAATACAAACAAATGATAGGTACTACTTTGGGTATTTTAAGGGACTGTTTTCGTTGGAAGCATTCAAGAAATTGGTTTACAGAACGCAGGCAAATTCTCTTATAATATCCAAGAACAGAGCTCGTAGTTCTAATCGAAGATTGTGAAGGAGAACAAAAAATTACTTACACACTATAAATAACACAATTATGAAGCACTGGTACGAGTACATTGAACACTTATCTCGTTGAATAAATGGTTAGGTATGAGGTATAACTGTATGATTGATGGTTAGTTGCGTGAACGTATGAACCGAACTATAAATGTGGACGAGGTGAACGCAGTTAACAGGGTAAGAATGTTTGAATGAGATTGATTGTTGATTAAATGTGTTTCAGGGTTTGTCCTACCCCAACTGTATAGGAAATAGAGTAATGTAATTTATGATAATCTCATCTCATAACCCTAATCACTGATATTCACTGTTATACCACTAGTATTAAATTGTTAATACTAGTTATTTATTTATTAGTTAATTGATAACTGGTAACGTTGTCATTGGTGCATAAAAAATATTGGTAAAACCGTAGTTTACGGCCAAATATGACGTTAGCTACGGATTGTCAATGATATTTGGTGGATATGACAGTTTGGGGTGAACAACAAAAACCTAGTAAATTTGCATTCTGAAAATGCTGTTGAACAAATTCGTGTTTATTCAACCTCAAAACTAAAATAAATCTGAGTTTCTTCTTTTTTTAAATTGTTTTTCTTTAACTATGACCGGCTAAAGGAACTTGGATCTGCAGCTAATGTCATATTTGGCCGTAAACTACGGTTTAGCCAAAATATTTTTATTTATTCTACACCAATCTTAATTGCAATCAACACACAATTTAATAAACACTCTACACAAAACGTGAAATGGCATCTTCACGTATTTGACGTTTATGACTGCACGGCGCAGGCGCGTGCAGAGATACCAATTGCTTATTTATTAGTTGAAATTTCAAACACCATTTCGCAACGATTGTGTGAAATGTTCCATAGTAGTCGTAGATTATTTTGAAATACATTTCCATTGCTATTCTTTATGATTAATTGAACAATGCAATGATATGGCTGGAATGAGCAGAGGAATGATTCGCCACTGTGAGTATCCTGCAGCAGGCGTGTGTTGGAATGGGTACGGGCGTCTGGCCATGATGTCCAGCGTCCGCTGTCCAGTGGTCCGGTTGGCGACAGCTGCGTCGACAATCCCCGTGCAGGCTGTCCGCCGCCACCGCCACCGCTAATATACAAATAACCGTACCCGTGTCTGCCATTCTCTATTCGCTTATCCTCCAAATTGTAAAGGCTGCTACATAGAAACTGGAATAGCTATGCAACAGGAAAACCGAAGAAGGATGCAATAAATATATTACAACGCCATTTATGTTATATGTTGCGTGAAATAGGATTACCAGCCGTCAAGCCGAAACCCTCAAAGATGTACAGGAGGAACCGTAGGGGCAAAGTTAATAAAGGCAACATTATTTACTCTAGAAGCGAATTGAAGATCTTATGATCTACTGTTCGATGCGTCACCAAGAAAGCTGGAACACTGAAGATGATTTCTAATGATTTACAAAAAAAATAACAACTGCTGTGGAAAATTCTATGCATCCATTCGTTCAATCATAATGCCAACAAAATGTACCTATCAAATATAATATTAACGGACAACATTACTGCATGGAAGCGAAACATGGACAAAGAACAAGAAAACCAGCAGTAAAATTCAAGCAACAGAAATGCAAAGTAGAAGGGATTACAAAGATGGATAAAATCAAAAACGATCAAGTAAGAACAAACCTGCAAACGTAAATTTTAAAAATAACAATAGTTATTAACAATATTGAAGACAAAAATAACTGAAAAAAAGAATGAGGAAAACTCAAAAAACGTAGAAAGAGGTGAAAGAAATTGTATGTTTTGTTCCCAACGTCTTTTTCGAAATTAATTAGTTCGTTCTTCTTGCACGTTTTACGTATAAATTTAGTAAAATACGCCGTACACCTGCCAAAATTATAATACTTGTGCTTTAATTATTGTACGGTTGCCAACACTGCGTTGCTCAAAATCCTAGTATAATGGCTTACTTTAGTGCCGATTTCAGATATTTTAATGACGATTTTGACGTACTTTAGTACCGCTTTCAAATAAATATAATTATATATAATTTGTAGCCGATCTCGGTGGTGCAGTGGCTGTCACTAGCTTAGCACGCCAGGGGCCGTGGGTTCGAATCCCACTGAAAAGTATGGTCGTTTGTGTTCACATAAATTCCCAATCACTCACTCGTTAACCGGCATATGACCATAAGTAGTTAGCTTACCATCTTCATAAAAAGTAAATTTGTAACAAAATAATTGAATTCTGTTTCTATGCTAGTCGTTTTAGAGTCGAAGAGTGTGATCCCGGCTTACAAATAACGGGTCATCCTCATCCTCAAATCACAATTTAACATCTTCAGTGAAACTCTATCGCTGTCGTAGCGCAGGGCATTGTCTGCTGATGAGCGACGCAGCGAGGAAGACGTGGTGAATTTATGTAGTTAATCTGGCCTTGGTTTGCAGTTTGCCAATTTATCAAAGAGCTGGTAGCAAGCGACCGCGGCGACTACACACTATCTGTGCACCCCTTTACCCCGAATTCCTAATTAAGGATATCAAATAACCAATCACCACGTGGCGGTGGCGGCGTTGTGGGTCGGGCACCCGCAGGGCCCCACTCGCTCAATTTGTTCGCCCTTAATACACAACCGTTGACTCCTGCAGTCTCAATCTGAGTTAGCATCATTTAAAAATTTTGTTCGTCTAGTACGATACTTAATGCTTCAAGAAATGAGGGATACTCAAGATTTGTTCTTATTATTCTTGACTCTTTATCTTCCTACTCCTTTCGGAGGTTGATCTTTGCCTCTAAAAGATCACCACCATTATAATATGCAGAAGAATACATTATTAAGATTGATTGTCATTTCCATTTTTTATATATCAAAGGAAACGGACTTTTTTTTATTACGAAGATCGCCTTATGAGTGGATCTTGCTCTTCAGAGGTTTACGAAACCACGACCTCTTGTGTACTAGACTAGCGACATAGCCAATACACCCCCGAGACCGAAATGGAAACAGACTTATTTCATTTGTTGTTGTGTTATCATTATTTTATATTATCTGTGCAAAACTCTCAACAAATCTCTGTTCAGATAATATGACAAATGATCAAAGACGGTTCTCTATGTACTTATAGATTCTATCCAATTTAAACACGGTACTGTAGATGCTAAGAATTGTAATTTGATAAGAAATTAACACGAAATTGTTGTCAAAGCGAAAAGACGAAACCAGAAAGACATCAGCACGAATT
The DNA here is from genome assembly GCA_963942605.1 of Poecilus cupreus. Classification (NCBI taxonomy): domain Eukaryota; kingdom Metazoa; phylum Arthropoda; class Insecta; order Coleoptera; family Carabidae; genus Poecilus; species Poecilus cupreus. Next base: position 16,381,512 of record OZ012723.1, read on the forward strand.
GAAACCGGAGGAGTTCCGGAGCCAAATTCCACAAACGATTGTAGAACTACAGGTATAAGAGGAAGATCTAGTGAATCAGCCAAATCTGTCATTATATTGTATAATTTTTTGAGCCCCGGCACTACCGTTTGAAAGCATAACTTAATGAATTTTAGAAAGTTTATTCAGAGTCATATATTCTATTTTTAATGAGATTGTCTTTCAAATATTGCCAACTCTGCAATGCTTCTTATTTGGTTCACTAATAATGAGAATTGGTATAAAAATTACGATTCTTGACTACTATAGCTGGCATATAAAGAGCTTTACGAATACGCTCAGATCCTATTTTACATATTCGATTCTTTTTACTTACGGATGATCCTGATTGGTAATGTTCCGGATTTAGACCAGAAAAAGCTGTAAAATGACGTTCGCTTTTCTTCAAAACGAGTAATTACAAATTGTCCGAGCAATTTTTTGTAAAATTTTGCCACGACATGATTCAATATCTGTAAGAGAGTTCTGTTCAGGAATTTAAACGGATACCGAATTATAAAACTAAAAGTTTGTAACACCTTTCTGCAGAGTCCTCTGATATTTCAGGAATAAAAAAATTAAGCCAGCATATGCTACGACATACTAGACACCGATCAAGACGAAAGTTTTAATAATTCGCAACATTAATAGCATTTTTTATGAAGAACCCATTTTAGAGCAACTGGTTTCAATTTAACATATCAATAGTATGACTGCAACTAAATATAAGTCAAAGTTTGCAATTGTATATCAATGATATTAAAATGCTTCCATGTAAATTATTATTAAGATAATTTTTGTTGAAAGAAGTGTTATCAAATAGGAAATTATTCTATGTAATTAATATATTCCAGATCAACGAATACATGGTGTTATTATATTTATGTAGGTATTTTAATGCGATGTATATAGGTACTTTGTATCATAATTTTTTTAATGTAATATGCATTTCAGAGGATTTATATAATAACAGGACTGTTATTTGGTTCAAAAAATGTTCGAATTTTTTATTAATCCTACTTTAATCACGGCATTAAACCCGGATATCATGGAATTAATAATATGAAATAAAATATACAGTATTCATTTTTATATTTCCATGTACAGTATAACGCACAAGTTGCGTTCTAGTCTTGATTTACCTTTTATTATTACTTGTAGATGGTTAGAAAAGAAACATTCAGCTTAAAATAAAAAGATCTTCAGGTGTATCAAACTATCCAAGAGGAATTCTTATATGATAATAGTAAAGTATGACTTTTACTACTACCTCAATAGTAACATAAGGCTCCAATCTGGGCCCTCGACGTTTTTAACAATTACAGACTCTCCTTTGCTGGGGATTTAAAACTCTGTCGCTCGATATTTGATATTATTGATTTTGTATCACTGCAATATGATCTGCCAAATTACACAACTGGTGTATTAATAATAAACTCTTACTGCACCTACCGAAATATGCAATTTCGACATATATTAGTAAACAGACTATAATATTATTTAAATATTTCTTCTGATATTTCAAGAATCGGTCTAATTACGGATCTAGGAGTAATTTTTTATTCTTAATTAACATTCAGTCCTGATTTGCAATAGTATATTCTACAACAAGTAATGGAATAGCACATATTCCACGCGAGCTAAAAGTTTGTAGTCCGAGCCGAAGGTGAGAGCTACGGTTTGCGAGTGTGGGATATGTCATTCCGTTACATGTTGTAGACTATACTTTTTATAACAAGAATTTGGAAATTATACAAAAAATACAAACATAAAACTGTTGAAAACGTCAAACTCAAATAAATCAAATTGAACAAATAGATGTAACTGAATCAAGATACTTCATATATCTCGCTAATATGCGGATATGATTCGTCGAAATTATTCCATACCGTATGGAATGATAGTTGTTCCAATCCAGTTTTTAGGTGTAGAATGAGTAGTTTCCAAAACAGTGTTATAGAAAATATTATTTCTTCTGCTATAAAAAATTTGGTATTTATCATCAAAATACACGTAATTTTGCTAATATTTAAGCTATTCTCACAAGATATATTTATTACTCTCAAGTGAAATATAAACTAGAGTACAGTGCAACCATTTGGACTCAAATTTACAATGTACATTATTTATATAAATACTCTTGAATATATTTACTTTAAAATATTGAACTACTATCCATCTAGAGATTTCGATTATGATTTTCTTTTAAATATATTTAAAATTGAATCTCTCGAATATACACGTAAAAAAATTGTCTAATCAGCTAAAACATAATAAATTAATTGATTATTCTTTGTCCTTGCAACATTTAAATTTCCACGACACTATACATGATGAAGCACAAGAAATGGCACACTCTTCTATGTTTACCAGCTTCTTTGCTAATTTTCCAAACAAATCACTATTAAATAATATATGTATGCTTTACAATAGTTTAAATAATTCTGTTGATATTGTAAATCTAAATTGTTATTAATGATATTACTACACAAGACGGTACAAAATGAAGACGGAAGCAAGTAAGAGAGCAATGAAGTATGAAGAGAAGCTAAGGACACCATGGGGAAGCCTCGTTGGGTAGAAATATCAAGAAAATAAGAAATAAAGCAGGAAAAGAACTAATGGGAAGTGAAAACGGCAAAATTTTATGAAAGTAACTGGCACTAAACGACCAATATAGAAAGACGAAGATTTCAAGGTCAGAATGTTGTCAATGAAATTACATGGAGAAATCTAGATATACAAACTCAGTTAAGAAGAGAAAAGATACATAAATCAACTTCTAATCCCGGATGTAAATTCCTTTTGATTATAAACATACCAAAAGACAATAAAAAATTGAAAATAATAGCAAGATTTGGGATAGGCAATGAAGAAAATAGAAATATTCACTGGAGAAGAGATGATGACAGACAATTCAAAATATGTGGGAGAGACCTAAGAAATGATAAATTAACACAACAGACACTACATAAAGAAAACCCAGATACTGATTGGATGAAGAGAGTTTACCGAAACAAACCAAATATTGGTATATAGTATTAGTTTTTAATATAAATAAATAAAATAGCACTATGATAATGTAAATATAGATAATGTATAAATTTGAACACCGGAAGGTAACAATTAAAATATTTTTTATTATACCTGAATCATAATCCGTGTTTAAAGCCCGCTACAGCGTGCGTAAACGCAAGATTAAAACACTTCGTGCTTTAAAGGTTGCTAAGCAACAACAAAAATAATTACTATTAATATCTGTCAAAACTGTCTTGACAAATTGTAATAAAATGAATCGTAAACAATAAATGCTAATCAATCTCCATGTAAACGATATACGTCAAACGTCACACGCGCAAAATTATGAAATGAATCAAATTAAAAATATTGCTTTTCAGTTTTATTCCAGAATATGATGCAGGTATAATAAAAAATAGCGTATGACACACGTGTATAGCACTAGCGACGTTAAAAGCACTCTGCTTCGCGTCATGCTCTTAAGCTCGTCGTCCGTGCTTTATAAGCTTACTTATACACTTGTATCATAATATATTATACAACTACGACTGGTATTACTATTTGTACTATTCTGTTTAATTTATCTGTGATAACTTATATTATGTACTTTTTACTATTTTCTAATAAGGGCCGATATTTACATCTACGAATAAAGTACCGAATAAATTATTATTATAGCTCAAATGATACTTATTGTTCTAGCTGTCATTTTTTGATGCGTATTTTTTTATTTATTGGACGAATAACTTATTCGGAAGTTTATTCGTAGATGAAAAAACCGACCCTAAGGTTTTTAGCCTGTTGGATAGTGTATCCTTAAAATAAAATAAAATAGTAATTGAAAGCATTGAAAGATATTTGTAAGAAATTGTATGCTCATGATTTATATTTTTAATGAATTTTGTTTATTATAATTCTTTATTGTTATACATTTTGTATTATGTACATTTTTCCTACCCTTTCATTGGGCTTTGCCTGTTGGGTAGCTGTATTAAAATAAATAAATAAATAAAGAAGAAAGAAGAGCTCTAAATGGCGCATGAGGAGTGAAAAATAATAATAAATTTATCATCACGCAGATCTCGGTAAGTGATATTATATGAAGTGAAAAGCGGTAACCAGCCGGAAAGTCACGGTTCCAAAGTTGTTGGTGCAGGAAGACCACATGATTTACACGAGGAGTAAAATGGGCGAATGCGTCCCTGTGCATGCGTCACGTAGCACCGGACGCCAAACACATTATATAGGGGAGACGTTAACCAAGCGTGGCTATCTCAAATTATTTTCGATATGCAGATTGTTAATTAAATCTGCTCTGCTCGGAGCCATATTTACATGACAGCAATCTGTCTCCTAGCGCTAAACTCGCGCAGCGTGCACTGCACGTTCATCGCGAAATTCGACAATTCCAGCTCTAGTCCGCGCTCTGGAAAGTGCAGAGCGCAGAGGTAGCAAGTGACTTGTGTTCGTAAATTAATTGAATTGTATTCTGTTTATTTTTCTGTTTTACGGTCACGCGTGCGTGGCTGTTTGTTTTGTTTTTGGGAAATTTCCGGCTAATGTGAGCCGCGTGTAATTAATTCCTTTTTCCGCGTGCACGTTGATTATTTGCTACAATTTGTCGAACAAATATTACGCTATATTGATTTATTGTCTGCTGAATATTTTCCGGAGTATTTGCATTTTATGAGTAGGTACAGTGTACACTCTGTAATGGAGAATGCCTGATTTTATACCCCGTCCAAGTGTACGTCGTAAAAATTAAACCATGTATATGTTCCTCATATAAACGTTTCATTTTAACTCTACCGGTATTTGATTAAACTTTTCTCTGTTGTTAATTTATCTTATATTGTTTAATATTCTCTGTTAATTGTAATATTTTTATGACGAACTGGGTAGCAGTACTGCTTGTACTGATTACAAGATCCAAAATAATCGCTAAATAAAAAAACAAAAACAAATATAAATAAATGCTATAGATCTTCTAAAAGCTTCTTTTACAATATTATTTTGTATATCCGTCAATTCCCGGCGAAACTTCCGTCTTACGAGTCTTTATAAAAACCAAAAACTCTAAATAATTTAAAAAAAAATGTAAATAATTTATTAATTCAATAAAAGACATCCTCACGATTTTATAAAAAAAATTCACCCATCTTTCTCTGGGGGGCCAGGGGGTTCGATTTCTCAACTGGTAACCGTAGGTACTTCATGTGCAGAAATATATCCCATAAAGTCTAATTGCTAAATGTTAATAGATTCCCAGCTTGCCAGAATAACTAAAACAAAGAAATTTAATTTTGGGTTTTATAGATAAAACATAAAAGGACGAATGCAACCTGCCATTTCACATCACAATAATTATGGCCTGTTATTATAGAATAAATCATTCAAATAGCTCTAAAGCAATACTAATTGTGCAATTAATATTACCGTTACTAAAAATGGTCATTGCTGTCAGTCTCCTTGCTAGGTCTAGGTTGTTTTAAGATTTTTTCATCTGTTTGCCATTGTGGTACTGAAGATCTAGTTCCCAAAAAATGACACATTTTGAATGTAACAGTGACTATATTGTGATATCATTTGGTCTCTGAAGAAGGCTCCAATTAGGGCCAAAACGTCAGACCGTTATGATTAAATAAACATAATAGTAACCATTAATGCTGGTGTATCCATTACTATTTCCATTCCATTCCAAGTGTACAGTCAAGAACAATTCAAAAACTAAAAATGGTGTTTCAATTTATTATTATTTTTACTTTAGTCTTTTTACATTATCATTATGTCCACTTTATGGCCGCTAAACAATTTCATAAATAAATGATTATAATACAGCCGAACATAATAATTATTATTCTAATTCGTTCAAACCTTAATCTAAAAATTAAATTAATTTATAAGTGTACAACTCGCCAAGATAACTTTTTAATTTTCGTAATATAAATGCAGATTTAAAATTTTATTATTTAGTCATTTTCCTGAATAGACCAACCCACATATTAATTATCAGGCTAAATTGTAAATCTCCAGCTACTTAGGATGAACTCAAAATTAATTATAAATCATCTTTATCCAACATTTTTAATCAAAATGGTAGTCAAAATACTATTCACCAGATCGACTATAAGTCTATCAGCATCATTTTAAGAGTTCTATAACCTATCCCTTAAGAGATTAATATGTTTGCCTATTGTTTAAGAAACATATTCAATTCCACAAGAAGCATTAGTTAAATCATCCTTCATTTTATGCTTAGTAATAAAATTATTTACTTATTTTATCTAAATGTTTCTATCTACGATGTATCTTGTATTTTTATTTTCATCCTTGTCCTGTATTTGGGCGTACTCCTGTAGGGCATTGGAGCAATTAATAATAATAATATATATAGGAAATTAATGTTTGTTTGTAATGTTGCTTTGTCCCCATGATAATTTCGTGGCAAAACGATCATAAAATCAGTTCTTCGTTCTTCCCAAAACAACAAACAAGGCCCATCGCATCGCATTTGGCAGCATATACAGGTATCATACGTTTACAGTTCCGATATAGCTATAGCGCTATAGGTATTTAGGATCACGGCAGGATTTCAGGGATTAAACTAGTCCGATAATTTATAGTCCGGATCAAATGCGCGGTCGCGCTCTACTCTGCCGCACATACGCGTCTCGCACGCTCCGTAATCCGCGCGGACTATCAATTGTGGGATTGCCGCTGCCGCCGCCGCCGCCGCCGCGTCATGTTACCTGTGTGTGTTCTAGTTAGCGTCGGTGTCATTTATAACTTTTAAATCTTTTGCACCAGGTGCGATTCGAGCTGTTTACCTGCCGTATTTACTCGTTACGCTAATGCGGATGTGTTACTAGTCACACCCTAGTTATTTTCGATCTTTAACTCACTTTATGTTATTATGCCATGTAGAATTAAAACAGGTAAACTTGAGCTTAGAATTGAGCACAAACTCAACAACAAAATCGAGGCGAGACCCGTTTTCTTGAAGGCCTTGCCATTTTTATAATTCCGCGTGGCTTCAACCAACTTTCGTAAAACAAACTTAAAGATAGAGAACAGCACTATTGAACAAGTTAGCACATTTAAATACCTGCAGGTCATTTTGGAAGAAAATGGAAAGATAATGAAAGAAACAGCAGAAAGAGTAAATAAATTCTAGCAAAGAAGGAAATACCGAAACAAACGAGGTCTTCAAGAAAGTAATAATCCCAGTACTAACCTATGGTTGTGAATCCTCGACAACAAAGGAAAGACAACAAAGAAATGTGTACATAAAATTTCTTAGAAAAATCGAGGGCTAAACAAAATTTGACCGCATCCAAAACGAAGTATACAGAAAAAAATTAAACACGAGATCAGTACAAGACATAATACAAGAAGGACAACTGAGATGTAGTGGACATGTGCACAGAATGAACGATGATAGAATGGATAAATGCGTTTACGAAGCTAAACAACAGGGGAAAAAATCTGTTGTAGGCACCACAATACCTCCCGCCATAGATTTCTTATTGAATATTGCAAAAACAAGGACTACCAATATCAAGAAACGCTCATTCCTTAAAAAAAATTGTGTTTTCATGAGATATGTCAAAAAATGACATTTTTTTTCATTTTTCAACCGTTGTTTTGTTTTTATTAAAAATCATAGGTTTACAGATTTAAACAAAAATGCCAAAATCTAATTTTTCTTTAACGTTTAGTAATTCGTAAATTGTGACAATAAGATAGAAATGTTTCAAACAATAATTGTATAGAATAATATTTGAAACATTGTTCTCATAACAAATATTGTCATTAAATAATAAGTTACTCAGATATTTCAAGTAAACTACCACTTCCGGTTATTGGATTATCACCAAAAACTACCAGCTCTTCCAAAGGGATACAATTGATATATACAAAATATCCATATATTCAGTTTAGTAGTTTTTGAGAAACCGTAACTCCAGAGATCCACACAACCTGGAAAACTGGCAGACAGACAGAAACATACACAGACATTATCGCGATACTAATTAAATCGTATTCTAGGGACGCTAAAACGTGCTCATCCACTGAATTCACTACCAAATTTTTAGCATGATTCCTGTACCTTAAATGCTGAATTTGGCTGGATGAAGAAGGCAATGAGAAAGTAGGATCAACCGATTCGAGGCCAAGAAAATAAGAATGACCGGAAAGCCTGGAAAGACGTCTGGACAAAACGGAAGAAGAAAACAATAACACGTACCCATAACCCAAACCCGAAAGGTAAAAGGGTTTGATTAAATAAGTTAGTAATAATTAGTAGAAACAGTAGCGCTTTGACTTATGGGAACCAACTCTATAGAGTTTACATCAACAAAATTAAGACGTTAATTGAGAAATTCGAAATATTTCTATATTTTAAATCGGTAGTATCAAAATGCTTTAGCCGATTGCTAATTACACGGGGTAATATAAATTATAAATTGATTCGTTCTGATTGATGAGACAGAATAAATAAAAATAAAAAAATAACAAGTTGTGTAATCTTGAATTATCCCCCTTTGTTCTACTGAGGATGAGAACTTAGTACCCGAAATATCTTTTCAGATTTTTATTTTCTTATACGTAGTCAGGAAAAACAATCAATGAGGAGTTTTTCGCGGAAAACATGTTTTGAATTCATTTTGAGTGTTATTTCAATAATGGATGGATGAGTATGAAAAGATGGAGTAAAGAAACTTCATAATCAATTTATGACTATGTACAGAACTGAGATTATTTTACTCATATTTACAAAATCGTAAAATTACTGGATACATAAAACAAGAAATTCAATTCATTTCAAATACGAACACAGCTACAAAAAAGTTTCAAATGAAAGATGTTTGCAATAATATTTGGAATGAAAAATGTTATTTGAAATTCTCTGGGATGTTTCCAATTTTGAGAAAAACTAAATTATATGTTCAATAATATATTCCTATAAACATAGTTGTTTTGAGAACAAATTACTGAAACATTTATTCTGTTATTCTGAATGTCAAACAAGAGTCAAATATAATTACTAAACAATAAAAGTTATTATTTTTTCACAATCGCCAGAAAAACTCGGTTTCTATGATACCAAAATCATGACATAAACAACCAATTGTATTTCAGAGAGATATAATGACATGTTTTGTTACAAATAAAAGAAAAATTAAACAAATCACAATTCTAATCATTTTTAAATATTTTTTAAATATTAACCTTCATAAATATTGGGGTCATGAATAACAGTATACAGGGTGATTCATAACGTACGAAAAAGATTGAAAGTGTAGCTAGGCATGAGAGGACAAAATAATGTCTTTTCGTTAATAAACTTTTGAGAAGAACTGAATAATAAAAAATTTACAGCAAATTAAATTAGAATGAATTAATTAGCAGACGTTACATACTCCGCAGTTAATTATCTTTTAAATAGATATTGGAAGTACTTCATAGTTAGTTAAACAATATTTACTTACAAAAATTAAGAGTATTGTACTACATAAAAAATATAAAGACAATGAATTGTCAATGTTTCATAAAATTAAGTCACAGAGATCGGCCAATCCAATCAATCAGTAACTATGATTGGTACTCATCGGCGTAGTGTAACTCACCAATTGCTTTAGAGGCAGTGGCACCGACTGACTGGATCGGCGAGATTTAAGATCTCAACAGGTTGGTAAATGGAACTGAGAAATAAATGAATACATCCAGAGCCATCTACCACTTTTAGACTTCAAAAGATGTAAATGTTTTCAAAAAGAGAAAACTGTCTATGAAACAAGTAATATATGTATAAAAAATTAAAAAAAAACATTGAATTGTCAATGTTTCATAAAATTCAGTCTCTGAATAATAACTAAGTTATTAAGTCAAAAAGATCAGCCAATTCAATCAATCGGTAACTATGTGCGGGTTTTGTTGTTATTGGAACTCATTAGTGTACTGTAACCCACCAACTGCTTTAGAGGCAGTGGCACCGACTGACTGGATCTGCGAGATCAGAACAGGTTGGTAAATGGAACTGAGAAGTAACTGAATACATCCAAAGTAATGTACTATCATAAAAAGTTACGGCTATTTAAATGTTTCTTATATTGTTTAAAAATTGCTGTCTATATGGTTGAGAGCCACTTAAAAACAAAAACATAACTGGAAACCAAATTGCCGTTAAAATTCATTTATATGTCAATTCTTTAAACGTCAAAGTATAATAAAATATAATTAAGTGCTATATTGTTAATTCTTTCAATAACTACGAATTGTAGATACGATTATGGTTTATGGAATAATTTTAATTAATTTATTAAAAAGATTTCTACAATTCACTGCTTTTGTCTTTATTTTTTGTTAAGGACCGATATTTCTATCTACAAATAAATTTTCGAATAAGTTAATCGTCGAATAAATAAAAAAATACGCATCAAAAAGTGACAGCTAGAACAATAAGTATCATTTGAGCTATGTTTTCGATGCGACATTTTTCATTTATTCGGTACTTTATTCGTAGATGGAAATATCGGTCCTGAGTGTATAATTTAAATTTAAAATAACAGCAAATTGTCAAATTTGAAAAAAAAAACATTTTTCTATGAAAACAAAAAAATAGTGATTCTTCCCAATTATTTTCAACTGTATTCAATAGTTAGGAGTTAATTTAAAGGAACTATAATTAGCTGTAACTTTTTGGTTATCGAGGTTTTGTCAAAATTTTATTTAGGAAAAAGCATAATTTTGGCTCCCCTAGCTACACTTTTAATTTTTTCTGTACGTTATTAATCATCCTGGATACATCACGTGAGAGTAATCTATTTTTTTTTCGCAGTTACATAATATACTATTTTATGCATTAGAAAACCGTGACCAAATTTGGTTGTTTATATTTATGGCTATTAAATAATTGACAATGTATTGTACTTACAGATTGATCGGATCAGTGTCCAGTCCTCCGCTAAGAGTACCACCTAAAAAAGAATAAAAAAAGTAAGTATTTATCGTAAAATAATGCAGAAATGCCTCATTAAGGACTATTTATTAAATAATAATGTTAGAGTATAGTGGAGGTAGAATATCACTAACGAAATAGGGATAATATGTCGGGATGAGCCCGTTTTGTCGCTGCTATGCTATCTGTAAGTTGCAAAATAGGTAGGTACAATGGCGCGTGATTAGAGAATGAATCGAACACAATGTGTAACGTGTTTGTGAATGCGGCTGGGCCTGATTTGCAAAACAAAACAGCGTAGGGCGGGGAATTGTTCCGGTATTAATTATAAATTTTGTTGAATAATGAAGCACTTTGATTTGTGAAAATCGGACAACGATCGAACCAATTAATTATAATATGTTTATATTTTTCGTGTGATACAGACAGCTAATTAAATTAACAACGGTAGAATTGTTCTCCAAATAACTATGTATTTAGTAATTATCATTTTATTGAATCAATTACGAAATTAAATCCTGTATTCGTAATGTCAATCTTTCTATACGTGCGCATTTGCAAACACAATTTAATTAAATTTTATTATTAACTCGATGGTGGCACGGTGCGGCGCAACAAACAAACAATCCAATCACGAACGCACACATTTTTATTAATGGACCGAACCTTCACGCACCGCTTTTCCTTTGCAAATCAATCAGTCTTTAATTACTCAGCGGATGATATCATCTCGTCCCGTCAAATCTGAGTTTTTCAATTCAGTGTTTCAGTCAGCGCCGCAGTGTAATGGCTTTAATTAAATTTGATAATTAACAAAACGCATATTTCGGGGTGCACCGCTAATTGGTTGCAGTGCCCATCACGCGCAGGTATCGCTCAATCTGTGTTCAACTTGACAATTTAATTGCGGCTGATAACGGGAATTTCTGATAATAAGCCCATCAATAACAGCCCAGGTACGCAATAATTATTGTAATTCATCATTTTCTTTTTACCCTACTGCAACAATTTCATAATTAGTTTTATCCACACTCCAAAACTTTGGTTATTACTGTACAAGTAAGAGTTATCAATAAGATAACACGATTTTAATCATCAATCAGTTCGCTATGACCGCTTGTATAATTAAAACGGAAGTTTGGAGAAGGGTGAAGTAGGGTCCGAGAGTGCAACTTGCAGATAAGTGTACCTCGCTGCACACAATCTGCAACTAATATGCTTCCCCAATATAATAGCGCACGTTATATGTCACTTTCAACTCTAATTACCATATCGTGGGGCTTAAAAATCCAATAATTTAATTCAAATCAAAGACTAATAAGCGAGGAGCCGGTGACATCAAAAGTGCCGTCATCGCTGAATTAGTTTTTTTGTAAAAATCGAAAGTAAAAGATCTTACGAACAAAATAAACTAGGTATGACATGACTAAGTTTATCAAGCCGAAAAGATGTTAAATAAAATAGAAAAATTAAGGTATAATAAAATAGGATAGGTCGTGTGTTCAAATCCCACTGAAGTGCATGGTCGTTTGTGTTGTGTAATGACCAATCATCCACTCAAGGAGCACCTTGATCACTGATTTCTATATAACAATAGATTGGGACTAGGCCATATTCTGTCATCTGAGAGCGTTCCCAATTGAACGGGTGAAATTGATGTTTTGTGGCAACCCTTCAGAAACACAGTCAACCAGCAATCAATTTCCTCCAAACAATCCTATCCTAACACGCCATATTCATAGTGCGATTCATACATGCTCGTTTATTCTTCACACTCGGAATCGTTCGTTCACGCAACAAACCATCAATCATACCCAACCACGTATTCCTCGGACGCCCACGCAATCGTTCACCTTCAAACTCACCCACATATATTAGTTTCACCAACCCTTCATTCGACATTCGTTCAACATGTCCAAACCACCTCAACTAACTCACTCCCACTTTCTTAACAACATTCTTCTCAATCACACACTCACCATTCATCAATGTATTCCGGATATGATCACGTCTCGTGTACCCACACACTCCTCTCAAATATCTTATTTCTACAGCAGTTATACGTCGTTTATGCTTCTTCATCCACACCCAACATTCAGAACCATATATCAATGGAGACACTACACACCACTATAAACACTCAATCGTGCATCTCTAGATACATTCACGTTTCGAGCAAATGTACCCAGAGTACCCAATACCTTGCACCTTGCAGACACCTGCCTTTCAATCTCCCGGTCAATACGTCCATCCCTCGAAAACACACTATACCAATTGAATTCAACTAATTGTGTCAACTAACACATATACCGTGTGTCTGTCTTAAAGGTGTACATAGGAGATTAACATGGGAAATCAGTTTTTTGCGTGCTGTTGCTCGGTGTTCTATCGGACAACAATGATTGTAGTACCAATCGAAAGATATCATTTTTCTGAATCAAATGATGTAAAATACATTACAATTTAGTAGCAATTTGGTTCTGTAAATTAATTTTTAAATTTTGAAAATCCACCGATTTATTCACTTTTTATCGAAAATAAATGTAGTTACCTATGACTGTTTTGTTTTGATTTCTTTTAAGTGATTTATTTGACATTTCTGTCAATTTGTAAAATATGGTTATTTACAAGCGTATTATTATAATTTATGCGTAAAGATTTTATTAAATAAATATTAATAATATTAATTTATTAAGAGTTAACTTTTTTAAATCGATGACAAAAAAATTCATTTTTATTAGCTGTTTTGTATATCTTCACAAAATACTCTTCCACTTTCTTCGTCAAATGGAAAAAGTTCTTGATTGCAGTGCATTTTGTAGGAATAATAAGAATTTTTTTTTTCAAAATATGAACGATGTACACCCAATTCATTTCCAAAAAATCTAGTGCTATACGAAGGATCTACATTTATCATTCCTAAAACCCTTTCTTCCAATAAAGCACGTTCTTCTGCTCTTGCTAAATTGCAATTACTACGTGTATTTTTCATGGATACTGGCATTTGTGGTTGCACTTGGATTCGGTCGATTCACAAACTTAATAGAAAATAGATCTCGCACTCTGAGCTAACTATTTCCTCCAAAAAATAGTTTTACTATAAAAATACGCTCTTCAGTAGTATAACTAGCCATATTTTTACAAATTGTCTTAAACAAGTCCAAAAGTTAGAAACGTCAAATAAATAACTTGACAGAAATCAAAACAAAACAGTCATAGGTGACTATATTTATTTACGATAAAAATTGAATAAACCGGAGAATTCTCAAAATTTAAAAATTAATTTACGGAACCAAATTACTACTAAATAGTAGTGTATTTTACATCGTTTGATTCAGAAAAATGATATCTTTGGATTGGTACTACAATCATTGTTGTCCGATAGAACACCGAGCAACAGCATGCAAAAAACTGATTTCCCATGTTAATCTTCTATGTACACCTTTAAGACAGACACGGTATAAAAGCGAGACAGCCAATGTTACATATTATTATTTACCTCCATCCGGAATTTAAGGGTTAAGAAGAACCAATTTGATTCGCGCAATGTATTCAACTCTATGTAAAATGTATGACTGTCAACAGTGCCAATGTGTGCCTTGCAGCAGCATTAATAAGGTAATGACCATTTGGTTTACAAGAACAAAGCCGGGTCCTCTTATGTGGAACAGTAGCGACAGCCAAGCGACTGCCGCATTGTCCATAAGTCCGTCCATTGTCGAATATGAATTCTCTAAGATAATCAAATTTTCAAACGCGCGCCATTGTCCGCTGCACACCGGATGACGTCATTCGCGTCGGTAAATAATGGCTCGGTTGCTCGGTTATGTGTGGGGGGTGGCTGGTCTGCAACAGACAGCCCGGCAAACAGTCGGACTTCAAATCCATACAATTAATTTCATGCCTTGAATACACACTGTTAAATCTAGCCACGCTGGGGCCCGGGATGGAGATGGTTCATGCACCCCCGAACCCTTTGCGCAACGTAAATTAACGTAACGTAATCACAATCACACGCTACTTAACCAAACGGCACTACACCTCGTCCGTATACACGTATCAATAACTACCAGGAGCTTTCAAATTATTCCACAGCTATGGCTATTCAATGTATTCATAAAAGAGCAGACAATATACATAACGCACTCGAAATACAAAACATTAAATTATATAAATAAAACAATGCTGGAATGGTTAGAACAATAGTGAAGAATACAATAATTAATTGAGATGATGCCGATCTCGGTGGCGTAGTGGCTGTCACTAGCCTAGCACGCCAGAGGTCGTGGGTTCGAATCCCACTGAATAGCGTGGTCGTTTGTATTCACATAAATTCATAATCATCCATTCATGAGGCGGCATATGACCACAGTGGTTAGTCCGCTTTCCATCTTCGTAATAAAAAAAAAAATTGAGATGAGGTATAAAGCTTAATTAGACAACAGGTCATGAAATGAATAAATGATGTGATGATTAGATGTTTCAAATATCTATTTTGTACTTCCAATAAGATGTGACAATATTATGAACGCAAGTTAATCCAATGCTTGATTAGATCTCTACTCGATTTTGTATTAATTAATTTAATTCTACAATTTTTACCTCCCACACATACGAGCACAAATTCACACGAGTTAGCCCGTTTGTTTATGTTTTATAAAAGACGAAAGACAAGTATAATGTAGTGTTATACTTACTAAATAGTACAATTCATTTCTATATTATAGTGAAAATTTCATAATTATATAGTGAAACGTGAAAAAACGTTAAAAACGTAAAAAATAGAGCTTAGATAATAAACTGTACAGATGGAAAACTTTTTTTTGCAGTATCTATAACATAAGTTTGCTCTAATATTATCTACTTTATCACTGTGTAACTCCATCTTTACTTTTTAAAACTTCTTAGTATTCATAAAACTTCGACAGTTTTCTCTGAAGAGAGAATCTTAAATTTCTTACAGTCTGTGTCGCAATTCTTCTATTGTATCCACAGGTCTTTGGCAGTCTTCTTTAAAGAAAGAAGCCCAAATTTCCTGCAGTCTATATCGAAAATTTTCGATTGTCGCTGCAGGATGATTTCATTTTTTTTTGCATTTGGTTCTACAAAGTTTCGACTGGGGATAAATCGGGGCTGCTAGAAAGACATTCCAGCAATGAAATATTATTATTATTATAATACAGCTTTAAATATTAGAAAACACCATGCATTATACTTGTGTTTGGATTTTTATTTAAACTTTTATAGAACATTAAATAAAAAAATTTATACGGGAGAACTTATGTGGCTTCGTATTGGGCATCCAAAGTTATAATACGCTCACTAGTGGTAGAAAGCTGAACTTACCATAAGGTACATAAATTTCAATGTAATTTGAAATTAATTGTTATTTTTTTAAAATTACTAACAATAGTAGTTATCTTAAGAGTATTCCAATGTAAGTATTACGTTTGTTTAAACCGTATTATTTAAATAAGATGTAAAAATGATTATAGGTTAAAATTGAATTTTAAGAAAAAAAAAAACCTATAAAAAAAAATTGCAGTGTGCATTTCAACAGTTCTGCTGCCAATAAAATCAAACTACAAATAATAGCACGCATTCGCCGTCATAATATATCATACAAAATGTATTTGGTATGTACCTTTCGTGAATTGTAATCAACAATTGTGATCTTGATAATTTGGAAGCCCAATATGTGAGAGAGTAATCGTGATGGATCAAAAATTTAATCAGTGAGTTCCCAAAAGATAAGTACGTTTTATAGTTTTCCTAAAATTGGATTTTGCTATATTCATTAAGACGTGGGTGATGAACTCAAAATCTAATGATGGTATCATTTAAAAATTTCATATTTAGAATTTTAATGTTCAAGTCACGAGATGATTAGATTTTGGAAGATATTTGTAAACCGGAAGTGATAGTTTATTTGAAGGTCTTTAGGGAAGTATAGATTTCTGTTAAATTTTCTTAAATTAAAAAAAATATTAGCTACAATTCTGTACCATTCCAAAAATATTATTTTAATTGTTTGAACTGTCTACAGCAGATTTATCTTTAGTTAGGTTTGTATTTATTTTGAATGCATACCAAGTTCCTATTTGGTATTTGTTCATTTGAAGCACTAAATTCGACGTTTCAATAAGAACAGGTGCAAAATAGATAAAAAGGAACATGTGATACTAGTTTGCAAGATTTGTCGCCAAATAGATACCGGGTGTTGACCGCGACCCCGGAACATAGGACTTTAACATGTAAAATCATACTTTCGTAATTTCCTGCTTAACAAATTATATTAGACAAATTAGGTTCAAATAAAGATGAGAGATCATAAAATTCTACATCAGAATCAATAAACAGAATTAAATTTACATGCCGCATAACGCCAGAAATTAAATATGAAAATATTAAAAATTAGCTCAAAAATCGGGTTAGCCTTGGAAATGAAGCAAAATTCCTAAAAAAAATAGTCAATTATGCAATTTATAATAATAATTAATAAAAAATACAATTTTCATTTCCAATTGAAAGAATTTTGTTTCATTTCCAAGGCTAACCCGATTTTTGAGTTAATTTTTATTATTTTCATATTTAATTTCTGGCGTTATGGGGCATGTAAATGTAATTCTGTTTATTGATTCTGATGTAGAATTTTATGATCTCTCATCTTTATTTGAACCTTTTTTGTCTAATATAATTTGTTAAGCAGGAAATTACGAAAGTATGAATTTACATGTTAAAGTCCTATGTTCCGGGGTCGCGGTCAACACCCTGTATGTAGATCACATCGAGAGTGGTGCCCTTTTAACACGTTTTAATTTGTTTTACAAGTACAATATGAGCAACAAATTTTCTAAGTATTGAAGTTGATTGGCTTGTGGAAAGGATATTTAGATTGGTCAATATGTATGTAAAAATGAAGGAAAAGCTACGTTAATGTAAGAAACAGGGGGAAGCAGTAACTTATTATAGGAGATCATCAACTTCCATTAAATTGGATATCTGGTGGAATTACACGATATAGCAGAGTTAAGCTTCACTTTAACTGTTCCAATTCCAGAGCAGGAGGGGAGACCACCGTTGATTACCCTCCACACTGCCAAACTCATTTTTGCATCCAGTCGCCGGCAGAAACAGTAAACAGACCAGTGTTAGTATTCTTTCCAGTGTTTAAAAACCAACAAGCAATTATTCCCCGAAAAGTAAACAAGATAAGTGTCGAACACACTAAAGTAAACACCCGCAATAGGAATTGTCCGTGTCAGTTGGAAACGTAAATAACCTAACAAAAGGATGAACGATGCGTACGGACGATGCATCGCTCTCTAATGTTCCGAATAATCACCAACACATAAACCTCACGTATCGTAATAGATACAATGCTGTTTGTGACAGAATTTAACCTAAAATATTTGCCAAAAGGAAATTAAATGTAGAAAATAATGTTCGATTTTTTCCTTTCGTTCCTTATTCGCAGAGTAATACAGTTAGTACAATCTGGTTTACAAAGTAAAGGTAAAGTTAGTAGAGTCGCGAATCCATTCCACCCTGGCAGCACATTTTCAGATTCCTTCCATCAATTCGAAATAAATCAGTGCGATAAGGGCCCCCACTTGGCCCAATCTGATAAATATCCGTCGGAGCACCTTTTGAGAGAGTCTTTAGCGCGGTCGCCGCAGGCAAATTGAGCTGAAAATATGCGCCAAGTTTTTATTCTTCCGACAACGGTTAAAGCTAGGTGCGCGTTATCTGTGAGAAATCCCTCTGCCGGGGTTTTAATTCGGCATTCAGTGCGCGGCGACTGTAATCGCTAGCTGCCATTTTAACCGTTCCCACTTCGACGACTCGTAAAATTCGCGAAATTTTATAAAATCCCTAGCATGTGTAATAAACGGCTTTGTGTTTACGTCAAGTTATTCAGCTCGTAAAAAGTTGATACAATTGATTTTGTTTTGTTTGTTCGTCTTAAATATTATAAAATTTTGTTACTGTTGAAGAGGTGAAGTCTTTTTCTAAACACTCTTCGGAATCGAGTTAAAATATTTCGTGGCGCGCAGCGACTAACTACGCTTCCTTTGGTTATTTATATAATCATGTAAAATGTTGTCTTATGTCAGTTACCTCTTGGTATCAAATGCGAGGTACCTGTTACACAAGCATCCATTTTGAACACATAATAAATTCAGCCAAAATGAAGAAAACGTAGAAATTCTACTCGTGCGAAGAAACTGGGAGAACCAAGTACAAAAACAGTTCTATAGGATAGAAGAATTAAGGTATAATAAAATAGGATAGGTCCTGGGTTCGAATCCCACTGAAGTGCATGGTCGTTTGTGCTGTTGTATAATGACTAATCATCCACTCAAAGAGCACCTTGACACCTGATTTCTATATAACACTAGATTGGGCATAGGCCATATTCTGCCATCTGAGAGCGTTCCCAATTGAAAGGGTGAAATTAAGGCTTTGTGACACATTTTGTAAAGTAAAGTGCACAATCTGAAGCTACGCTTTCTCTCTCTCTCTACACCACCACCTGTCTTTATGTCATACTACGAATTATGGTCATACCCATAGACAGAGAGATATATTTTTAAATATTGAAGTATCACAAAACCTCAATTTTAACCATCTATTGGGAACGCACGATAGCGACTTATACCCAATCTAGTGTGATATATAAATCAGTGACCTTGAGCCATTCATGAGGCGGCACATGACTCAAGTAGTTAGTCTGTTTCTCATCTTCGTATAAAAATTTTAAAAAAAGAACAAGGTAATAAAAGATATAAATATAAAGATATAAATATAAAGAACCCAAAGGTCTTCTGTCAAATAAATGTAACCTGTCACTAAAACAACAGATACTAGTTGACCGCTGATGATAGAACCTGCAGACTATATGGAATAGAAGATAAGACGATAGAAGACCTAAGACTGTATTGTAGAGAAACAAAGAGAGAAGACTTAAAGCGACATCAATTTGCTAAACGAGAAGGGTTCTAGGGTAGATTGAATGAAGAAAATTGTAAAAAAGTGGCCGTGGTACTAACAAATGATATTATTCTTTGAATACAGATTTACAAGTATAAGTACAAATACTTCAGCCAAAACCTTATGCTTTAGCTAAGTAACTTCTCAGCCTCGTTGGGTGATTTTTGTCGCTGGTCGAAGTGGGACCGACCCAAGCGGAAAGCAAGCATAGTAATGGCCCCGCAGAACAACGCTTACTTCTGATAGATATTGATGACCGCTATATTTTATTGGATTGGGTAATCAGCCCGATGTATTCATTGCGCGACCGTGCAGAGAGGAGATACCGTCACACTCCACTGTCAGTTCATAATTAAGCAATCAAGAAAAATGGATTGGATTAAACAAGGGGGATTATTTTTTACTTTGCCAGAATAAAAAATTAAAATTCGGGTACTTATGATTTATAAAGGGATTTCAAATGCCCCTCGCTGGATATCTCGCCGAATTCATTTGCACGCGAATTACTTCAGACACCGACTTAGCATTTACTTGTACACGAATTTTAACAAAGTCGCTCATAAATTTACCAAGCTACGTTATAGGTTCATAATGAATTATAATGATATACTGAATCACGCATTTTAATAAATAATAGGTAAAATATATCATGCCATTTATCCATTTTTGAGTATGAAACTCTATTTACGCTTTTGCATATCAAATCACTGTTTCCAAAGGATTTAGTATACGGGGAACTACAGGGGTAAAGTTAAGAGTAACGAAAGGGATTCGAACTGAGGAACTCGATAGTTACACCTTTTATATTCTATACCATAATCTATAATCAATATATTCAGTAAAAAGCACCATATAGTAACGCATCTTCAAGTATTCTTGTGGCTTTTCCTACGCTTAACACTTTTGTGGGGTTTAGTTAAGACGACTAGTAATCACACTTCAGGTACAAAATATATCGTATTCCTGGTTCTCAGTTATTATTGATTTACGATGTTCAAGTATTTAATCTACTCAGTAATGAGAATGACAAAAACTATCAGATTTAAATTAATATAATTTTACATAAGACAAAATAGAACGAAAAACAAAATATGCACCGTATTTGACAGTTTTGCTTTTGCGTAGCGTTTTGTCGTAACATAAACTTTGTAATATAGTCAATGAACTTAGGCAGTAGTGCCAAAATTCTTCTCTTTGTACAGTCAGAAAAACATTTTTAATACATTAAAAACATTATTTAAAAAAATAATTTCTATAACACTGTTTTGAAAACTACGCATTCTACAACTAAAAATTATTATGCCATCACTAACATTCCATACGCCACGTATGGAATAATTTCGACGAATCAGAGCCGCGATATATGAAGTATCTTGATTCAGTTACTATGGTTACGTCTGTTTGTTTTAATTGAATTTTTTGAGTTATCAATAGTTTTATATTCGTATTTTTTTGTATAATTTCCAAAATCTTGTTATAGAGAGTATAGTCAACAACATGTAACGGAATGGCATATCCCACACTTGCAAACTGTAGCCCTCGCCTTCGGCTCGGGGTACAAACTTTTTGCTCGCGTGGAATATGTGCCATTCCATTACTTGTTGTAGAATATACTATTAAATTTGTATTTCTTTTTTCCAGAACGATGATATTAGGTAATATTAGAATAATTTGAATAAATAGTTTATTATTTTATCGAAATGTAACATATTTGATATATTTTATGAATGTAGTAACACTAATTGGAGTATAGAAAATGTAACATATTTGGTACATTTGTAACACTATGAACAACACTACTGGATCTGCTCTAAGAAGAGTGCCACACTCAGAAATTAGTGCGTGACAAACATATTTATTCATTTGTCGAGTAACAGTAAATTGAGAAAAGAAAATGTGGAATATATACGTTTAAAGAGAATAACAATTTAATATAAAAAGAAGAGATAATGTAGTGAAAGTTTTGTATTGGACATTTCTCGTTTAATAGAATAATATGTTTTAAAAAGCAATATCATTCCTCTAAATTTCGTCCAAACTGTACAACGTGATAGGTTTGATGGTGACTAACACAACAAGATTCTGACGCACGCTGTATTCAGCCTGCGTCCCTACGCGTTCCTGCAGAACGCAACGCAGGAGCAAACCTTCGCAGGACTGGTATTTGCGCTGCAGGGAACCTCCAATTAGTGGTATTAATTAGCAGACACTTGAAATTCTAGCACCACGAGTCGCTTGCTGGCTTGGTTCTACACACCGTAGCCAGCCACGCGCGCTCTTTGCTACCAGCCAAGAACAAGCTGCATTTAGGTGATTTTGATAATGTTTTTACACTTTGATTGATGTTGAGGACGTGGAGAAAACATCTTGCATTTTACAACCTTGATAAATAGTTGGGCAATATATCTATGAATTACATACTAAATATTAAGGTTAATATCAGAACCATTTTTATGGGTGAAAAGCATATGGACAAGATGATAGGTTATGTTTGTCTTGATTTTGGAAAGTATAGTCCCGATATAATCGATGAACTTGTTATCAAGGCAGACTTATTGTGAGC
Organism: Poecilus cupreus; assembly: GCA_963942605.1. Taxonomy (NCBI): domain Eukaryota; kingdom Metazoa; phylum Arthropoda; class Insecta; order Coleoptera; family Carabidae; genus Poecilus; species Poecilus cupreus. The sequence goes on from OZ012723.1 coordinate 16,404,068, forward strand.
TGTTGTAATGATCATAACAAGGTGAAATGTTTGACAAAATAATTGCGGTTGATTTTGCTTGATACAAAAGTTAGAAATATAGCAAACCTCAACAAGGAAACAAATGACATGGAAAGGCTCATTTTTACCTCCCGCCTACCTCTAGGTAAGGAAGGTATTGTTTTAATTTATTGTGTGATCCATTTATTTTGAGCCAAGCGTGCTTAGTGTGTTTGCGGAATTTAAGTTCAGTGCTTGCTTGGCTGGGTATGTATATTATAACTAGGAAAGAACAGATATTATTTAGGGTTTCTTACAATTGTAGTTCTTCATAGAAAAATAAATAAAAGTCATATTACTTTCAAACATTATTCATAGCACAAATCTATGAAAAGAAATAGATACCATAAAATAATTAAAACATCAACTTTTATTCTTTAGTTGAACTATACAACGCTAGTCAGTACTAACTAATAAACCAGGTGCAATTTGAACATGTTTCCCCCCCCCCGTACAAGTTGTGAGATAAATGAATAGCGAAATAAATATTATATAAAGATTATGCGAGCCCTGAATCATATCATTTGGCGTAGTTAAAATACAACAAAGGAAAATGGTTTAATTCAACATTTTATATCTTACATTCATTTTTACCTTCGGCATACACAAGGGAGGTATATTATGTTTATGTTACGAATTGATTTCCAGCAAACACAGTTATGTCGCGAGTACGTTAAATATACATAACATGGATAGACCTATGTCCGCAACGAGACATGACATCCCATGTATGTAGACATCGTAATGTTAATAGTACATAACAAAACTATTTGTATAAAACTCTTTGAATATACGAATAGAATAGTTGTTTTTGTACATTTTTGAGTAAGATCTCTTTGAAAATGTTTATTTATTTATAAATTAACAATTTCCTTTACATAAATTACAATACGAAAATATATAACCACTTAGAAAAATTAAATTAAATATAATTCGAAGTTGTTCAGCGTACACTATAAAATATTTAATATTTATTTGCTATATTTTATATAAAATATATAAAACTTTCTAATTAACTGTGAATATAATATAAGTACTGTAACATAACATATACATGTTGTAGGTATCAGATTTTTTTCTTTTAAGGGTATAGAAAATACAGAAGTGGGAGACTCAAATACATATTTTTGACCAACTGAATTGCGTCAAATTGTTTACGGGTTTGTGCTTTCAAAAAATTACTACGTAAAATTTCATGTGGCTATTACAAACAGTCTGGGTTTGTATAAAGAACTTTACATACATATGTTCACTTTTATATACGTAGCTGGAATATGTACACATCTTTACTTAATGCTTTATGAAGAGTGTGCAATATTTGATTAAAATTCTTGCGGCGAAAGTCTAATTCCTGTTAAAATATATCGAGGCGAAAATGCAAATAATCGTTGGGGTGCGGGTATATACATAACCCCGAGAAAAAAGCTCTTGAAGAGTGCACCACAAAAAATTGAATAATAATCTGCGGTATAAATCATGAAGCCGTAATTAAAAACTAATCAGAAAGTCGGTAAATTACGAATAAACCGGATTCAATTTCAGGGGAGAGAACAACAGAGCGCGCAGTAGCGCAGGGTTCACTAAATTTCTCTGCTGTGTAGTGCGGTATCAGTGATAGTTGATACATTTCATTAATCCAATTGATGCAACTTGATTATTAATTTAATTTGGCGATGCGTGCATCTGATTATAGCCCATAGAACAAGTTCACTCGGATACGAGTAAAGAGGGGCTTGTATTGATTGCGTAGTTTGTACTTCATTAGCTGCGAGTCTAATTAAGCTTACAAAGGAAACAAAAAGTTTCAAGTTTTTATCGATTTATAACTACACAGTTTATTTAAAAGCGAATAATTATAATCTTAATAATCATTATACAAGACAATAATAAGCCAAATTTAAATGCATTCAGCTGAAATAGTGACAATAAAAAGAAAAGACGAAGAAGAACTAAAAGTACCTAATCAATGGAAAGGAAAATATTATGAACAATTACAATCACAGAAAACTATGGTGTAAGAAGAGAGGTGTGTCGACTCCTCAGCAATCCGTCTAACCGAACCAATCGTACGTCGTTAGTTGCATTATTCCCCACAGGCGCTGCGATCGCCGTACCGAGGGTAAAATGGCGGCCACTGGTCGGTCTATGTCACATGTTTAAACCCCTTTAAGTCATCATGGGGAAAAAGTGTTTTGTCGCGAATTGTTCAAGTGAGCACATTTAGATTTTAAAAGCTCCGTCTAATCATGAAGAGTTTGAAAAATGAATTTAACATGCAAAATTAGTGTTTATACTTGTGAGTATTTATATTACATTCCAAAATCGAAACTGTGAATGTCATAATGATCATTCTAACCTCCATCAACTTTTATCTAATAACGTATTTTTGTCTCAGCTACAGTCGTCGTACTGTACTTTTAGGTTGCTTTAATTTGACACTTCATTGTGACTAGCTGTTCGTCGCTATTTTACCCTCTAACGATACCAACGCGGCGCACGGAAAAGTGAAGAATTAACGATACAAGAAATCCCCACATTGGAGAGTCGACACACCTCTCTTTTTATATCGTGGAGGAAACTAGTAGAGCAGGATAAATCAGGACATATAATCGTGAAAATTAAACAACAGAAACTGAAATGGCTAGTACATTTTTGAACAGATGGGACACAATACTACAATGGGAACCAGGTGGCAGGAGAAAACGTGACAGACCCAAGTCAAAACGGCTGAAAGATGGAGTATAGGACCTAAGAAGAGCAGGAATAAAAAATTGGAGAGAAACAACACATAAAAAGATGTAGAGAGACATGTGGAAGATAATCTTAAATAAGAGAAAGTAATTCAGACCAAGAAAAGGATCTAGAGAATTTCATGCAGAATAGAGCTATGAGGTTGGTTAAATTAGCAAACCATTTCTACTTTACAAGCCTAATACAATTAATAATAATAAAAAAATCTGATGTGGCCAGCACATAACCTCCCGCCCAATACTACTCTTAAACGGTATTTAATATTACAGAAACATACCTTCTTATTTGTTTATTATTTTTATATTTGAGAATTTTCATTTTCTTTTGTATATATATTTAATTTTATGACATATATTTCACTAAGAAAACAGCTTCACAATCACAATGACATGTCACATTTCGTAAAAAATTGAAAATTTTTAAATGTTTTCATGGTGTACTAGGAATGCAAAATTTGTAAAATCTAATTTCTTTATATTTTATTATCTCTAAATCTAATGAAAATTAATAAAATTAGTGTAATCAAAACACATGTAAAATTAAATATTCTTCAATTTTCAAAATAACATACATTGTTGAAAAATGAAATTTAACCGTGTTTTTCACAAAAAACTAATCAGCTCTTCATTTAAATATAAGAAGCAATAATTCACAAAATTGTATTTTTTGGTATTATAGTATTTGAGTTATGCGAGACGAAAAAATTGCCACAGACTACACACACACATACATACATACATACATACATACATACATACAGACATCATCGCGAAAATAGTAAAATCGTATTGTAGGGACTCTAAAACGTGCTTATTCATTGAAAACTCACTACCCAATTTTTTGACCAAAAACAATACCTCCCTTACCTAGAGGTAGGCGGGAGGTAAAAATTATCCAGTAGATCTCAAAGTACCAGATACCTACAAAAAGTAATGAGAGAATATCTAAAATAATAAGTATTCATTACATCAAAAATCTTAACTGTGTTTTTGAGTCTCAAAAATAAAAGCGAAGTCCTAAACTGTACAAAGTTCTCACTAGAAATAGAACTAGGAGGGATAAACCAATCAATATCCAAGTCAATAGTTAAGATTGAATGTTGTTTCTTAGGCTAGGCTATGTTTGATTATTGTATCTGTTGGGTTTTATTCTAACTAGAGATAGTTGAATATCAAATTTTTTAAAATTCGAATTTTAACTGGATCTCCAATGTTCGAATATATCATATTGAGAAATGTTTTAATATTTTTGCCTAGACCAAATAAATGTAAGCGCTTTGTTTATTCCTTTTATTTTATTTAGTAGGAATTTTTGATCTGCTACAAATATAATTGGTCTAATCTTTATATTTATTTTATATATTTATTTCTTCTTTTTTGATAAATTATTTTTATTATCTTCATCTATTTTCCTTCGCGACGGACGCCAACTACAATTTTATTTTATTTGAACTTGAGTCGGCGTCGTCAACATCTCAAATACTCGAATATTTTCATAAAATAAAATGTAATGAATGAACTACAATATTTACTTCATTAAGAACTTTACTATTTTACCAGCTGTAAACTACAAAAAAAAAAAATTAAAGAAAAAAAGTACACGGAAATAAAAAGCAAAGTTTTACACGTTTTGCAGCGCTGACTATACATATTGTATTCGAGGTATTCGAATTTGTTGTTTTAATGTTAATATTCGAAACTTAAATGTAAAGAGTTATGCCCGTATTCATAACTATTCGTTAGTTACGAAACGATCCGTTACCAGGAAAACGATTCGTTAAATCGCATATATTTTATTCATAAACGTTCGTTAACGTTAACGTTTCGTTAAAATGTTTACTAACGTTCGTTAAGTTAACGTCCCGATTTTGACAAATTAAATAATTAACGAATGTTTTCATTGGTCTGTCATCCGTCAACTTGACCATAATAGATAAAAAGGTGTGTAATTTTTAACATCTATTTTTCTATCAGTATTTTAATTATTGTTCATCGGACACGTCGGGCAATTCAGATGTAAAATTTATTGAAAATGCACTTGAAATGATGCCACGAGCTAGACATTTTTGTCAGAGAGAATGCTTTTTTCGAATAATATGACGAAATTGAATATAAAAGTAAAACTCTTAGATGATATCTGCAGTACTGCACAGACTATCGGTTACTAGTAACACTGTGACTTTATACAACTGGATCTTTTCAGGAATTGTTGGCTGATCACATTAATACGAGCCCTACCCCAAATGTATTCGTATCACCTGAAAAATATGCTATAATTAAATTTAATTATTTTCACGCTGATATTGTCGCAATACGTGTCTAAATTAGTACGTCATCTATGTATTGCACTGTACTTTTATGTAAATGATAATTCTTTGAAATATATTTATAAAATTTACTTTCTTGATGGGATTACAATACTTTTTCATAAATCTTCACCTAACCTTTTTTTCGCTTATGTTGACATATAGATAATTAAAAAATCTCTTGTGGACATCACAACACCTCTCGCCATAGATTTCTTATCAAACAACTCAGAAACACGGACCACAACTATCAAGAAACGTTTATCTCTTCAAAAAATTTAGTTTTCAATTATGACACATGTCAAAAAATGTAAACATTACAAACTGAAGTTGAAATTTCATTCGTGAAAAAGTAAAAATTACTAGGAATACAACTAAATATTTATAACGCGGTTGTTAAGAAACGGTTCGTTAAAATTAAACAATTTCGTTTATGAATCTACTGTCAAAATTTAACGAATCGTTTTCTAAACGGATCATTTAGAAACGATTCGTTTGTGTACAGTTTTATGAATACGGGCATTAATCCATTTGAATCTGCTTAAAATTGTGTTTGAAGGTATATATAGTTTATTGCATTTGTTGCTGTAGCTGATCATGAAATCTTGTTGTAGTAGCGAAGAGTATATTAAAGCTTTGTGATTATTTGCTAAGTTGTAAACAGGAACGATGAAAAAAGCTTGGAAGTCAGTGAAGTCAGTAGTAGCTGCATGTTAAACAACAATAACATTAAATGCGGTCACAGCGTGAATATGAATACATAAACGACTTGAATAAGGACAGACGACGACGACGGAAGCCCGAGACGACAAATGTGTAAGACCGAGGCATAGGCGTGCGAGATGGGGGAGCGATAGGAGCCCGCGTCGCGGTCTAATGGCGGCCGATTTGCATGCGCCGCGACGCTTTTAATTGCCGACGCCGCCGCCGCCTCCAACCTATCCCCTGCTGACCGGAAATGGCGGAAACACTCGACGCTCGGACGCTGAGACGATGTCACGGCATACTCGTCACTCGGCCACATATCGCCCCATTAAACACGTTATAATCGGGTTTATTACTCTGCTGTCCACGTAGATATACAACGTACGAGGAAATAAGACATTACATTTACTCTAAGACGAACTTGCTACATGTTTACGCATATTTTTAAACTTACAATCTTTGTTTATATGCATTATTTTATTTATTGTTACATAGAATTTCTTGCCTAAACATTGATCTTTCATATGGATGAACTTTCAAGAAACTGCTTAAAGGACTAATTGTGGTAAGACAATCTTGCTCAAGGATGAATTTTCGCGTATCAGTTATGGCAGGAACGAATTTGTGCAAGGTTATATTGCTAAATAGTTGTCCTAGACTATTTTCAATTAACGAAAACAACTGCTGTTGCTACATCTAGTAAGTTTAACAATAAGTAAATAGGTACACATAGTTTGCTGCTATTTTTTTAATGAATTTAGTAAAATAAAATATCGTTGTTAGCTCTACATTAGCTGTATTCTTTTTGGTCAAAATCTCAGTTAGTCTCAGCTCACTTCAGATAAACTCAGTAAAGTGTTGTTCTTTTTGTTACAACTGAACTGAGACAAACTGAGAGAACTCGCTTCCCTTTCAGCCTTTCAGCTCAACTCAGCTCAGTTCATCTCAATTCACTTGGCAACTGAGTTGAGCTAAAACTTTCCAAAAAGAATACAGCTAATAATAAAAAAAATTAATTAGGCTTTGGACTGACTGATTATCTTCTATATTCCCCTGATTTAGCACCATTAGACTATTACCCAATCCCAAAATTGAAAAACATTTGAAAGGATATAAATTTCGTTCACATAAAGAAGTACCTAATAAATGTTTTCGAAGACCAGTTTCCGGACCAAAGAAAATAATTTTTTTGAAAGGTATTAAGTGTATTAAGTGTATAAAAATGAAAAAGATCTGCTTGTTCTTTTTATGCTAGGCCAGAAAGTTATCAATGCATCCTCGTGTTTAGTACTAAAGGACCTATAGTGTTAAGACGAATTCCTTTATTCAGGAGAAAATTTATTACCTATGCCTATGAATTCTTGGTTTGGAAAACTTCATAAAATACAAAAATAAATTGTAAAATTCTAAGGCTAAGAACAATCTAATCACTAAGCCTAAAAGTAATAAGAAAATAAGAGTTCAAATAATTAAAAATTATTAACAACTGTAGGCGAAGGCGTAGGGTATTATTTTTTATTCATGTACGAACTTAGTCCACTGTTTTTGTCTCTTACAAGATTTATTGCTTCTTATATTGTGGTTTCTTTTGTCTTTAATAATTTCTGCACGATACCATCGTTTGGTCTTCATCTAACTCTCTTCTTAATTATTTTATTACTTTATTTCCAAACATTCTTCGTAAGTCTCTTGTCATCCAACTTCAGCATGTGGCCTTATTGTCTTTGCATTCTACCGAAGAATACATAGAGCAAAAACAATTTAAAAATAAACTCAGACGTGGACCTGGGTCCCAAACTTAATAGTAAATTGTTTGATTTATTAGGAAATTAGTTATTAGGTTGGCTCAAGTATTAAGCTTTTAAAATATTTTCTTTATTAGTAGTTAGAGTGACACATTTTAGTATAAATTAGATATTTTTATTTTTCAAGTTGGATTCGAAGATTAGATCTTGGTTTACAATCTTGATTTTATTTTTGCATCTACTGAAGATAATAATTTAGTTATTAATATACATATGTCCATATTCTCTCATTACTTTAAAGCTTAGGGGTTAGATTTAATTATTTTTTGTATACATAAATTCAAGGAGAACTATTTATATTTGTTGTTCATTTTCATTGTCATTTCCAATAGATTTAACATAAAATATTCGGTATGTGAATGGAGCGTTCCTTATCCCCAGTATACAAATACGTTTCATTTTAATTCAATCCCAGAGCACAGTGCGTGTGCGGTGTGCTTGACCCAAGGGTGGGCGATGCTTGTGTCTCCCCTCCCGCCACCTCCGCCACTGCATCAATCATTCGATTAACTGTTTAATTGCGCTATCCATTTTGTTTGAACTCCCTTGCGCTGGCTGCGTACCGCATTCATCAAATTACTCGTTACACCGCTCGCCGTCACCGTCACTGTGTTGTGTGCTTTCTACGTGTTTGTTGCGGTTACCCTTTAAGGTTTTTCTTTCGGAATAAAAGGCCACTGGACAGCTGATCGATGAGGAGTATGGAAATACTTCACCGCGTATTTAATGAATCTGTGTTGTGTATTTGTCGCCTGGAGCAGAGCAGGATTAGACGTGTTGGATTACTCTGTAACACACCTGCGCCCGCTGCTACCGCTGCTCAAGAACGCGATAGGCAAATCGATGCCGTGATTAGAATAAACACCACAACTGGGTTGATGACACACGACAATCGTGTCACAGCTCACGCGATTATACGCACTCATTCTTCAAGCTTGCGACTTGCGACAATTCTTATACTTGATGGATATAAATAAACGTGAGCTATGTGCAGCAGAAAAAAATCCTCCTTTAAAGCTTGCGCGATTCTTATCACTTAACCATTACGCTAATGGTTAACTTAAACATAAATAAATAAATATATCACGCCATTTACACCCATGTTGACTGTGGCACTCTCCTTTACCAATAATATATATTTACAAATGGAGTGTGTTCAAGTCGCATCCTCCAAAGATGTTAGTAGAGGAAGGAGGAGGAATTACAGGGATAAAGTTTAAAGTGTCTCACGATGTATTTATTTTCAAGTAGCTCGGTCGAAAACCCGTATAGATTTTTTTAAATTATGAAAATTAAACAAAATTTAAGAAAATTTGTTTTAAAAATACTATCATGATCTGTATACAAATTGGTGTTGATTTTCAATACCGTTGTATAATTATAATAATAATAATAGTTTTATTTCCAGAGACTAAAATACATTAGCACAGGAATAGTTAGAAAATACAAATTTGAAATACTAGTTCAACTAGAGGTTGAAAGTCGACGTTTTATTTATTTTATGCTGTCTGGTTTTTCTTTTTCATGGGTTTGTACTATAAATAAAGTTTGAAAGTTACATGACCTTTGAGTATTTTGCTATGAAGAACTACAATTGTAAGAAACCCTAAATAATGTCAGTACTTTCCTAGGTATAATATACATATCCAGTCAAATGTTGGATTTGAAAATTCCATAAACACATTGATACTTGATTCAAAATAGATGATAGATCATGGTGTTGTAATTCGGAGGTTATACCTTTATTGCAGTGATCCATCTATTTTAAGCTAGATACTAATATTTTTCTGGAATTTTCAAATCCAACCCTTGACTGGGAATCTGAAAACAGACCCTTAGTTCCTATGAAAAGAAACCATACTCTAGTTCTAGTTAAACTATAAATGTGTTAGTTACTCAGAATATAGTTACTCAGAACCGAATGAAAAATCGACATACGTTCTCGCTGGTGGAATGAGAAAGATAAACGATACGAAATGAAGCACAGGTATATTACCCATTGTTTACCGGAGACAGGTAAACACCTCGTAGAGATTATAAAATTTATCACTTCTGATCTTACAATATTTTGCAAAATGCAAGTGAATGTTAGATGCTGTTCACAAGTTCGATGACGCATCCAAACTTCTTAAACTCTAATAATAATGTAATGTAAATATCATCAAATATTTATCACTTATAACAAAACATATAGTTGTATATATTGTAAACTGTCGAATAATAAACATCAAAATAATACTTATTCTAATTCTATCAGTACGCAACCTAACGGTTCAAACAAAATGCTTGGATAACATCGTCTATCCATAACTGAGGCACTTCATTTTTTAAAGTACACAAATATTAGTTTTCGTCTAATTTGTAGATAATCTTTTCAAACAACCCATTTCAGGAGCAATATATTAAAGCTCGCGAAATTTTTTAACAGACAAACAGTTTTTTTTTATTTTTAATTTTATTTTTAATTGACATAATTTCTAATTTTTTGCTCCAAATAAATGTTCCTCAGTATAATATAATACCAAAACTACGACTTTTAAATTCTTATAATTTAAAATTTATCTCGATAAGGGCCTAAATTTTAGGCTAGTTTTAAAGCACTTGGATAGTCTGAGCCGGTCGAGCTACTTTAAATCACTTTAAATTATACTTTTATTATTAAAGTCTTAATGTTTGCATGGGTATAACCAAGACCCAGAAAATTTTACTCAGATATTTGGTTCTTGAAAAAATCAAACAATTTATGGGTTTTTAAATATTACCAATGTTTCGAATGCTTTGGGTAATCAGAGTTGATCTATACTATATAACTAGCCAATTATTCAAAATTGAAGATTACACAGAGACACAACTTTACTTACATAGTTTCAAGCATAATTTCAGTTTCGGTATCCTCATTGCTTTTATACTAATATTCCAAATTTTTATATGCTTTCAAATCAAGTACATGGGCAGATTTAATAAAAATGAAATAAGTCTTTTTATCGAGTCGAAATAAGTTGAAAGTTGTGACAGGAAGAGTAGCAGTCGCGATGTTCTCGTGTTGTATAATTCCGTAATAAATTTTTGGTGGAAGAGTAGAAGAGATATGATAAGTGGGATGAGCAAATGAGGGTGTCAGATACGCGATCTGAAGCTAATTAACATTTGGGCGTCAAAGGAAAATCTTATAAGCGGAACACGAAACCAGTTTATTAATTACACCAGACAACAAACGGCATCCACACATAATCCAAGCGAGCTGTGTACGTAACGTAACGGTAACGGTAACGTAACGTAAAGCAGCGCGGAGACATCTCAAGCACCGGGAGATCAGTCACAGGAGCCAGCGAAACGTTTTCAAGTATCCATTTGTCGCAGCATCGGAGGAGGAAATCCGTAAGCATCCGTCCGAGGAAACTCCGCGAATAAGACAGAGAGAGCATCGGCGAGGGGCTCGCGGGTGCGGTGTGACGTTTCAAACAAAAGTAAGTGAAGCACTCGGGATCGACGTGGCACGTGTAGTGCTATCCTTTTTCCTCTTGTTGGACACGCGAACGTGTTGTCTCTCTCGAGGAGACAAGGGCTATATACAGCTTGTTAGGAATGCGTCACTGTTGTGTTAATTAAGAGAAAGAGTTAATTAAGCTTAACAAGTTATTTCGCAAAGTTTTCCTCTTTCCTGCTAGGCACTGTTCTTAGTTCTTTGTATACTTTACCCGTCGACAGAGACGGCAGCACCCTCTGTTCCACTCTCACAATTTCGTTTCTTGCTGCACTGATCCAACAATACCTACTAGATCTTGATAAATATTCCCAACACTTAGGATTGGATAAACTCCTCATTCTACATACATTGCTATTCTTATGAGGGATTTGCTGTTTGTATAACGAACCATTAATCATATCAGTCCTGACAAGCACAGCCCTCATTGATCCTCTTAACGAATCTGTCATTTGCCATGCACCCTACCTACTACATTCCCTAATAACCAATACTATTGCTGCAGATTATTAAAACAATTATCGGAATAGTTTCCCGGCAAAAATAAAACAACTTTAAGAAAAAGCTTGTCGGTTAAAAGTTAGCTAAATCGCGTCGGCCGTGAAAAACAAGCGACTGATTTAACTCAACGCTGTCTGCGCTACCCTTGGAGGAAAAGAGGGCTATATTGCACGCACGTTTAAGACGTGCGCCACGCGTGTGTTTGCTATCCTTTTATTCTTGGGTAACTGTTTTGCGCATCCGCGTTTGCATCGCGTATATAAATGAAAATTAAAATGAAACTAGTTCACGGAATTATCTTTGCATTTAAATATTAATTAGTGCAATACTTGGATTACGTTTTCAAATAAATAACGGTATAAATATTCATTGCGTTCATTTTAACTGTGTATACCTACAGAAGCGTTTGTTGAGCTTCCAAACAAGAACGGAAATTATCGGAAAGGTAAACTCAATTTAATACATACGCATTACTATCATTACCTTAAGATTACTTCAACTAATTGGATTTTTCACTGCAATGTTCTTGTATAAAGAACAATAAAGAAAATGTTATAGACATACTTCTAATGGAACTAAATTATAAAAATGTTTTCAAATGAATCCAGGATTCAATCTTGATTGATTCCTTTTAGGGCCGATATTTCCATTTACGAATAAATTACAGAATAAATTATTCGCCGAATAAATGAAAATTGTCGCATCGAAATCATAGCTCAAATAATACTTATTGTTCTAGCTGTCATTTTAAGATGCGTATTTTTTTATTTATTCGACGAGTAACTTATTCGGAAGTTTATTCATAGATGGCAAGACTGGCCCTTAGATCTAATAATGATAAGAATTAAAATCTTGGAAAACATATATATTTTCTGCTTATATTTTAGGGATTAGGGCTTCGATTTTATTGTATAAAATTAATATTAATTTACGATTCGTTTATTTATGAAAGGGAGTTATTGAGACGGATAAATCATTTCGATAGTGAGTTTTCAATAGATAAGCACGTTTTAGGGTTCATAGAATATGATTTCCCGATTTTCTCGATGCTGTCTGTGTGTTTACAGTTTGACTTACCAAGGAAGTAACCAGGTATTAAAAGAAGATCAAAAGATGCTTACCTAAAACAAAAATAAATAACTATTAATTGTTTGATCTAGAATAAGACTTCATTATTTTTACTAATAACAGTATCATTTTCAAATTTCTTATTTAAAATTTGAATGTTTAAGTTACAAGTTGCTTAAATTTTAGTAACAATCTATCTACCAAAATAAGTCATTTACTTAATAGTTATTTGTTTAACTAGGCATCAAAATACCAGATTTACAGGTGAGGCAATGAATGCTGCCGAAGCTATAAATCTGTGTTTGATGCCGAGTTGAACACATAATTTTTTTGCCGATTTGGAATTAATGTTAATTTAGTGATTATTTTATATAAATATTTTGAAGGTAATTGCTGTTCAATTACATTACCATGCATGTGTTGAGCGGTTGCTATGTATTTATTGACGGTTGCTATGGTAAAATAGTTTTACAGCCTAGGCATAAAAGTGACACTTTACAGACTGTTAGCAGTCCGTGTAGTGTCATGTTTAATGTCAATCAAAAAGGTTTTTTTGAGCATATCTCAATAATAAATAATGGATTTAAGACAAATTTTGTTATACTCTAAAACATGTTGAATAATATTGGCTGCAGTTTTTATTTGAAACTTTTTTCTATATATTGTAGTATTTACCTCAAACATTTTTATATTTTAAACATTTCAATAATTTAATAACTTATGTAATACTTTTATATTATTTTATGGCAAATAATTGAGTGTGTTCAATAGACATTGATCCATTTTTTTGGATGTTGAAAAATAAACACGTTATAACTGCTGAGGAGTGTAATAAGTACACGAGAAGAAATCGAACGAAAAGTTGGTTAAACTAATTTATGCGGGTGATATTGAGGGTGAACGATTGTGTGGGTGTCCGAGGAATAAGTAGTTAGGAATGAATGATTCCAAATGTGAAGAATAGACGTGCATGTATGAATATAAATGAAGCGAAAGTGGTGTACCCGGATAGGAATGTTAAGAGGAGATTAATTGTTGGTTGTTGTGTTTCAGGTTTCGTGCTACTCCACTGTTGATATAGCGTGATGTTATGTATGTATATTTATTGCACATTATACATGAAGAAAAAGCAAATAAATTTTTATGTAAGTACTTGATTTGCATGTATAATGTATTATAAATAAATTGGTAAATAGTATTATGCGTAATATTGTACGAAGCTTTAAAATCTGTAGCTTAAGGATTGCATAGTGAGGCAATTTAGTTAGTGTAAATTCACAGACCATTGTGACAATTTCATAATTACAATTGTGTATAACATATACGTTGATTTGCCGCATCTGACAGTTGGCGAGTGAGACAGCACTAGCAACTATAATTCGTCGGTGAGAGAGACGCACTATCGCGTCTGGTCCGAGAAGCGAGGCGAGTAAAATGGTGGCAGCGCGCCGTCCCATTGCCGTCCTAAATATATATTGTGACAATTTAATACCGGAATGTAGTTACAAACAGATTATGGAACTGACACCAATGGATTATGAAGCAGTCTGTTATATGCCGGGGTTGTAGAGGGGCGAGAGGGGGTGGCTGGGCAGCAGAGTACCGCACACCGTGGAACAATCACACTCACACATACACACACATGCTCACAACGGCACGACCTATCGATAAAATAAAATTCGATTAAAAGCGAGATTAAAATGTGATAACTGTAAAATATGTCCCGTGAGTTTGGCAGCTGTTTAAAAACAGTTTTGTTGTTTATTTTGCAGTCAATTGTTATTGGAAGCACATAAATTTGTACACCGTTCAACTCCACTGGAAATTAAACTTAAATCATATATAATCTAAATCTATATTCCATCATTCTTAAATCCACTGCTGTATATCAAAATAATAATAAATTTTTATCCCACCTAATACATATCTCTTTGGTATCAAATAATATAAAATGTACATTTTTGGAAAACTATCGAGATAAGAGAATTTATTCGCAAATTATTCTTAAACCATTTTTAAATTTATTATGCGTAATATATAAAAACCAAGTATTATGAGAAAGACGAATTTTTAAGGTCCTCTGAATTCGATTAGAGACCATTATCTGAATGTCTGTGTCTATGTATAAATGTCCATCTGCTCAAATGTGCACAAAAGAGAAAAAAATGAAGATTAATAATTATTATAGGTTTAGTGACAACGCGCAGAACTGAAATGTTTTAGTCCTAAATGCAAAACAAAAAACTGGACACATAAAACAATAAATTTAATATAATTAATTTCAAATAGCTCTATGATAATACATTGGACTGTAGGCAGTGAAATTTAATAATACTGGAATACTATAACTTGTAGTATTTTACGAAAGCGAAAAACGATCCTGAGACAAATATGTGTCATAGGGTCACCCATCTTTGTCTAACACTTGTTAGTTGGACGGTTACTATGCAGTTGCACAATCTTATCCAAAAGTGATAAATAATATTTAACAGAGCATTAATCAATTATATAAAATTCATAAAAATAAAAATTAATTGAACTCATTTCTATTAACGTATTATTTAGTTTTTATATTAAACATATTATTTCAAAATATTAATGTTATTTTTTTATATTTTCTTATAAACTTTCTAAGAGTACTGTACAAAAAAGATAGGTGGCCCAAAAACTGACTGTCTCTCTCAGATCGCATTTTCAACGTTAGTTGATGTTCCAGTATTATTATGAGATTCTCAGTTAGAACTTTTATAACAGCGACCCAACACTAAGTGGCAATAATACTGATAAGTGTTTATTTTACTTGACCGAAATATGAACTAAAATAATAGAAAATTATCAATAAATCGACCTAGATTACTCCGGGGTCCGAAGTGTGCGACACTTGCTTAAATTTTCATCGGCTTTTTACTTTTAAGAACTAAACCCTCGCTTAAATATATACAACATTCATAAATAACTTACTCTTTACTTGTACCCGACTTTACTTGAAAAAACAATATCCATGGTATACTAGATTAAATTTTTAATTCAATACATTAATTAAGTGAAAAATGGTAAAAAGAACCCAGAAATTATTGGTTTTAGACATAGCATACAATTAATAATAAATGAAGGTAATACAAAATGACACACAACAGAATAATAAAAATATAGGGTGAAAATGACGAGTTATAATCATTTGTAGTGGAGTAAATTTGATTCGCTTGATTAAACACCCTGTATAACTACATTTAAAAAAAAATGCCAAAACATATAGTTACAGTTATGCAGAAAAAAAATTCTTAAATTTTACTATTAAAATAAGTTCAGTACGCCTTCATAAAGCAATGCGTGTATTCGGCCTTTTTTAGAGAAAAAACGGAAAAACGACAACACCGCGGAAAACTAAAACAAAATTCATATGTTCGTATAGGTGTATAAAATACAATTCAAAATATGTAAAAATATATAGGGTGTTCCATTTCATAAAAAAACAAATAATTCTCACCAAACCGTTACGTAACATTCTGTATATGTGAAAATAATTTTACGTTATGCTCCTTGAGTAGTCGAATAAATATTGTTAATAATTTTATGCTGTATTTCTAACGACAATGGAGATATCGAAGACGGGCATTTCGATGACCCAGCCTGTATATTAAAAAATAAGAAAGTAGTGTAGTGTCCACATCAAGCAATAAAACAATGAGGCCGAAAGCAATTACAAATTGACAGTTGGTAATAATAACAGACTAGCCTGGCATAATATTGCGTATTGGAATATTAATCGCTTGTAATAATTAGCGGTGGAGCTGCTCGATCCAGAGTACGAATGGTCTAGGGTGGAAGACGACAGTGGTACCGCTGGCGTCGGCGGCGTCGGGGCGGCCAGACGGCGGCTGAGCGGGTCCCGTGTACGTATAAGCCTCGCCGGAGCAGCCAGATATGAACGGCTTATGTGCGAGGCAAAGCCGCCAATTATCCCGGCAAATTGAGAGAATTACCGAGTCATCGTGGTGTTTCTCTCTCCATTCTACAGCGACCTGCAACTTCCAGCTTCCGGCAGACGCAGACAGTGAGATGTGAGACGCATGGATGACACCGGAGGATTATTGCGGAAGTATCATCAAATTCGCAAATACTTTAAATACAACCGCTTGGAAATTACGCATTGCTTGCTCGTGATACACAAACGAAATATCATCATACCTTTTACTGTTTTTCGTGTACGGAATTCTCCAACACTAGATTAGGAAGATGTGTGGATGCTAATAAATTAGGGATGATTATTTCACTTTAAAGTATATTAAACTCTGGTAACAAGTAGATATAAGCTCTCAGGGGCTAAGAAATTCACACAGGTTCAAAGAAACGAGACTATTCCCGGAGAACATACATACATACATACATAAAATCATGCTATGTCCCACTTAGTGGGGTAGCACGAACCCAGAAACACAGTCAATTTCCTCCAAACATACCTGTCCTGGCACACCAATTTCGCCTCGTCCACATTCATAGTGCGATTCATACATTCCCGGAGAAAAGAAATACAAAACGTACAATAGGCCTAAAGACTACAGTGCAGTAAAAATGAGATCATCTGGTTATATAGTAATAAAAAAATATGACCAGCCAACACATGATCTCCCACTTAAATATAGTTCAATTTTATACTGAGTAGCAAAAACACATGATAGAACTTCAATAAAGTACATCTTCTGATTGATGGAATGCTACAAAAATTGTGGACGCCCAAAGAATAAATACCAAAAACAATAATTGACAATTTGTTGGTCGCTGATTCACTTATAATTGTTGAAGAGTCCATTGAAAACAGATGCAGGTTAGAAAGCAAAGAAAAAGAGAAGCTAAGAAGAATCACTCTACAGACAATCTAACGAATGGCAAATCTACACAACAGATACTACACGACGAAATCCCACATTCTGATTGGATGAAGAGTGTGCATCAAAACAGGTTAAATATTTGTACATTGCAATTGTTTTGCAATACAGGGTGTTCGAAAAAGTTGTGATAAGCTTCAGGTAGAACGATTCTTTGATTTTTCCGAGTCGACAATCCTAACGGAAAAAAATTGTACGGCCCTTCGAAAAGACACACAAAGCCATCAAACTTGTAAATGTGCGATTAGAATTATAAGAAATTTTTGTGTTTTTTAAATTAAATATCATTACTATTTACTTTCAAGAAGGATTGCGTTTATATCAATACTTTAATTTTTTAACTACTCTTCAGATGTATTCTTTTTAATTCTATTACATATGGCAACCTATAACAATAGTTTTTGTTTTAAAAATAAATCAAAAATAATTTGTCATCTTTTGACATTTAAGATTTGTACTGATTTCCCCCTAGTTACCTGATGACTGCTATAACAATGGTTTGATTCGATGTTGTCAAATTTACATTTCTTTTAGTAGCTTGTGTGGCCGTACCAATTTGTTGCATTAGGATTATCGACTCTTAGCTTATAACCACTTTTCCGAATACCTTGTATAAATCAATTAAATTACTACACGATAATGTAGAAATATGAACATCGAAAGGTAACAAACCAATAACTTGTTACTACTTGTCCTGTTGGTTAGATGATTTCAAGGGGTATGTCATAGTTTGCGCCAAGTCTTGAGCAAGGCCTCTCTGATTTGGTAGGCCTGGCACATCCAGAAATCGGCATCATTAGAGTCAACGAATTGATCAGAGTGACTAGTCAAGTCAAATATGATTGACAGTTTAATTATTATATAATAGTTAATGAAGCGAAAGTAGTATGTATGCCAGGATAAGAATATTTGGAAGAGATTGATTGCTGGTTGAATACATTTACGGAGTCTTGCTAGCTAATTTAGTAAGATATATCAGGATGTTAAGTATGTATGACAGTGGTAAATATATATGCGTAAAAAAGCTCTGCAATAGGTAGTTTTAAAAATATAAGTTGCTGGGCCCATGAAAGAAAAATATCTGTGTATATTAAATTTGGAATAAATCGCATTGGAACTGCGCTGGTTTGTTAGATCCGATCGTATTTACGAAACCTTTCGTGAAAAAATGCCGTGCGACACGCGCACCCTTTCACGTAATAAATATATCAGGGTTCAGGACATTCGCTGAAAAATTCCCTAACTGAAAATTTATCGATTCTCGTGTAAGAACACATGTTTTCCTGTATGGGGCGCAGTTTATATGAGCTGCAGTGTGAGTGTGTGTGTTGGAGTAATGCGAAGCGACGGAACAACCAAGTTGGCGTGTAAAAGTTTTGAAATGTCACTAACCCAGAGCCTACTTTATGTTATGTTTGGACAACACGTGCTCCGAGACATTTATACTGAAAATATTAGGCTATATATTTCGAGCGGAGTAAATATGAGACTCGGGTGTTTCAGCACCCCTTCAAGATGGGAGGAGAAGGGAGGGGATACGCTACTCCATTGGTGCGGAGTGCGGATGTCCGGCAAAGTAAAACATTAAAATATTTCTATATAGTAAAACTTTTTACCTATATTATTTTATTCAGAAGAGAGCAAATATTTGTATGTATATTATTATTTCTACCGAAACTATCTTCTTAGGGCCGATATTTCCATCTACGAATTAACTTCCGAATAAGTTATTCGCCGAATAAATAAAAAATACGCATCAATAAATGACAGCTAGAACAATAAGTAAGAGCTATGATTTAGATGCGACATTTTTCATTTATTCGGTACTTTATTCGTAGATGGAAATATCGGCCCTAAATATGAAGAAAAACACTATGAATGTTATTTACAAAAAAATATATTGTAAAAACTATAAATAAATGCGTAATTTTATTGAAAATCTTTATTTTAGTGATATACATACTTTAAATTGTCTTACAATTATGTCTTATATTTTATCTTTTTCTAGTTTAAATCACAATTTGACATCTTTAATTTATAATTAAAATTGGTTCATTGGCGACACTGCTACCCCACCTTGCATCTGATAACCTAACTTTAACGTGTCAGTTGTGATGTCACAGTGTATTTTAGATCCAAGCAAATTAGTTTTAGAAACAAGTCGCGAAAAAATGTTGTGCCTAACACGAGACTAAAGCCCTTTTTCCACTCTCGCATGAATTGCCTAATTTGCGGCACTCATGAGGCAAATTTCGAACTCGAGTGGGAAAAGAAGCGCTTTCCTCTCTAGTTTGACAAATAACTATTTTTTTCACGTAGAAAACACACAAAAGTTTAACTTTGACATTTAACAAGAACAATGGGGTCTTTTACCATTTTTTTAAATTTTATATTATGAAACTTTATCTAAATTGAAGACTATCTACACTTTTAAAAAGTCTTAATTGTTATTCATTAATCCTCAATGATTTTTTAAAATGTGATGTCATTTTAGAGGATTTGCTGGATCTTAAACAGTACAGATTGTAAATAATTGTATAGTCACTTATTTTTGTACTTCTTTTATTAGATATTATTACAATAAAATAGAACATTTATGTGACAAAAATTATTTAAATCTCTACTGTTTGAGATCCACCAAAACCTCTATAATGACGTCACAATATTTAAAAAAATCATTGTGGCTTAATGAATAAAAATTAAGACTTTTTAAAAGTGTAGATAGTCTTCAATTTAGATAAAGTTTCATAAAAAAAAAATGGTGAAAGACCCCATTGTTTCTGTATTGTATTGTATCAAACGTTCAGAATTGTTTTGTCAGTGCGTGTATACAAGCCTCGCCTTCGACTCGACCTGATACAAATAAATGAAATAACTATTCTCGTTCCATAGTGTGTATTTCTGCAAAAATCTCTTCATCAGATGATATAAGGTTTGTTCCAAGTGGTCATTACTGACAGGTTTGTAACATGTTTGTGACAAATTTCACTGCGCCTGTGATAAATGTAAACAAGTTAAGTTAGAAACATAGACTGGAACGGCGAATGGAGTGAAGCGCATGTGCATACTCATTTTTAGTTTTGACAGCTAACCTTAAATATACATATAAATAAAGAAATTCCTACATATTTCGCTACAAAAAAGAAAATGAAGCTTATGTTTCAAACTTAACTTGTTTACATTTATCGCAGGCGCAGTGAAATTTGTCACAAAACATGTCCGAAATGACCACTTGGAACAAACCTCGTGTAAAAACTTTATTGGAAATATTACATATTTTTTAGAGTATGAATACAGAAGTTAAAACAATGTAAAATCATCTCAACGTTAGGTTTTGATATCTACAGATGCAGTTGGCAAAAATCCCGATGAACAATTATTCATTTTGTAAAATTGAAACATAGTATTGCAGAATTCAGTTAGCTGAGTGATTTACTTGTACATACAATTCGCTGTTGCATACACTAAAAAATATCCAGTTAATTACGCAACACGACCATCTGTTACCGGATGAGAATATTAGATAAATTTAGTAGCCACTAAATTACAACTGCTAAAACCATAAAGCATGCAGCACATGCGCCTGAAGCGACGTAACTCATACAGCGGCCGCGAATTAGTGATAAATGCATCTCGCAACATCGCAGCAAGCCTCGCGCTGCCACCAAAAAACTCACGCACTTCACGTGTATTCAATTATCACGATGCGAGTTTGGTTCCGCCAGCTGCGATCTTCGCTGTATCGAAGAAAATTGCTTTATGGAAACGATAAAGAGGAAACTGCTCCCTGTACTGTAGTTTAGTAAATTGGTGAACCTGATGCACGCATACACCAAAATGAAGTTTTAAATAAGGAAGTACTCACCTCAAACAATAAATAATGTTCATACCTAAGTTAAGTTTCAGGTTAAATAAAATAGAAATCTAGGAATCCAGACAGAAGTGACTGGTGGTGGGAGACAGAAAGAAAACAAAAATCGAAAGAGATTGAGAAACAGCTAAAATATATACCGGGTGAAAAATTGAAATGTGGAATATTGGTATTTTTAAATGTTTAAAATAAGAATTGCTATTATTTCAATTTAATGATACAAATGAGAGTGCTGTAGCAGACAAAACGTAAATTTCATACATATCAATTATTCTTCTTCGTGAGTAAAATAGATTATTTCACGACATGCCAGGAAACCCCACCGTTCTTCTCCCAAAATAGTGAGGAAAAGGTGTTTTTCCTCTCTAGTGAGAAAAATATAGAAGTGTAACCAATATGAATGTTATTTACAAAAAAATATTGTAAAAATTATAAATAATACCTAATTTTATTGAAAATCCTTATTTTAGTGATATACACACTTTTAATTGTCTTACAATTATGTCATATTTTTTCTTTTTCTATTTTAAATCTAAATTTGATAACTTTAATTTATATTTAAAATTGGTTCTTTGGCAACAATGCTACCCCACCTTGCATCTGATAACCTAACTTGTAACGTGTCAGTTGTGTTGTCAAAGTATATTTTAGGTCTAAGCAAATCATTTTTAGAAACATGTCGTGAAAAAATGTTTTAGGTTAAATAAAATAGTAACCTAGGAATCCAGACAGAAATGACAGGTGGTGGGAGACAGAAAGAAAACAAAAATCTTAAGAGATTGTGAAACAGCTGAATTGTATACCGGGTGTAGAATTTAAATGTGGAATATTGGGATTTCAATACTCTTTTTATATATTGCTGTAAATTTTTACCTATTCACATTACAACAAAGGTATAAATACAAAAATTCAGTTAGCTAAATGTAAATATTTTACGATAATATCAATCAAATTAAAATGATTATTTATTAGAAAAATATTTGGCATTTCAGAGAACAGATTTAGAGTTATTTGTTGTAGTGTTGAATTATTTTCTGTAGAAATTTCGTAAATTGTATTGATTTAACGGCGAATTATAGAGTTTATTTATTTCCATTTCTTTCTGGTTAATTAATAAGTAACCCTAAAACTGTTTTATGAAGTGTTAAACGCATAGAACTAATAAAATGTATGGAAGGAGTATAGACAAAGATAGACTGTAATCAGTATAGCGCGATAGAGATAAAGAGATGAAGAGCACATTCAGACCTCGTGACGGGTGGCATGAAAATGTACTGTTCTTCTCCTATTGTGTAATTATAGATATGACTATCTCTCTCTTATGTTGGTTACAGATTACCGTATTAAAAGCATAGCCAACGCTCCATCCATACATATTATTAAATCTATGATCTTAATACAACTCGACTTGACCTCTAGTGTGGTTGACATGTCGAGTGTCATTGCCTCTTTCTCTTGTTTTCATTTCTTAATTTACGAAAGCGAAGGAAACAACTTAACCCGGAAATTACATTACAGTAAGTAATTAAGAATCCTGCAATATTTTCAAGGTATTATTTAAATTGTTCTTAGTCCCAAGGTATCACCCCTTTCTGAAAGAGGTTGTATCTCCGCCGCTGGACACATCAGCCCGTCCGAACTAGAGACAACAATCATAAATACCTCACGCTAATTAACCGTTCGTGACGAGCGGCGGCTGTGGGGGCGATGCAGTGGCGGGTGCGCGGCAGGGGCTGAAGAGGGACATCGATTAGCTTCGATTACAACTGACCGTCGGCCATTTCCGTCGCCCGAGCGACACCCCCGCTACCACCGCCCGTTTAATTAACAATCTAATTGTGAAATTATGCGCGTGTAACTAGACCGATTACACTGTTTTACTTTAATTAATTAATTTAATTAATTAATAAAACTGTTCTACGGTCAAATGCGTGAATGCGGAGACGTGCTTAATATTTTTACGATATCAAATTATTCTAATGTTTAAAGATTTTTATGGGGTCTAATGTAATAACTTATTCTTGTTTTTTGCATAATAGAATAAAACATGATTATTAATGTTTTTATTCATAATTTGATGTTAGAAAATTGCAAACGTTCTTGAAAATCATGACGTCACAACGCCTGTTGCTCAAGTCATGCTTATATATTTGGTTTAATAGAAGGAATATATTTTTGCGCGTATTTTTATTAATTCAAATAATATTTTTGAATATTTTGATATTCTGATTCCAATTATGAATTGTTACAATCAATTTTCTTTAAATACGTGACAAATAGTTAAATAACAGTAATCAAACCGGTGACACACTGACAAGTAGACATTGAAAATCATTAGTACTTGCTAGTTCATAATGAAGTTAGTTCTAGACGTTGTGACGTCACTTCAGATAATTAAAAATTTGATAAAAGTATATTATAATATGAGGGATTAAGATACTCATTATTCACGAAGATGAAGTTTGCGTCACGAGCCGTAGGAGATGTGATGCAAATCATCCGAGTGAATAATGACCATAATCCCAAATATAATACTATGCTTTTTCTTCTCCTGCAAATTCGGACATTCTTTGAAAACACACGTTGGAAAACGTGAACATAAAAATATACAAAAACAACTGACTATATGTCAACTGTCAAACGGTCGTTGCTTGGTGATCCACATCACGTCTTTAAAGTAACAGTGAATTATGGATTTTTGGCTCTGCGATTGGTCGAGATGAGTGAATAATAATAATAATAATAATGTTTATTCAACAATAAAGTGAATTCGTCGAAAAATTTAAAATAATGAGGATTTATTTATACAAAAGTAGAAAAAAAATCATCTTTGTATTTCTAGTAACCTAAACTAATTTAAAAAAAAATTAAAATTAACGGAATGTCAGAATACCCTAAATGCCCCATTTTATAATATTCTGAAAAATTTACAAGAAATAAATAATTCCTGTGATTAATTAGAGTGGAAGAAATATTTTGTTTGTATTGAAACTGATGAGAAATAGTTAATTAAAAATCAAATGATGTAGCTGTTTGACTGTTTGTTATTTGAATTGTATTTGATGAGAAATGTAATTTTTCCTGTAATGAAATTTCGGGGTGCAGACATGAAAATTCCACTTTAGAATATTAAACACAAAATACAAATATTCTCAAGTTCTTAATTAAAATTAAAAGTTAAGAGAGCAGAATTTATTAATTATAAGAATTCTCATCAAACAAATACCTGGAAAAGGAACGAAGAACGGAACGGAACCGATATTACCGACAGAGACGTGAGCGGCGATGTGGGAGAGAGACAACACGATGAGAGATTCGGTAAATTCGTAAACAAATCGAAAAATGAAATTACAGAGGCGCGCAGGCGGGGGCGCGGGGGTGCTTTATAATTGGCGTTGTAAGTCTTGAAAGCAGTTTAATCAAAATTCCGATGAGTTTGGGAAAATGGTTACACCGTCCGCCGTCGCTCAAATCCCGTACATCGGCGCCCCAGCGCAACAACGAGACAATATCGCATCGCAACCCTTTATAGGCATGGGGCATGGGCAGGAGGGGGCTAAATTAGAAAAGCCAATTCCGACGGTAATTCCTGCCACGCTAGCCCCAGATGTAAAATACACAATCATGGATAGCACCGTTTTATAGCACTTTTGTGTTTGTAACTGCGCGCCGATTATGAACTGGCGTCGGCGTCAGACAAGGACCGAGCGTGAGGCGTCGCGGGGCGGCGACGGACGTCGGGGATGTAAGAGAGAAGGCCGCGAGGTGCCGTACAAATTAAAAGTGCGCGCAAACTTGAAGAATTTAATTAATAATTTAATCGCTGTTGTTTGCAAGTAATGTAAAGGTTTTTTCAGGCCGTGTTCGTTGCTCCTTCTCCCGGTGGTGAACGACTCCTGCCGCTCCCTTTCCCCTGTGCCCATAAACACTCATCCCCCACGTTTCACAAAACAACAAACGAACGAACGATACGACTTATTCTTCCACCTTATTGATTTCATTTATAAGCCATACTTTTATTCAATTCAATTAATTAGATTACTACATGAAATTAAAAATTATTCCAATGTATTTTTTTTATCCAGAATCAACAGATTATTAGGTTCAACTCAAAAAATTGATAAAGCGAAAAATCAGGTACAGGTACAAAAAATTGTACCCGGGTAGAAGTAGGTTTAATGTTTTAATTACTACGAGTATGAAAGTGCGAGTTGTACACTATACTTTTTCTACGACCACGATATTATTTCCTAATTCATTTAATATTAATTAAAAAGTCTCGCTTTCATCATTACAATATTTGACAATTCTAAATAAGTATCCTAGCAATGGCACCTGTACTTAAATGAGCTGATCTGTATTGAAATACTCACAAAAAAAATTCATTTCGCACGATGCTTGCAATATACCTCATATCCCTAGCAACAACAAACATATACAATGAGCAGATTTCTAGGTGGTCGTAGAAAATAGTATATTGTACAACGAGCATGGAATGGTACTCATTTCCTACGAGTATGAAAGTTTGTAGCATGAACTGAAGGCGAATGCTGCAAATCATACGAGTTTGAAATGGACATTCCGTACGAGTTATACACTATACTTTTTCTACGACCACGATATTATTTCAAAATTTATTTAATTTAAATAATAAATTTGTCCCGCTTTCACCATTCCAATATTTGACAATTCTAAATAAGTATCCTAGCAATGGCACCTGTACTTAAATGAACCGTTCTGTATTGAAATACTCACAAAACAAATTCATTTCGCACGATGCTTGCAATGTACCTCATATCCCTAGCAACAACAAACTTACAATGAGCAAATTTCTCAGTGGTCGTAGAAAAAATAATTTATTACTCATCTACTCCTTTGGGTGTTCGAAGAAACAAGAAACCAAGATACTGTCTACAAATATCTTGTAAATATTTTTTTGTTTATTGAAACTGTAGACAATTAAATTTAGTAACTAAATCTGTTGAAAAATGAAATTAGCAAATGGATGGAAAATTTGTACATAATGGTATAATTTCCATTTAAAACTATAAAATGTGGTCGTGCCTGAGTCGGCCGTGACAAAATAACAAATGCGTGAGCGGCGCGGGGGCGTTCCAGCCACGACCCATTATCTGGTAACGGCGTGCGCGACACCGTTTATGATATGAAATATTGAGCATTCACCGAACATTTGCACCGCGGTCCCTCTGTCTGTGCGGGTGTGTGAATGCTGTCACATTTGATATTCGACCCCGGTCCTGGCCTGGTTCATCCCCTTCAGGCACAAAGTGAGAATAAGGGTAGGGAGAGCACCAGCTCTGATGAACGAGCCTCGTTTGTTAGAATTATCCTATTTGTATTTAGGGTTTAGAGTAAAGATCATTACAACAATTTTCGTAACAATATTTCGCGAATGAAACCAAGGAGGGGTTTAATTTTTACTGCCCATTTGCTTTACAAAATTATTTAGCTTGCATACGAATTCAGTGTTTCTTTTTTTAATACGTCAAATTCAACCAGAGATAACTAGTGATCTAAAAAGATAGAGCCTATACAAACTGTTATTAAAATTGTGAAAATATATAGGGCATATATAAGAAAAGCCACGACTATAGCAGGTTTTCGATATGGAAACGAAGGAAGAAGTAATATGGACTGATGGCTATCAACAGAAGAAATGAATTGTAGATTATAAGGCAGGGAAGAGAAACCATTAAAACCTCTAAGACTGTATGGCAGAGAAATAGAATGGTGTAAAAAGAGAAGAGATTTATTTGTTAAACGATGATACTTACAAGAGAAAAAAAAAAAAGGAAATGGAAAGATTGTTATAATGTGCATAATCGAATAGCAAATAATGTTTTGTTTTGAACATTTTTCTTATGTAGATTCTAATTCCAAGGGCTAAAGTTTTACATACTTATAGGAGACTAATTTCTATCTTCAACTACTTTTTTAATTAATGATGAAACAAAACGTAGATACAAAAATATTCTTCTTTAATTGCGATTGAATTAGTCTTAGCCTGGTCTAACTGCCTATTCTTAAAAATTTTCATCTTATACGCAATCTACATTCCTGCTTTTCTCATATATTTTTGCTCATTGTCCTTCCACTTTTTGGTAGAAAGAATATTAAGGAGAGAGCATTAGCAAGCTATATTGAAGTCGCTTCCCTCACTGCAGCTCGAACCGCTGTTATCGCGTTGTTATAGAAACTATTAGCATTTGGCAGCCATACTGTTTTTTTAACGTATGTGCCATTCAAATCCCCACTCTAACCAGAACCATGGCTTGCATGCGTCTACACTCACCAGAGTACATTCCCATTGTCCCTAATATAAGCTTATGCTCTCTCCTTCAGCTTCTTTTCTCCAAGTTTCATCTACTTCACCATTCTGTCTCTGGGTCTAGAAACACAGATATAACCTACTGCACATATACCGTGATTTTCAGTTAAGATGCAACATTTATTTTCTGTTATTAATTAAGTATTATGGATACTAGTTTATATCACCGTACTATTCTAGATAAAA
The DNA here is from genome assembly GCA_963942605.1 of Poecilus cupreus. Taxonomy (NCBI): domain Eukaryota; kingdom Metazoa; phylum Arthropoda; class Insecta; order Coleoptera; family Carabidae; genus Poecilus; species Poecilus cupreus. The sequence goes on from OZ012723.1 coordinate 16,432,018, forward strand.
TGCAAAATAGGTTGTCAATGTTAAATGAACTTATTACTTACGATGTTTATTTTATATTGACAACCTATGTTGCATTTTATCTGGAACAGAACGGTAATGAAAGCTGTCTGCTATAATTCATTCATGACAGAAATGTTAATGTTGTTTCTTAGCTGAAACTCACGGCATCTATGTAAGGAAGGTAATGTGACGTTTTGGAGTCCCTGGAAAACGATTACATTATTTTCACGATAACGTCTCTGTGATGATTCTACATCCACGATAACACAAAATCTAATGACAATATCATATTCAAATAACATATTTAAAATTTTGATCTTCACATAACAAGCTGAGTAGATTTGAGTTTTTTTCCTATATTTTGTGCCGTTTAAAAATTAAAATGTGCTGGCACAGAATTTTTTTCCGAAATATCTGAAAGACATATCTATTCTCACTCAGTCGTAGATTTGCAAAGGAAGACTTAATGTACCTACAAAGCAAAGTACCAAATATATTGCACGATTGCACGAATAATAATTAATCAAATTTTGTATAAATGATTGTGTCTTTCCGTTTTGTTTGCCTGGGATATATACAATAAATTCAATACGCAAAAAATCTACGATTGAAATGACGTAGGAAATGCATTTAAAAAACGACGACCTATCCAAAGGCGAAAAGTCCGGTTAGACATCGAAACGAGTTGGCGCAGAAATAAAGTTGGGTAGATTTTTCGTGAAAACATCCGATGCGAGTATCCGGTTATTAATTAGTTTTTAGTTTAAGCAAATATGTACAACGCAAAATTAAAACGTCTGGGTAGATTTATTTTCTAATTATAAAGTTTTATGTGACACATTCTTACCGTAACGGGCGCAAAGTTTACATTATTATCAGGGGGCCCGTTGCGTTGCTCTCGGCTGTTCATGGCCCACGATCGCGCGATCGCACGCAGCTAATTGCAAATCAAACACGCGCGGCCGCGTATTTTTGGCGTTTTAACAAACAGAGCGCGAGTGTTATTTTTGCTGAATGTGAAAACATTGTTTTGCCAAACACAACAAGCGCCGGTTTAAAACAACATCGATGGACGGATCCGCCATGTTACACTCCAATACTGCGATGACTGTATGCACAATGGTTTAAACCCCGATCTAAGAGGACTACTCGGAATATCGCCTCATTACAGCTTTACGTAATCCTACCGCAGCTACATCCACAACCCTAACTTCCTTAACACTTTTTATTTTGTTCCGTTTGCTCTACAATGAAAATGTATTATATTTGAAAACAAATAGTATATTATGTAACCAGTTTTATAAACATCACTGTAGTCACGAGATTTTGGGAACAAACGAAGAAGAAACGAAGAAACGAGTATCTAAAGAGTGATATCTATACTTTTTCTACAATCGCAAATTAAAATAACAGAAAAATGTAATTTTTTGAAAGACAAACTTTTCGCCAATCCATAAACAATTGTTATGCCACTTTATATTTCTTGATTTTTTCGAAATGTATGATAATAAATTTACAGACGTTACTTTCACAGCTTCGATATTATCTGAGAGTAATAAATTAATAATTTCTTCGTTATTTCTTTTCATTTTTATCTCACAAAATCTTGAAACTTGACTTTTATGAAAAACAATATTGTTTAAATCTTGTATTTTAGCTAGTTCTTAGGACACTCATTGTCTTACTGAAGTAATAAAATGAGGGCAACTTTATTATTAAAATATAAGTTAATTAGGAATTAATATCAAGATTGCAAAAAAAGTATAGTGCACAACTACGTTTGGCTTAAAATGTCCATTTCATACTCATACATAAAATGCGTATGATTCCATGCTTGTTATACTCTTTAATAACGGGAGTAGAAATATTATATTATTCAATGAACATGTAATGTATGCTATTACTCATGAGAATGAAGTTTACATCACGAGCGAAAGCGAGTGCTGTAAATCATTCGAATGAGTAATAGCCATTAAATGCGAGTAGAATACTACACTTTATCCACAACAATTCATTAAATATTTATTTTGAAATTATAAGAGAAGTAGAATTTTTGCTTTGACAAATACAAAAAACTGTTTGTTTATCAACATAGACAAATTGTAGCAACCATCACTAGCCTACGTACTATTGTAACAAAATTTTGAAGTGATTTGACATTTAGCAGAAAATCTTGAAACCAATTATTCAGCTACAGTTTAAGCTTAAAAAGGAAATAAAAATATAAAGAATGAGAAAATTAGTGTCTTTTTCTTTTTATATCCATAAAATTACTTGAAAGTCATTTTGATTTTATTCTTTTAACAGGTAAGGTATGAATTTGACATAACGGATGAATAATATTAATTCATAGAATTGTAATAGTATATTCTACAACAAGTAATGGAATGGCACATATTCCACGCGAGCAAAAAGTTTGTAGCCCGAGCCAAAGGCGAGGGCTACGGTTTGCGAGTGTGGGATAGGCCATACCGTTACATGTTGTAGACTATACTTTCTATAAAAAGGTTTTGGAAATTATATAAAAATTCAAATATAAAACTGTTGAAAACGTCAAACTCTAATAAATCAAATTAAAACAAACAGACGTAACCATAGTAACTGAATCAAGATACTTCATATGTCGCGCTAATAAGCAGTTCTGATTCGTCGAAAATATTCCATACGCCGCGTATGGAATGTTAGTGATTCCATAACAATTTTTAGTAGTGGAATGCCTAGTTTCCAAAACAGTGTTATAGAAATATTATTTCATTCAAAGGTCATTAATTGATAAACAACGGTTGAATTATGGGAATATTATTTGACAGTTGTGGATAATAGTTATTTTTATGTATCAAGGCACTGAAGTTGAACATTTTATCAGGAAAATTAACCATGTGAGTGATAAAAAGGAACTTCAATGCCGCGGTACATAATAAATTTTATTTGAAATATAAAATTAGAAAAAAAAACATTAAAAAAATATTGTATAGGTTAAGTTTTTACATCTGTCAGTTGTCAATTGAAACTGACACTCAGTGTTGCCAATCTCAAACAGGAAAGTAATCGTAAATAATATTCAAAATTATGTGTATTGTCCTCAATTTCTTCATCGGAATTAATTAGTTAATTCTTCTTGTACATATTGTTTCATTTGACATATAAATTTACTACAATACGTCATATATCTGTCAAAATTATTCTACTTGTAAAATAATTATTTTACGGTTGCACACTGCGTTGCTCTAAATCGTCGTATAATGGGTTACTTTAGTGACACTTTAGTGCCGATTTCAAATAAAAACATTTTAATCACAATTTAAAAATTACAGTTTTAAAAAATATTAAGGAAGAAAATACAGTATCTGCAGTTAGATATTTCAACTCATAAAGTTAAACAACTATAATAAATTTTTGAATGTTAATTTGTATTATTAAATTTAAAGTGCTATTTATCCTGGAAAACACTGTATTTCACCTAACCTGATTTTATTTTACTCAAAATAAAGCGTTTTAAATATTTTGTGGTCGTCGTTTACACTGATACTAAACAGCATCCTTATAGTTTATACATTTTATTTCTAACATATTTCTTGGATGTCCTATATGTATTTGTGCCTAGTGTCTCCAGTTAATTGGCTTCGTTGAACAATCTATATTAAAATAAATATATTAGAATTTAGAAGTCAACTAATTTACCCATGTAGTAAAAGTTATAAATAATTTAAAACGCAGTATTAAATGGAACCCGTGCGAAAATGATTATTGCGGTGTAATGAAAATTTGGCGGAGGTGCGAGTTCCGTAAACACGGCAACACTGTTTTGCAGCAGCACAACGACAGATAATGGTTCGTGACCGCTTGGCCGGCAACTAATGACCGGAGTTATCCGGGTGATTTATCCGGGCGGACCGCGCTCCGGTTGGGTTCCGGTGCACAACAGCACGGTGGGCTATCTACCACACCAACAGTAGGCCGTGATACACAGTGCGTGTGTTTTGTTTTGTAAATAGTGGCGTGGCGTCGCCGCTCGCCTCTTGTCGATGATTTGTGGCTTGCACTGTTCATCAACTGTTTTATTTTTATCCAATGATCTGTGAAAATTTGTGTATTAACCGCGCAGGATACATGCACACGTATTGTCGGTTCAAACGCCCGTTATACGCGAAATGATAACTGAAAACAGCAAACGTTTTTACAATCCCGCGGTCAATATTTTCATTGAAAATAGTTTCCCAAAACTCATTTGTGTACCATTACCATTCCCAACATCAACACTAACTGAAATAACTACTTAAACATTGTGCTCACGATTAGATTTACAAATCTCAGTTCATAGAAATTTTTAGAAATATCTGACGTAATAATAAAATGAATTTTGAATCTCTGTAGAAAAATTCTAATCTGATACGGGATCGTGTGTGGTCAACTGTCAAAGTATCTGAACAAAGATTTGATCAGACATTGAACCAGAAATTTTATTGTGATTCAATTAAAGGTTATTTAGATAGCATAAAAGATTAAAGAGGATTTTATATCGCACCTTCTTCAATCGACAAGTTATCTAAACAGATCTTAGATCAGATATCGAACTATAAATCCAATTATATGTGGCGTCATTTATATAAATAAAATAGTTGTTCCGACTAATGTCAAATTAATTATACGGTAATGTTAAGGCCAATCTATAATCCATAATCCATCCGATATATATCGCATCATAGAGTGTTATTTAATAGTTATTTACGATACAAGTACGTAAAGCTAGTCTTTAGTCACGAATGGGTCAATTAAAACGCGCGAAGCGAGTGTTTTAAGACCCCTGAGTGACTAAAGACGCTTTACGTATGTGTATCGTACAATATTTTATCTACGATATAATGAAAAAACCAATAATTGTAAAGAAAAAATATTTTTATTTATGAATTAGGATCACAATATTAAATGAGAAGTTTGCCATGATAACAAAATTTTTGCAAATTTGGCGCATATAAAAATTGCTCGGCAACCCGTGACAAATGGGATCGTGTTACTAAACAACCGTTTTACAAACTTGAAACTAACAGTTAAACATCAATTTTACACACTATCGTAGATAAAATAATTATATCAATTACGATAACAAGACCAAAAACAATGTACGTCGCTGGGACTATGACAATCGCATGAAGAAAATTTAAGAATAATGGAATGAGAAATAAAAACAATATTAGGACTAGTAAAGATATCAGAAAAGGAATAGGGAATAAGAATGATCTATGTAATAGAACAAGAGTTTGAAGGAGAAGACCTAATGAACAAGATGAAGCAACAGATAGTTAGATGACTTGGAAATGTATGAAGAGCAGAAGAAGAAAATGCAATTAAATTACTAGTGGAATGGAGACCACGAGGAAAAAGACGGCGAGACAGACTAAGATTAAAATGGCTAAGGGAAGTAGAAGAAAATTTAAAAGCAGTAGGAATTAAAAACTAACAAAGGACAATAAAAGATAAGAAGACGGGAAGAAATATAAACACAAGGATTTAAAAGATATGAAACTGAGATTGATCCACCTTAATATCATCATAATGTATCCTATTTATAATTATCGATAAGTTTATCAGGAGGAGGTAAGCCCAGCCCGTAAAGAACACATAATATATTTTTTTAAGGTAGTTGATCTGTGACATCCCTAGTCTAGTGAGTCATTATACTTAAACTCATTGAAAAATTAAGTAGTTTCTTTAAAACATTGGGAAACAATTTTGTATTAATTGATTAAAAGCATGGTTTACCTTTTCTTTTCTAATTATTTTTTATTATAAGTTCTATGTATGAATTCAGTAGTATCAAAATGAAAAATCAAGCTAAACGATATGGCAACATTGGATTTGTATATGTCAAAATAATATAAACGCATAACCTTATCCCTGCGAATTGAACTAAAATGAGATATTAAGTACTTCGATTTTCTTTACAAATGTACATTTTTATATCATTTAGCATATTTCGGATTGAAAAGAACAGTAATTTATTTTCTTATCGTTCATAAATTAAATCTCAATACCTCAATCATCATAGAATAGCATATTCGTTTTTCAGATATGTGTTGAGTTGTTAGGATATAATAATATCGAATTATTTATTGAAACTACAGCTAGCCTCCATATACGCAATGCATTTCAGTGTCAACCAAGGGTGTCAACTTTAGATTCAATTATCTTCCTTATTTCAATGGTTACCTATGATTTCTATTTTATCACCATATTCTATGACTTTCAACGAATATTATATATAAATTCGGGCTACATCTTAAGTTGTGACCATCAACGGATTAACTACGTTAATTAATTCAAATGTTGAACCTTAAAATATAAACAATATAAATATATTAAAAATAAAGATATAAATCATGATTATTCAACTTGTTAATAGTCGCAGTGCTCAAGATTGAATCCAATTTTGCTGCTCTTAGTTTTTATAATTTATTGTAATTCAGTTGTAATGTAGGAGTAATATTTGAAAGAAAATGCTTGAAAACAGGCGAATAATGCAGAATTCTTTAATAATTAAAATTATTGGCTCCCCTAATGACTCCCATATGGGCCCATACTTTAATTCCAATCACGGAAAAAATTCGCAAACACAACTCCAAAATGAAATATTTGGCACGTACGGGCGAACGAGCATTTCCCTCTGGCAGTGGCGGCTCCAGAGGGGCACGCAGCCTCCCAGCCACCCCCTGTTTGGCACATTACACGGCCGTTGATGGCGTGGTTTTGATACGCACCGTAATGGCGCTAATAGTCATTCGAGAGTGTTATACGCGCTATCTTGTCAGATGCGTAGCGAGCGTGCGCTGGTGTTGGTGTTGTTAACACCGCATGATGGGTTTTTATTAAATTGGAAAGAATGTGCATTGTGCGGAGCACTGTGCGATGTGCGAGTGAAATGGGTAATGGGAAATATGTGCCAAAGGGAGGCAAGGGAATCAATGAGGTGGGTTAGTGTCATCAGCGACAGAGCTTCTGATTTTGCGTCCTGTACTATTCACAAAAGAGTTCTACTTCTATAATTACAATATATGTAAATTAAAAAGACTTCTGTAAAATATTTATTAAATACAACTTTTCGAATTACTCAAGTTAATTCTTCTTCGGATAAATAACTTTTATGTTATTCAGTTGTTTACCTTTCCAAATAATGTATTTAAAATATTTTCTATAACACTGTTTTAGAAACTACGCATTCTACAATTAAAAATTGTATTGGAATAACTACCATTCCATGGAATAAATTCGACGAATCAGAGCAATATATGAAGTATCTTGATACAGTTACTATGGTTACGTCTATTTATTTTAAATTTATTTATTTGAGTTTGACGTTTTCAACAGTTTTGTATTTGTATTTTTTTGAATAATTTCCAAAATCTTGTTATAGAAAGTATAGTCTACATGTCTACAACAACGCAAACCGCAGCCCTCGCCTTCGGCTCGGACTACAAACTTTTTGCTCGTGTGGAATATATGCTATTCCATTACTTGTTGTAGAATATACTATTACTAAATTTTATCCAAAAGTCTGTTTAATGTATTATGAGTTCCTAAAGTAAAGTAAAATTTATATAGTTTTATATTTCAATAATACTTTTCGAATTGAATTCTATTACTGTCAGACAAACTAGATAAGCCATCTTACAAGTTTCAAGTACTAATGCACAAGTATATTTCTTGTTATAGAAGTAACGTCTAACATTAGATCTGCTAATAAAAGTCTCTAGTTCGTGCTCTCTCAATTTGAAGCATAAAGATGAAGCAAAGAAATTTGTTAAAAGTGAAAGATTTGACCAAATATGCCTAGTGCTCTATCGATCTGTATTTTTTTAATTTATGCTATTTTTTTAAATACTACCGAAAAAAATTTCAAAGTTAATTTTACATTAAAATGCCAACGTATCTGCAGTATATGTTTTCCTACCGAGTGTTCCATTTCCAACTTTATAAATCCTATATATTTTTGCAAAATTTTAAAGACCATTTGTATCTCTTTAAAACAGTTCTAATTTATTATAGTCCTAAAACGATCAGTTCAAGAACTATTCATGTTGTTATTAATGAAGAATCATACACGGAAAGTGTGCCATAAGAAATCTAAAACAATAAATAAATTAATATGAAATATTCTAATTGAACATCAATTAACTAAATAAAATTTAACGAAAAAGCTGATAAACTAGGTGAAAAAGCAACTAATAATTATTAATGATCTGATAACAAATAATATGATTGTTTAAACACATTCATGGCATTCTTTCTGTGAACTATTCTTTAACAATAAGAACGAGAATAGTTTCTGTACTGATCATTTTATGAACTATTTTAAAGAGAAATAAAGAAGTTTTATAATTTTGCAAAAATATATAGCCTGTCCCATTTAAAAATATAAAGTTGCATATCATTGCGCGAAAATAGAACACCCGGCATAAAAACTTATGCTGCAATTACGTTGCCATTTTATTTATTTCATAAACTTTGTTTGAAATTTTTTCGGTAATAGTTAAAATAATCGCATGAAATAAAAAATACAGACTGATGGACCATTCTGTATAATACTGTACATGTTTATATACACACATAAAAATTTCTGTAGAATTTATAGACCTATTTTTATAGATACTTAATAAATAATCGTGTTTAATTTCTAATGACATTTTTTAGAAAATGCATCTTATATTAGCTTATATCAGAATAGTTCAGTTAATTCAACGGTACTTCATTTTTTTTTTGTAGTAAATTATGAATAATCTACTTAAGAGGAAGTAGCTATCTAGGCTTTTAAACATGATCCAAAAAATGACGCCATTTTGAAATGTTCTTACTGAAAGTTTATACCCTTATTTCAATAAGAATCTAATTTAATAAATCTTCAGTAGTTTGTTGAATTGAAATTAATGTTTGGAAATGATTTTTTGTTCATATTTAAATATAATAAACAACATAAATAAATTAATAAAGTAAATTAACTAACCACAATATTTTCTCATAAAATTAATAAAATATTATAATTTCATGGCGTTTTAAATTTGAAATCAAATTTATCGCAAGTCGCGCCATTGACGTGACGACATATTGGTACAGCCGTACAGCATAAATTGAGGTAGGAGATAGCGCTGTGAAAATGACATTTGTCAGATGTCAGGTAGGTAATATAACCCATAGTATATTTACGTAAAATTAGTTTCTAATATTAAAAATTATTAATTTATATCATAATAAAAAAAAGCATAGAAACCTACCTACCTCTAAGTATATCTACAATATACAAAATTACCACATTACAACATTACTCTTTCAATTTTTTACGATTTATTTCTAGTAAACTATACTACATAATTTAATCGATTTAAAACATACGGATAATTTATTTTCTTTATAGAATCGTAGCTTGGTCACATGCCCAATTGAAGAGTTACTCAAAGTATCTAAATTTATTTTTCCATGACCAAGTTTAATAAATTTTTAATTGTTTGTTGAAATTTGTGTTTGGAATTTTTTTGTTTTACAGGGGAATTTAAAACAAGTGTAATAATATTTAAAAGTTTGTTGGAAGGCAATTTCAATTGAAAAATGTCAAATAAACATGAATCCTAATCCTAAACAATAAGCAAGAGTTATTATTAATGGTATATTCACTTGAATATCAAATTACCCTAAAAAAATATATCAATATTTGATTTATACAAAAAAATGTATAACAATTATCTAATTTTATTTAATATTTACGTTTATAATTAACATTTTTCGTGATGAAATCTGTGTGAAAAACACTCCAGTAAATTTCGTCGGATAACAGTCCACTCAGACACACAATTCTTCCCTTGCGGATCGCTCAATTCCGGCGTAGGCCCAGGATCGCTAACGTGGATTAAATTGACCACGCAGCACCGTTACAAACAATAGAGAGTCGTCCTCAGTCCGCACCCCCTCACACCGCAGCAAGAGGACGAGCGAAGAGAGCTCCACAGAGAGAACAAGGCACATTAACGTGTCGATTATCCGCTCGAGTCCTACATGAGCTTTACTACCGCCAGAGACGAAGAAGATTTGGGCAGAGGCGCCGGAGAGAAGTTTAAAACAGTTGCATTTGTCGGTAGTTGGCTACTCAAAGAATTAAATTGAGAGCTATATCGGTATAAATACGATGATGAGCATTAAAACAAATCTAAATTTATTTAAACTGAAGAATTATTCGAGACAGCTGCCACCAAATTGGTGAAATGAAAAAGGTAAACTTTTCCAGGTCCAAGGAAAACAACCTGAGGGCATTAGTATTGGTTCAAGTTACAAGTAAATTTCAAATTATATTACTAATTTTGTGAATATGATATTACAGAAATTTATATTGGTATTTAACCTCAAATCTTTTGGTCACTAGATAGACATTTCTAACCGTATAGGGAAGTTTTCATCTTTCAAGGATTACTTATGAAACACCACTTCTTCCTCATGATCATAAGTAATAATATAAGTAGGTAAACGTCTAACATAACTTTTGACTCTGACAATTTAGTTAAGGTTACGCTTTTAAAGTTTAAGCTTCTGAAGACGATTTTATTTGTAATTGTTAAAACAAAGTTATTCTGAATTAGAAATGACGTTCAATATTAAATAATATATAGTATTATACATTGAAAATTTTATTATTTTGTTAACTAAATAATACTCAAATAAAACTCAGAAATGGAAGTTATATATTTTAAAAATTTGGATGCCATCTATTGTATACTTTATAAAGTTATAAAGCAATGACCATTTGTATCATGTTAAAAGTATAACAATACTATTAAGATTTTTAGGGTAACTTTTAAAAATATGTATTTTGACCTCTCAAAGGGTAAACTGTACTTAATTTATTTGTATTTTTAATTCTGCTATTACTTGATGGCTGGTTACCGCATTTCATAGGCAAAAATACATATATCACCTATTGAAACCTGCGTAAGCAGAGTGCCACACGCATAATGGGTAAAAAGCGTGATGATATAGATTTATTTTATTTTATTTAAATTCTGCTATTTTTAAGAATATTTTAAGAAAAAATACCTATGAAATAAAAACAAGTTAACAAAATTCACTAACTTAAAAATTTCATTTGGCCGAAAGGTATTGGCTGGTACCACGAACACCAAAATTGTATGTAATATTAGGCCTTCCAATAATTACCACTTCCTGTTGATGAATTGTTCCCAAATTCTAATCAATTCGTAACATAAACATAATACCTCCCTTACATATTATGTATGTGCGGGAAGTAAAAATAATAGAATTTAAGATGTAAATATTGTGAATTATAGTTATTTACTTTACAAGTGGGCAAAGTAAGGAATTACCCACGAGAGAAATTTTAGAACACGAAGCCGAAGACTGAGTGTGATAATTTTATCGAGTGGGTAATTCCACTTTGCCCACGTGTGAAGTATAACATTTTATCCAACACCTCTTATTAAATGCAAAATTTATTATACACATTTTATTTGACACTAACATATGCTTTAAATTTTCTAAATTAAAAGGTCTATCGAAGTAGTTACTAAGGTGTTGTGTGTTATTATTATTGTTATAAATAAAAAAATATTCACAAGTGGCTTTCCTCAAAATTATACCCACTAGTGGGTAATCTATTACTTTACTTGTTTAAAATCGCCATAGTAATATAGCATTTATTGAGAGCTGTTGGATAAAATACTTTTCCTTTGTATGATTTTAAATAGACCAAATGCTGCATATTGGTTAGAATATTTCCTATGTCCAATGTCGGATTCAAAGAAAAGTTATCTATTTTACTATGAGTTCTCTTCAACTTGTTAAAAGTTATTCTTTTTTTTTACAATTCATTTTCAATAATATTGTATAATTCGGTTTAAATAATTACAAAGTAAATAAATTTTATACTTATTATTTTCTTTGTATTACCAAATTATTACTGTGTGAATGTAAAGAATTTAATCTGAATTATTTTTTTTTAATTTTTAATGTCATTTGCAAGAGACATTATGTATCTGTAATTCTGTTGATACTTATTAAACAAATTAAATATATGTTTAATTTAATATTGCTAACTATTTATTTCCTATTACATACTTTTGTTAGGACAGAATTCAACTAAACTTGAGAAACCAGCGACAGTGTTCATATTTTTTTTATAATATAGGTTAGGTATAATTTAAGGTATATTTCGAAACGAAATGGAGGGGTATTTAATCGTTTTATTACGATCTTTCGAGTTTTGATGGGATGAAGTATATGCTAGAGTTGTCTCACACCAGTGGTAGTAATTCCTCTTTTGAACATCTTTTATTTAGCAGATAAGATAATACATGATATTCACTGCATTATTTGTAAAATTAAGGTGAACCATATGGTGCAAAGATAAATACACATGATCATTATATGTTTGAAACTATATGTCACTATTAAAAAGAATGCATATATTATGTAGCCTAATAATTTCAATTTCTTAATAATTAATCCAATGTCATGAAAAATAACTTGAATAAAAATTATAAACTTAAGGACTTGTTTTCTTCAAATTGTATCATATGTATGTATTGAAAAATTTAAGTCTCAATTGCAGAAAAATGATTCCGAGTGCGAATTATAGAGGAGCATGTATGAATTGCTCTATGAATGTGGACGAGGCAAAAGTGGTGCTCTAGGATAGAAATGTTTGGAGAAGATTAATTGTTTCAGGGAACGCGCTACCCCACTGTGTGAGATATAGCGTGATTTGTAAAAAAAATATTGCGACGCCCCTGTGTATCGCACTCCTACATCCATTCCGGCAAAGGTAACAGAGCCCCACACAGATTGCGAAGACACAAACACAAACACAAACACGAGGTTCGAGTAGCAAGTAGGTAACTAAACAGATCGGCATTTGTCCGCGAACCCAGCAACAACCAACAAACAACAGCACATCGGCGTGGTGCGGTGTGTTTTATCAGCAAGAAATAAGCGAGTGGTTGCGGTCCGCCGAATATAAACAGGCAATTGTCTGAAATGAAGCAATCAGTGGCTCAGTCGGCGATAAGAGCGCCGCGTAACGACCACCGGGGGAAACATTAACAGACTCCTCGTCAGATTACTTGCACATCTACTAGTGCCTAGGAACCCCGTGCCCCGTGCCCCTGTGCCTCTCACCCTTCCTTCTTGCTCTAAAAGGCACGATGATGCGTGACGCTACTTCCGACCCCGACGAGACTTATGCATGGGGAAATAGGTATACAGCTCGAGAATTAAATGGAATTGATGTAATAGATGTTTGCATTTTTTGGTGGCAGCTCTCTTAATACCATTATACTAGTTCTTGTAATATAATTCATTTTTGGATTGGCACGCAAAGAAAATTATGGCCAAATACTAAAAAGTTTGGTGAGGTCATCGATCTGTATTTTTAATTTTATGCGATTATTTTAAACATTGCCGAAAGTTTTTCTTTTTCTTATTAAATCACAATTTGACAACATATTGAAGATATTTAATATTGGTTCATTGGCAACACTGCTACACCGCCTTGTGTCTGATAACCTAACTTTTAACGAGTCATTCTGTCAGTTGTGTTCTCAAAGTGTATTTTCGGTCCGAGCAAATCGTTTTTAGAAACATGTGAAAAAAATATTGTGTCCAACACGAGAGGAAAGCTCATCTTCCAGACTTCGAACTCGAGGGGGAAAAAAGAAGCGCTTTCCTCTCTAGTTTGACAAAAAACTATTTTCCACAATCGTTTAATTCTGATGTTGTTTGCTCAAAGTAAGCAATTTAATCAGTAGTTAGAAAAACTGTTTTAATCACAAGTGAGAAAAAGATTTTTGCTTATTCTTGTTTTAAAAATTGTCTATAGTTGGCGCCAAAAATTTTGTCCCGTAATTTGATTTTAAACTACTTTGCAATATTAAAATAAGTGCGTTGTTGAATTTACGACTTCATAAAATGTATAATTAGTAATGTTACATTTTAATTCACGAAAAAATTTAAATTGTTTGTTGACAAGTTACCCTATTTTTTCTCGGTCGTAAGTTATTGAACAAACGATCAAACATCCATTCATTTATCTAGAAAGACGTCATTGAGAAAATTGTCAAAATAGATTCGTATATTTTCGTGAAAATCTTGAAATCGAATTTTCCATGATTGCTATACTTCCTTACACTATACATGGGAAAATAAATATACCACAAATGATTAAACCAGAAAATGTATGTAACTAATTTGTTTCATGTACGAATTTCATAATTATAAAGAGCTTTGAGAAACACATTTTAGTCAAGTGTGAAAATTTCAGCGGTAAAAATTTGAGTAAATGGATGTGACTAACTATATTTATTAATAGGAATCAGTAGGTATTTTTATATACATATGTTTGCACGTGTGTCGAACGGTAGCATTGTGCATGTACCGTACTCGTACGTCTGTCTGTATGTATGGAGGAATGATTTGTACTGTGTCGTAAAAAATTTTTGCATGTTAATTAAATTTTGTTTGTATTCACATTTTTCGTAAAATGAACTACATGCTTTATAAATAAAGGAATTTAATTAATTTTATTAATTAATTTTTAGAATAGTTTTAATTGAAAATACTTTTTGCGTTAAAAAATTATATGTAAGGCTACGGCGAAATTAAATATTGCGTGAAACAAAATTTAACAAAAACGTACAAATTTTCTCGTTTATTAAACTTTAATTTTCAAGTTTTAAATGAAAAAGAAATGAACGAAAATTCCAAGATAGACAGAGAGGGCAGAAAAACAATCCAAACTAAAAAGTAATTAATTAATCAAAAGAAAAACACAGACACACGGAAAAATAATTAAACAGGCGTATTAAATTTGAGAAAAAAAATAAAAATTAGGACAAGAACGAGTAAGTACTTAAAAGAAATCAAAACAAAAATTAATCTCATTAATAGAGCAAAGTCGTCGGCCCGAATAACTTGAATAATTACGAGCACGTCGACAGTGGGGTGGGCGACGGGAGCTCCGGCAAAAAATAATTAGTTGGTGCAGAAAAATCAGCGATCAAATATGATCCGGGTGCGGCAAGCGCGCAAATTGCCAATCTTGTTAAGAGTTGCTAATTGCGGCGTAGATTGGGGCTTACAGAGTCACCGTTCGGGTACATCTATATGCGGAGGATGCTTCAACCGTCCTCTCACCCCTCGACTCGCGCTAGATTATTCTCCTTTGTACAGGACTTCGTCACACATAACAGCAAAAATTCTCATTTTCATTTGAATTACTAAATTCATTTTTATACCCTAAAATATAAAGTTTTCAAAAATTTTCGTTGTTCGGCTGTACGTTGTAGCTCATGAGTAGCAAAAAATGTTTAATAATTAATACCTCGTTTTCGCTAAATCCACTTTTCAGTTATTAATCTAGACATTTAAAATAATTACGATATTCGAATTTATTTTATTTTATACAAAATTTATTTAACCCTCGGAAAACACACTGGGCCAACCACATTTTTTTTAATATACTTTGAGAGTTTCCATATAAATTTTTACCTTAAAATATAAAAAAAACAAAAAAGTTACAATATTTTTAAAAAAGCAAACTTTTTTGCTATTTTTTTAACCTTGTCAAAGGCATCAACAATTTTTAAATTTTCCATAAATCATTTCTATCGGATCTTATTTATACCTTAGAATTTTTTTAGACTAATCTATCCAGTCATTGCAGAATGGTAGATAAAGTATTGACTCAGATTGTCCCAGAATGTTCTCCGTGATCGAAAAAATAGGTGATTAATATCTAATATGATTAATAAGAACAAATCTAAATTCGTAATTCGATAACTAAGTTATCATTGTCAGTAGATGTAAGTTAGATTAAATCAAAATTACACAACTTCAACTTGTTAACTAAGTCATTGGTGAAAATTGAATCCAATTTATAAATTGAAAATACCTAATTTTTACTAAAATCAAGCAACCGACCACAGCCTTAGAATTTTACAATTTATTTAGATAGATCTGACTTACCAAAAAATAAACCAGGTCACAAAAGAAGAACAAGAGATGCTTACCTAAAACAAAAAGAAATAACCATTAATTGTTTGATGGTTAATCATAAATAAATATCAGTGCCCCGTTTTTATAGACATATTTTTAATTCCTTTACTAATATGTAAAGGAGGTTATTTGATTGGTAAAAATTTCGATGAGTTTTCAACAGATAAACACGTTTTGGGGCCTTAGAAATCAAGTTCATTATTGCATTGAAAGTTCAATTGACGAACTGATTAGATGTTCGAAACAACCTATCAATCGGAAGTGGTAGTTTACTTGAGGGCCTATCAGAATTTTGGGTACACATCAGTAAATAATTGAATTATGTTCAAATTTATTATATTAAAAGATGTGATTTAATATAAGCCACAATTATAAATTTTTATATGGAAATACCAAGACAAAAAGTATTTTCCATTTCCCAAGACAATACAAGAAAGTATCAAGAAAAATCAAGATTTCTTATCAAGAAATCTTGATATCTTGATAATTAATTTTTACATTCCGCATATATGATTAAAATATAAAAAATTGAATCTATGACTATGATTTTCAAAACAAATATTTTACGGAGATTTATCCCTTATTATATATTATTTTGTCCAATACGTGACGGTTCTCAATTTTCAGTATTTGTAGCACGTAAATAGCAAAAGGTTGTTGGATAAATTTAAGAGAGAGAGAGAGAGAGAGAGAGAGAGTCAAAACTAAACTCGTCTTGCGGTCAAATCTCAGATCCTTTGTATATAAGTTCGGCGGGGAAAGATAAAACCTATAAGCGCGAAAAACACTCACTTACAAACGTAGAAACGGTGGAAACTTTGATGGAGCTGTAATCACGGATAATTGTGAAAGAGAATTAGTTCAACAACATTGTTAGCTTTTTATGTGCGTCTGTAAAAACATCTCGCGCGACCGGAAACGGAACTTCTTCCTGAGCGGAGATCTGACAGTGTATTATACTGCCACGGTGGCGCGCTGGCGTCGGTTTTTATGGCGATTGAAAGACAACTGTTTTTGTACATCAAAGTTTCGGACGTCTTTCGTTTTATGTCCTTTGGGGCCAGAGCCATTTTATTTATGACGCTGGCAATTTTTTCTGCAGACGAATGCACTGCGGATTGAAGTTATTGACGATTTATCTATTGATTTCCTTTCACTGTCGCGCATCAAGCCTGCAGACACTCAGATCACACGATTACTCGCCGAGGGGACACCAAAGTAATGTCAGATTCTATCATTAACTTACAAGATCACGCACATTGTTCTTTCAAAGTATAATGCAATTTATTTACTCCTATTCCCACACAGGACATGCACAGAAACACGGAACATAGGCTTCTATCATAAGACATCATTTATCTGCAAACTCTGCTTTCCTGCTCTGTTTAAAGAAATATATTTAAATAAAAGTTATACAAAATTAATTTCTGCATATTACTCAGGTAACTACATTAATTTAGCTACTCTACTAAGTGCAAATTAGGTAGAACCATAATAATTTACATTTTTATAAGACTACTCATGGTGCAAGAGTAAAATGCAATACCTATATTGCAAGTATTCAATTAACGATCCTGGTATAATTCAATCTAAAATCAGGATAGAAATGTTTGGAGGAGATTGATTGTTGGTTGAATGTTTTTCTGGGTTCGTGCTACCCCATTAAGTGGGATATAGCGTGATGTTATGTATGTATGTTTAAAAAATATTATTTAAAAATATATTAAGTATTTTAAACACCTATACAGGGTGATGCCTCGAACGACGCATTACGAAGATTTCAATGGTAATTTCTTAGTGGGCAATTATTTGCTCCCCAAATTATTTTAGAGCAAAAGTTTATTGAGATTTTATATTGAGAAAAAATTTTTTGCAACTATTGATACCATTGTACATAAAAGTCCATTGTACGGAAGTGGAGAAATCGAAGAAATTAAATTTAACATTTTTAAAAAATCAATGATTCCATGGAACAATTAAAACAATAAATAATAAACAAGCGCTCTAACATTTCCCCTATTACCCCATTTGCCAAAATACATTGTTGTAATCAGCTATTTGTTTGTTTTAATTTCCGGCATAAAATCATTTAATCATTTCTACTTTTTCTTGTATTGAGCCTATTATAAAGACGGTATTTAATAATAAGTTTTACTTGTTACTCACTTGTAAACACCATTTACCCAAGCCCTCTATTGCCTTTGAAAATGAATCTTTACAATTTACTAATTGACAGCTGCATTCTAAACATTTTACAAGTTAGTAAAAAAGGTAAACAATGCACGTTGCTACAGTAGTGCATACAAGGCTTACGCGAAATAATTTAAAATAATTTTTGACAGAACAGTTGTGTGTAACTGACAGGACTTGGTTATAATTTTAATTTGATTTATAAATGAGTAACAAGTAAAATGTTGTACAATACACGCAAGGTAACTATTTTACTGCTTGTAATGTAAATAACTATAAACGATTTCTCCTCTTCCCGACAATGGAAATTTATGAACAATGGTATCAATAGATGCAGAATTCTTTTCTCTATATAAAATCTAAACATACTTTTCTTCTAAAATAATTAGGGAAGCAAATAACTACACACTAAGAATTTACTATTGAAATCCCCATGCTGCGTCGTCTAAGGCACCACTCTGTATATGTAATATATTATAACAGCGTTTTACATATTTTAACTATTATATTTAATACACTAATAGAGTTATTTCAGCGTGTCAATTTTTTTTTATTATTATTTTAACATTTTCAAATATATTTTTTCTGTATATTTTTTAAAATCATTTTTCTACTGAAATATAATACTACTGGAATACGAATTGACGTTGAAAATGTATGTCGAGAGAGACAGTCAGTAATTGGACCATGTGTTGTACATTCGGCGAAAGTTGATAAAGTGTTAGATAAAGAAGAGTGGCCCTGCGACATCTATCTGTCTCAAGCTTCATAAAAGCTTACAAATTAAGAGTTCCATATTACTATATGTGCATTATTCCAAAAAATTTTTTGGAAAAAATCATTCATTTGTTTTATTCTGTATTAAACGCTTCTGTCCGGCTGTTCTGCACATAATCTATATTTGTATAATTAAAAATCCAAGAGATGACTCATTTTTACTAAAAAAACTACGGTACATCTTAAATGAGAAAAAAAAACATTAATTGTAGAGAAGTTAAATAAAGAACAAAAAAAATTAGATACTAGGGCACCGGAGAGGATTGGATGAAGTATCTTACAAGAATAATAAAGATAAAAATTACATAATAGTATGAAATTAATTTTGGATAAAAAGTGTGATTATAATTTGCGCAATGCTCTAAGCAGAGTTGCACACCTAGAACTGGGTAAATGGCGTGATGATATATTTATTTTTATTTTACGAAATAGTTCCATAAACATTGCTGGTTACAATTTAATTACATCACACGTTTAGATATAATTTTATATTTATTTTATTGTTTACAAAACAATAATCAAATAACGTTGTTTTGAATAATATAGAGTTTCATGTAATAAAAGCCGTGTTCTAATTAATTTCATGTTACGATACCGCGACGCAGTTTAATATAAACTGTAAACTGGATGATTCTTTATAACGTTGATGTATAATGATAGTGCGGCAATTGAAGCGATTGCAACATGTAGTTAATAAGACTTGTAAAGTTTTGAAAAACAATAAAGAGAAGTGAAGCGTTGTTTTACTTGGATTTAATAACTTTACTTTGCAGCGAGTGTTGCGGGCACTAAACACAGATAGTTATCACGAGAGAACCCTTCCACCGCCGTAACACACAATAGACGACGACGGTGGCGCTATTGCACCCACAGTGGTAATTGGCTGAACTAGCTCTCCGGGAAATTACTCCGAACTCTCGCATTTTATTGCGCCCCCTGGTTAACTGGTCGCCCCACTGCCTCCGCTAATGTACGGCGGTGGAAGAGCACTGGCACTGGCTACGGCACAATCCTTTGATTTGTTTGTCGCAGTAATTTCATTTGTGACTTGATTTTTATTGTGATTGGAATAGCCTACGATGTGGATTTGGACGTTAAGATGGCTCTTCCCCCATCAACTTCTATTCATTTCAGGGTAATTGACACAGATGACCAATTCCGTCAATCATGTTGATGGTACAAAACAATGCCACATTCTACAGAATGCTTCGCTGCCAATAGAGGCTTATACAGCTGCAAAGTTCCTTTGCAGTTCTTATAGCATGTACAAGAAACTAAAAATATAGAAAAAGAAACTAAACTAAAGGCCTTACGTCAACTGTGGAAGCCTCCATTGCCATTCTAATAGTTTAACAAACAATTTCCTAGTAGAAAACTAAATAATTTATTATCTCCCGTACAGAATATGTAAGGGAGGTATTATGATGTTCAAAAATTTTGTCTGTTTCCTACTGATATGCACAATATCATAGAATACGAATACACTACTTTCATGGCAACGTCTATGTGACTGCTTTTCGTCCACGATAACTTAAAATATAATGACATCATTTTAATACTTCTCATTTGGAATTGGATTAGATTTTGATAGCAACTCATCAACTGGCAGTGGTAGTTTACTTGAAGACTTATCAGGTTTTTTGGGGATATATCAGTAAATAATTGATTTTGTATAAATTTTGTTACATTCGAAAATATGTAGAATAGGTTGGTTTTTGAAAATATTCTGTACAATTAGAGTAGAGCTAACTTCTTTATTAGGGTTTCTAAAAAGTCTTATATAAATTGTGCTAGTTATGATTTCTGATAAAAGCAACTCTTAAAGAGCTACCATCGCACCATCAAAAATGGCTCACATAAGTGACACATTTCTTAGGAGATGGAATGAACGAAAGGGTCCCATTCCATGGTCGTCTAGGTCTACCTACTTAACTCTTTAGACTTTTGTATTTGGGGTTACTTAAAAAGGTAAGTTTACATGACACTTGTAAATAATTTGCAAAGTTGCATCAAATTAATATAATTTGAGCTATGTTGGGCTTTTTTAAGAGGATGCCAAATTTCTTCCTACATCGATATGGAGTGAGCTCATTTCTAATATCTCTTTTTTATACGAAAACGAAAACTACTAAGGTCATATGCTAACTCATGAGTAGATAATTGTCAATTTTTCACAACACAAACGGCCATGCTTTTCAGTGGGATTCGAACCCACGACCATTAGCGTACTAGGCTAATGCCACAATCACCACACCATCAAGGTCGACCGGATTTCTTTTACAATTTTGTCTAGTGTTGTCAAGTAATTAAAATTATATTACATAAAATAATTTATTAAAAAGTAAAATCGCACGTATCTTGAAAGAGATTCTCGGGCTCACTATATTTATCACATGATATGCTATTTTAATATTTAAACTTTTTGTAACACCCGTAATATATAACAAACTATTTTTATCATGCACATTTTGATGGTCAGTTTTCAATAGTCACCTTCATCCCAGTAAAGCAATTATCAGACTGTCTATATAGAGCTATAGAAGGACAAGGACTGACATTGTAGTGAACCTAATCTTTAATCAGAACAACGCTGCTTGCAAATACTCCAGTAGTAACAGCACTCCTCCTCCTATCATATTACCCCTTGATGAAGCCTCCAACTCTAGTGACCAGCTATTAATTAAAACCTCGTGTATCCAGGCAACAGCTTCAGCTTCACATGAAGCACCTGGAGTTGGGCCGATTGATTAAGTGAATCCGGTAATACGTTTAGTCGCATCCGCGACGCCGATGTCCAATTAACCGGCGGCTTCGGCAGCGACGCAGCGGTCACGTTTAACTTGATTTGACGCGGCTGATTGATCGGCTAATCGATAAGTTAACATGTTGACGGTTGCCCGCACAAATCACTCACCCAGTACAGAGCACAGAGTTGATATACTCGCGGGATGGATTCCCTCAAATTGAATTCGGAGGTGGGGGTCCGATCACCTGGTCAGAGAATTACCAACGGAAGGCTCACATCAATTCTTTCAATTTACAGACTGATAAACAATATCGTTTGAATAATAGACATACGAGTCCAGAATTATATCATTTGGCTCAATTAAAACTTTTAGAATATTTTTTTTTTAAATCTTACAAAGGGAAATTGTACTAAATTTATTTGTATATTAAACTCTTATATTTTTAAGAATATTTTAAGGGAATGTAAAATTACACACAAATCACTAAAAAAGATTTAATTTTTCCCAAAGGTTTTGGCTGGTACTACATTTTTGAATCTGACGACAGCAAAATATAGAAATATGCTTCAAATAAAAATTGTAGGTAATATTATTCTACATCTTTTTGATTCCAATGTAATTGTACTCTAACTCATTTATTTACTAAGATATGCCTGAAAACTATTATAGGTATTCAAAATCTAATCAATTCGTAAAATAAACATAATACCTCCTTACATATGTGAGGGAGATAAAATTATAATATATTTAAGATATAAACATGGTGAATTTAACAAACCTTTGTATGATTTTGCCATACCGATGTAGCATATACATCTTTTAAGGAGGAAACTCCTTAGCTTTTCAAAAAAAAAAAACAGTTTATCTCAAATTATTTGTCATATTTGTTGCAATTCTACAAGATTATTTACAAGTGTTACATACGCTAGACTAAAAAGTAATTCCAGATACAAAAGTCGGGAGATCTAGGAGGTCAGGTAGGCCACAGGCGAGGTGTAAGTGTGTGAAGAAAACTTAAATAAGTTAAATATGAGGAACTGAGAAACATAAACTACCTATACAAAAGTATGGCAAAACATATGTAAAAATTCATGGACCACTAAGGCCTGCAGAACTGTATTATTTTTTAATTATTATTATTATTTACGAAGATGGAAAGCGGATTAATAACTTAGGTCATACTCCGCCTCATGATGAGTAGATGATTGTGAAGTTTATGAACACGACCATGCTCTTTAGTGGAATTCAAACCCACGAATCTAGTGTGCATAGCCAGTACACCATCGAGATTGGCAGTTATTTAGTTATAAATAGATAGAATCTTTTTTTCAACCAGAAAGTCGCTTCATTTTCTATTAATGAAGATGATAAGTAGACTGTTTGATTAGTTAACTTATATAATGTAATCGCCATAGAAATAAGATGTAAAAATTTGTATAGATTCTAGGCCGAAAGGCATGAATAAATAAATTAACTAACAATGCAGATAAGTAGACTAACTGCTTTGGTCATATGTCGCCTCATGATTGAATGATTGTGAATTTATCTGATCACAAACGACCATGCTCTTCATGGGAATTCGAACCCACGACCTCTGGTGTACTATGCTAGTGATATATTCACTACACCACCGAAATCGGCCCGTTTTATTTTATTAGTATATTATGATACAAGTGTATAAGTAAGCTTTTAAAGCACGTACGACGAGTTTAAGAGCACGACGCGAAGCAGAGTGCTTTTAACGTCGCTAGTGCTTTGAAAGCACTTATACACGTGTGTCATAATATAACCTTTAAAACACAGCGTGTTTTAATCTTGCGTTTATGAATGCTGTAGCGTGTTTTAAACACGGATTATGATGCAGGTATAATAAGAAATATTTTTATACTTTATAAAAATAAAATAAATAAATATATCATCACGCGAAGTACCTATCTTGAGTGTGGCATTCTGCTTTCGCAGATCTCAGTAGGGGATATATACATGAGATCTGCTAATTTAATTATTCTATGTAAAGCAAGAACAAGACACTGTTTATTAAAGTTTTATTTCATGTTGCTTAAAAATAATTCTTGATAGAAACACAATAGAAAAATAAAATTATAGCCGTATATGTTGTTCTGTAGGCATATAATCTTGAAAAATAACTATTCCCCTCATTTCTCATTCACAATAGAATTGTAGAGGGCGGCGGCGGTGAACTTAGCGCAGAATAAAAACCCGACAGACATATCCCTTGCCTTAACACAACAATACGCATTGTACTCGCGGTTGATATCTTTTTATGTGCGCGCGAACAACATTAAACAACCCGGGAGAAACAAAAATGCTACTGGAATTTCTTTCTTCTCTTTCCTTCCGGTGCCGAGTTACAAAACACACTTCTTACCTGCAGCTACGCGCTTTTGTTTCCCAAATAAAATTATGATCTCTTTGTGCGTACCGCACGATAAAGGGCCTCGTTATATTATAAACAGCACTTGCAATTGAATATTCCTACTGTAATTTATAAGTTATCCAAATAGAGAAAAAAGTTTCAAATAAACATTGTTTGATTGATTGATTCTACATCTTTTCTATAATCCCTATAATGAACTATAATGAACTTTTTCTTAGATTTGAAAAACACAATAGGCCTACAGGTTAACTACCACTTCCGTTTGCTTTTATCAGCTTTTAACTTAACACTAAAATACTTAAGATGAAAGTTTCAAATAACGATTCTAAAAAAAGTTTTATATCTATTCTAATACAACAAAATTTAATAATAATATTTTGACAATTAATGCAATAAAAGATTCTTTGCACTGCAGTCAAAGTATTTATTCCGAAACGTCGGATTTTTAGAACACTAATAAATATTTTGACTGCAGTCCAAAGAATCTTTTATTTCATTACTTATCACAATACAATATCAATTTTTTAATCAAATATGTCATTTATTTTTATATTGCAATCTATAGATTTATAGTTGGTAACATTGCGCACATCTGCGCTTGCACCGCCTTCATGATCTAATCATAAACGTTAAATAGTTTGAGTTTGAGATGCCATTTTTTGTTTCTGAAGAGTAAGTATTATTATTATTAAATCTTGATAAGACAAAAGTGTGATCGTACAAAAAGTATAGTGTGCAACTCGTGCAGATTTATCTATTTCACGCGAGTTGTGAGAGTTTTAGCACGAGACGAAGTCGAGTGCTGAAATCACTATATTGCGATAGTTCCAGACTGACGCTTGAAATGTATAATAAATATATCATCACTTCATTTACTCAATTCAAGTGTGGCATTCTGCTTTTACAGATCTCAGTATGTATTGATACTTCCTGTATTTAATTTAAGTTGAAAAAAATACTATTAAATTAAGTACTGTAAAATATTACATTAAATAGAACGTTTCTTCCCAAGAAAACAAATAATGACGAATTACATAGAATAATTCGTAATGTTTTATTTAATAATAGTATATTATTCAATGAGCATGTAATGTATGCTATTACTCATGAAAATGAAGTTTGCATCACGAGCGAAGGCGAGTGATATAAATTATTCGAATGAGTAATAGTCATTACATGCGAATAGAATACTAGGTATACTTTATCCACAACATATCGTTAAAAATTTGTTTTGAAATTATAAGATAAGTAGAATTTCTGCTTTGACAAATACAAAAAACTGTTTATCAATCTAGACAAATTGTAGCAACCATCACTAGCCTACGTACTGTTGTAACAAAATTTTGATTCGATTTGACATTTAGCAGAAAATCTTAAAACCAATTATTCAGCTTCAGTTTAAGCTTAAAAAGAAACTAAAAGTATGAAAAATGAGAAAATTTGTGCCTTTGGCTATTTATGTGGATAAAATTACTTATAAGTCATTTTTATTTTACTATTTTAACAGGTAAGATTTGAATTTGACCTAATGAATGAATAATATTAATTAATCGAACTATCAATATTTTTTGATTAGCAACAGTAACAAAGGTATTAATTGATAAACAACGGTTGAATTATGGGTATATTATTCGACAGTTGTGGATAATAGTGTATTGTACAACGAGCATGGAATAGTACTCATTTCCTACGAGTATGAAAGTTTTCATTATTAGCCGAAGCCGAATGCTGAAAATCATACGAGTATGAAATGGACATTCTATGCGAGTTGTACACTATACTTTTTCTACGACTACGATATTATTTCCCAGGTAATTTATATTTTAATAATATATTTGTCCCGCTTTCTCCATTCCAATATTTGACAATTCTAAATAAGTAACCTAGCAATGGCACCTGTACTCAAATGAACTGATCTGTATTGGAATACTGGGAAAACAAATTCATTTCGCACGATGCTTATCCCTAGCAACAACAAACATACAATGAGCAGATTTCTCAGTGGTCGTAGAAAAAATATTTTACTGAACTTATGAACTTAATCCAAAAGTCTTCTTAATTCAATATCCTGTGTTTGCTTCTTTATTACAATGCGACATCGAACAACAAATCAACAGCTACAGAAATACGAACTAAAAGACTGTAGGAATAAATATTGGGAACTTATTCAAAAGTTGAACAGGATGCAGTTGAACAAGTGACCCAACTAAGTTGAAATTGACCCAAAAGCAAGTCGAAATGATGCGCGCAGTTGCTGCATGGTTGTGCGCTGCAACCGTAGCCAACGTAAAGCGTTAACCGGAGCGCAAAGCGTGTGCAAAGTTGCGGCGTAATGCGGGTGCATTCCGGGCGCCGTCGCTCCGTTAGCGCCGCTGCCGCCACCGCCGCCGTCGCCACCAGCGCCAGGTTATCTGCAGCACGCAGACCACTAATGGAATAGCAATGAAATTAGCAAAATAATGTCCTTAGTTTAATTGGCGCGCCGGCCCGCGGTCAGATCTCCCGCCGGATAGCGTGGCGTGGCGTAACACAACGTTACAGAACGTTACGGTAACGCCAGGCGAGCTGCAGGCGATGAGTGATATTCAATGGCACTGGCCTCGGACCCAACTGACCGCTCAAGCTATTCCACTTTCTGATTAAACTGCAGCCTAAACTACAAATTGCCTCTGAATTCGCCGTTTTCATTATATTTACCTTTTAAAAGCAATTAACTCTACTTGTATTATACATTCATTTAACTACTGCAATTAATATGCTCAAAAACTATTCAACTCTTCATACCCCATTTTTAATTTCATTTAGCTTTAGAGTCTTTAACCCCAGAATTATATGTAAGTACTTTTAATTTTTACCTCCAGCATAT
Source organism: Poecilus cupreus (assembly GCA_963942605.1). Classification (NCBI taxonomy): domain Eukaryota; kingdom Metazoa; phylum Arthropoda; class Insecta; order Coleoptera; family Carabidae; genus Poecilus; species Poecilus cupreus. The sequence continues at coordinate 16,459,037 of OZ012723.1, forward strand.
ACCGGATATACAGGACGGTTCATCGGTCTGTATTTTTTATTTTATGGGATTATTATAAATATTACGTAAAATTTTTTCAGACAAAATTTATTTTACATTAAAATGCCCATGTTTCTACAGTTTAAGTTTTTCTATCGGGTGTTCCATTTTCTCGCAATGATATGCAACTTTATATTTTTAAATGGAACACCCTATATATTTTTACAAAATTTGAATGACCTTTAGTTTCTCTTTAGAATAGTCCTTATTCATTATAGTCCTAAAATGATCAGTACAGAAACTATTCACGTTTTTATTAATGAAGAATCACACGCAGAAAGTATGCCATGAAATTCAAAACAATAAAAAAATTTATAAAAATTGTTCGCATTGAACATTAGTTCAATTATGTACTAAACAAAATATAACAAAAAAAGTTGTTAAACTAAGTGAAAATAGCAACTGATCTGATTGTAAACATTCACAAACAATTTTATGGCATATTTTCTGCATGATTATTGAATCATAAAAACGTGAATAGTTTCTGTACTGATCATTTGAGGACTATAGTGAACAAGAACTTCTACTAAACAAGATGTAGAATAATATTGACTAAAATTTTTATTTGGATCTTTTTTCTATATTTGTGTTATTGTTTAAAAGTTTGTTGAGCAATCGGATAGAAAACTTAAAACTTTGAAAATATTCTCATTTCTCTGATAATTACAATACCCATCATGGATCTTGAGATCCTCTGTTCAACAAACCAGTAATTTTCCTCCATTAACACCTTTGAGGGCCATGTCTTGACGACTGGTAACCGCGCAGATAAAAGTCAATTAAAAATGGGTACATATCGCTATGGTAATAGTTATTTATGTATCTAGAACGAAAAGTGAAACTTTAAGGTACTAGTAAGTTGTTTACGGCCGAGGCGTTAGCCGAGGTCGAAATTACTTGCGAGTACCTTAAAATCACTTTTCGTTCGAGGTACATACAAAATTTTATTTCATACTGGTTACTAAAGTTGTTAAATTATAGTATTTAATAACAGAATTTATCAAAAATTCGTAGAAATATGAGTTGATATAAGTAGGCTAAATAACAATTTCTATAGGAACAAGTATTTGTTTATAAATAATGAACCAATTAAAAGTCAAATTTTACTTTAAGGTTCTAGGACTTTAAAGTTTAACTTTTCGTACAAATAGTCCGAAAAATGTAACATAAGTAACCAGTATGATATAAAATTATTTATTGAAAAGTTTAGGCTCCAGTTTAGGAAGGGGACGTGCGGGCCATGATTCTAGCAGTAGTTAGTGGCAGTAAATTCCAGATACAGTATTTAGTCTAGCAATAAAAGGACCCAACTTGTGTTTGACTAATGCATGTATGTAATTCCATAAATGCATGTACAATAACTCCAACTCTAAGCCAACTGAAACTGAAATAATATCGTCATCAGGTAACTAATTCACAGTCTGGAAGCCAGCCCGACTTTACATACAAAGTAACGAAAATCATTAAAACTTGTGTGCGGCGGGCAAACACTGCATACATTAGCCAGTGGCGCGCGTAAATTCAGGGCCCATCTCGGACAATAACGACGTCACCACATCTTGTCAGACGAGATGGCAATGGCAGAAAGTTCCGAACTAATCTACTATACCTCTTTACTCTTGTCGAACTTAACACATAATTATAAATCAATAGCAGCTGATTAACTTGTTATAAGTTTCCCCCACGAACAAATCTGTAATCGGCGAAGTAAACAATAACATTCAACAATTAAATTTGTCCAATAGGCAGCGCAACTTTCGCACACAATCAAAGGCATTAGCACCCGTAAGGATAAATCACCGCAAAGAAGGAACAAGGACAGCGCTATTGAAAGAGACATAAGAGAAGCAGAGATGGAAAAGTTGGAGTCATCCGAAATAATGAAACTATAAAATACAACGGAACAAACGTTCGACAGCGTCGACGGGACAGAACAGTGCGTAACGCAAAGAAGAGAGATAGTATAAAGGGCTACTCAAGGATACAACAGAGAAAGAGGAGCGTATTCAGTGGCGGAAAGCGAATGAGCCGAGAGCTCGGTAAGGAAGGGTCCCGCGATCAGATAGCGGCGTGAAATCAGCGCATAACAACGCGGTTTACCCCATTATAACACGGTGCTCACTTCACTCCGCACCGAATACGTCTCATTGTACCTTTTCCCAAACGCATACTGCTACACTCTTTACGCAAACACGCACACAAGGAACCTCCACCAAAAAATAAACACATTTCAATTGGGATCTTTGAAACATTCCTGAAACGAAATTCCTCCGTAATCCGATTTTATTTCTCAATAAGTAACTTCTTTAACGTGCTTACTCCCATATTATGCTATATTTATCACTTATTTTGTACACGCATATTATTATTATTATTGTAAACGCATCCAATAAGCTGGTGTAGTGTTGGTCAATCGGAAAATTTCCAAAATAAAATATTCCCAAAATGGAAGTTTGTCGGGAATATTTTCTTGCCTTTAGAAACTTTCAACATTTTTCTTTTTAACATAACCTATGTTTCTTGTCACTTTTTGTTTAGCATATTTTAAAATGTCATTCTTGTCCACCAGCAGAAAAACAAAAACTTAAAAAAGAAATTAAAAACATTTCTACTAATAGCGTGGTATGTGTATTATGATTATAATAGTTATTGTTTCCAACGTTTTTATTTTAAATACAATCATTATTTTTGTCATTGATATAACTTTGAAAACAGGAAGGAAAGTTTCTGGTAAATTTCATATTTTTCTTGCGAATATTTCCCAAAAAAATAAATTCCCGAGAATTTGCCAACTCTAGGCAAGTGTATAAAAAAATAAATGTGTGGAATAAAATATCATACAAAATATGAAATCAAAATTGAACAAACATTATTGTGTACTCATTACAAAAATTGATTTTTTTATAAATATAATTTCAAACGTCTTGTTAGTATTTATTAAATGAAATTTATTCATTGGTTCAAATGCAGATATTAAATCTCCTCAATTTTTATTTGAAACATTGTCTGAGTCAGTCACCACCCTGTATACTCGTATATTCGAAAGAAAGTTTTCAGCAGATCAGTGTGTTTTACATACATACATAACGTCACGCTATATCCCACTCAGTGGGGTAGCACGAACCCAGAAACACAGTCCACCAACAATCAATTTCCTACAAGCATTCCTATCCTGACACACCACTTTCGTCTCATCGACATTCATAGTGCAATTAATACTTTCTCGTCTATTCTTTACATTCGGAATCATTAGTTCGCGCAACAAACAATTAATCATACTTAACTACTTATTCCTCGGACGCCCACGCATTTGTTCACCTTCAATCTCACCCGCATATATTAGTTTTATCAAGCTTAATTCAACATTCATTCAAGATATCCAAACCATTTCAATTGACTCACTCCTACTTTCTTAACAACATTCTTTTCCATTTCACACTCACCATAGACCGTCTTTTTATAGTTGGGGCACTCACATGCTCGTAATTACAAATAAATAGCTCTAAAATATCGTACTAATTACGTCCTAATTTCGCTCTAAGTTTAAAAATTTCGTGCAATAAAGAAAACTACTGAAAACGAACGTCGAAAAGTGGAGACGCTAATTAGACGTCTAGCTGGCGACTAACTTCGGGAAAATCGAAACTAAGGACTAAAGTAACCAGGGTATAATTACGTGCTAATAAGGCAGCAACGACTCAAGTTTACCTATAGATAATTTCCATTAAAATTGAGTACTGCAATTCGAGTTTGTCGAACGTGAGTTGTGTAGGCTTAGGGTTTGTTTCTTAAAAGTGCGAGCGAAGCGAGTTTACCTACAGATAATTTCCATTAAAAATGAGTACTGTGATTCGAGTTTGTCAAGCATGAGTTGTGTATGTTTAGGATTCGTTTGTTAAAAGAGCAAGCGAAGGAAAAAGTTGTCAGTAATATTATAACAAGAGAGTGAGAATAAATTGAACATAATTTGACAGATCTTTCTAAAACTTGTTTCCAGGCAATAGCAAGGAAAGGCCGTAGGATTTGAGTGGCAATTGCCAAATGGCAACAAGTTTGAGAAAGATACTTGAGAATTATTTTTTAATTTATCGAATTCTCGAGTTATCTTTAATTAGATTATTTTTTTATTTCATCATCAGGCACACCAGTAAATCTATCTTTTTTGCTTATTTTTTACTTGTATTGATGATAAGTATCTGACATCTGACATAATCACAAGCGCTTTATTATCAGTATAATAATGACAGGATTGGTTAAAACGCAGACACGTAACATAACGAAGCATGTCATTGGTTTTAAGAAACGTCAAAAATAATCATTACAAAAAATATCCAGTGGTTTCCTTTATAACACGAAATTTAAACTTAGGACAAAATTAGCATGAAATTTTAGTGCACGTCTCGTATACCTCCATGCTCCTCAAATATTTCATTTCTACAGCAGTTATATATCGTTCATGCTTCTTCATCCACACCCAACATTCAGAACCATACATCAATGTGGGCACTAACACACCTTTATAAACTCTCAATCGAGCATCACTAGATACGTACACTAATTTTGCGATGGTTCAATTTGGTTAGTAATTCATGAACTGGAAGAGGTAGTTTGAGAGCCTATTGAAGTTAGAGTGAATTTTGTTAAATTGAAAGAGTTGTAAAATAATATTGTCAGCAATTTTTATTTGAAACCCTTTTCTATATTTTGTGTCATTTAAAAATTAATATTTGCAGGTGGTTGTGTGCTGTTACTTTAGTTCCAATGACGTAGAAGCCAGTTCTCGTGTGAAATAAAGTTTATATTATGCTGCATACTAGTCTGAATAAATCTTATGTTTTAGAATTCTTATGGTCAGGAGGAAATGAATGTTGCAGAGTTCATGGTAGCTAGTGAGAATCGCGTGCAGTGTGCCGGGAAATGGCAAACAAACAGTCCACGTCATCGTCGCGGCGTGCAGAGCCCGGGTCCTCGTGTATAAATGCGTTTTAGATAAATCGCCTTGATAAAATATGTGGATATAAGTTCAGCATTAATACGTAGAGGGGACGTAACAGGACGCACACACGCACGCACACACAGAAGCTGGTGGTTTTTATTTTACGCCTGCGGAGAGATTGATTTTCACCGCGACTGTGGTTCACCGTCCGCGGACCGATGTCGAGTCCGGCCGCAGCCACCGACACCGGATATTGAAATGATGCGGTGTTTAAACGTGATTGATGACACACGCTAAGTATTTCTCACGTCTCTATTTACACCTAAAAATTAATGATTCCATAGACATAAAACCGCTCCACACATTCCTCAAACGATATTTTCAAGGAAGACCGGTTTGCAGATGTAGCTGAAATCCCCCAATTCCACAAAAAGATGACCGCAACTATACAATTTAAAAGCGGCAGACTTCTGTATTTGTATAACAATATAAAGAAAAATACAATTCCGAAAAAACTGTGGAAGAAAAAGAAAGAAATGACGGGAAAAGCAAAGCATCGCATATGAACTGAAATTCACCACATTACAAACATCCAGGCAGGCCGTGGAATCGCGAAGCGCGGCCACATAAATCACACACACGACGCCCTCTCCAAGAGTGAGAGAGAGCCAGAGAGTCGCCGCAAAACCATAACAATCAAAGAGTAGGAAGACAAGAGTACGGCGGAGTAAAGTTCGTTCAGTATGCAGAGTATCAGAACGATTTGCCAAAGCAATTCATTTCTTCAACGTCCTTAAATCTAAACGCGTGTGCGCACAGGCAAACACGCACGCACGCTCCGGCGCCCGTGTACCCGCCAACCAAGGGTGCCCAAACACCACCCGATTCCACCCTCCAACACCACAACAATCCACAGTACAAATTTTTATGTGTAACTGGTTCATTTTTCTTTATATAATATATAAATAAATATATCATCACGCATTTTGCCCATTATTGGTGTGGCACTCTGCTTACGCAGTTCTCGGTAAGTGATATACTTTTTCGTATGAAGTGCGGTTACCAATCGTCAAATCATAGCCCCCCAAGGATGTTAGTGGAGATGGAACTGCAGGGGTAAATGGGTAAAAGGGTAACTGTCGGCAGTGGGATTCGAACTGAGGATCTAACGATCCACAGTCCGATACGTTACCACGGAGCTATTTACCCCATATTCCTTTGAAATGAAGGGAAATCAAAGACATAATGACCTTAATTTGTTTTTACAGTCAGGATTTTAGGGTTTTTTCTAGTTTTTTTTTATCATAATTTTGTTCCAGATGATACTGTGTAATCCAGTGGCGGATCCATCCAGAAACTCTCTAAGGGAGGGGGGGGGTGATTTTTTTTAAGTTATAGGCGATCACCCCATCGTCCATCTCCTTTGGATCCGCCATTGGTGTAATCTACAAAAATATATCAATTGGTCATTAGCTCTGATAAAGAAAATTAAATTAAATAAATTTGAAGCAAATCCTCGAACGAATGCTGTTAGAAAAGTTGTAAAAAGAAGAGTCGCAGAAATGTGTACACAGAAAAAAATATACTCGTAAAATACATTTTCTGAAAATTTGTAAAACATCTACTTGCTTAGTAAATATACGTGTTTAGTTTCTTAATAGTAATGAGATATTCAGAAAATGCATCTTATATTTTCTGTTTACCGTACAGTTCGGTAAAGTGTACGGTACTTTTTGTGTATACGTAATGGGAAGGGTGTAAGTTTGTGCAGCCCTGAGTTGGCGTCGAGCGAATCCTCCCTCGTCGCTGGCTGCTCGTATTATGTTGCCAACGTAATATTTCTGACGGGGACTGTATCCAAAATAATAGTGTACCCATTCCAGGCAGTGGTCTGTGTGCAAATCTGCCGTCAGGCCAGATTCAATTACGATCTTATCTACAAAATAGATGACAGTTATTTCCATGAAAGGGCAATATCCATAAGGATCACTGTAACGGCACAATAACGAAAGGAATTGCGCGATTCTGATCCGTATGCGTGGCCGGCACACGTCACGCGCGCCAAGACGTTTTTCATTTTATTTAATTCCGCGTGCAACTAAAAGATGACACCGCTGCCGCGCGTGCTACAACCTCTCGATCGCTTCTCCACCGCCGCAACTGAGAGGTCAATTTATTTTTTACACCGACGTGCACGCCACCAACACGGATTTCAGTATCGAACTTTTTGGTGGAGGCGCCTGCCAGCAAATTCAAACTCATTTGTTTTGAATTTTAATACAACTAATGAATTTTTAATCTCTTATAAGATTATTTTATACATAACTAGGTGCTGTCCGGTGCAATTAGAATATGTTTTCTCTGACAAGTAGTGAGATAAATCTTATAATAAAATTCACAAAATAAAGATAATTTTATCATTTAAACAACTTTATTTTCCTGGTGAAGAATCATGTAGAATAATTTGAAACATTGTATTTAAATAAAATATTTTACAGAAATTTATCCATAAGATTTTATAATTTCCTATAAGTTCTGAAAGTGTTTTCAACTTATAAGATTATTTTACAAATTTATAATTTACATTAGATATAAAAAATACTCGTCTGCTTTTTGCGTTAACATTTTGAGTTTCCTACCTACCTCCCGGTATTATTTTTGGTCAAAAAATTAAGTAGTTAGTTTTCAATGATTACGCACGTTTTAGGGTCTCTACAATACGATTTTACTATTTTCGCCATGATGTCTGTATGTATGTGTGGTCTGTGGCAATTTTTTCGTCTCGCATAACTCAAATACTATAAATCCAAAAAATGCAATTTTGTGTATTTTTGCTTCTTATATTTATATGAAGAGCTGATCAGATTTTGTATAAAATTGGTCAACCGGAAGTAGCAGTTCACAAGAAGCCCCTAACAGTTTTCCGTGAAAAAACACGGTTAAATTTTTTTTTTTTTTTTCTGAATTTGAGCGGATCGACTGCTAGGGTCATTACCGCTGTAAAAATTAATTAAAGCCAACCAAAATTAAATATATAGATAATGGTGGTAAGAAAAACAAAGGAAAGAAATGAACTATAAAATATCATTTATCAGTCCGGTGGAATGAATAAATTTTAAAAGTTTCTCAACACTATCAGTCTCATTGGAGAGAACTGACGGAAGAGTATTTGCAAGGCTGAAGAGGTGTCTGTCGTTGTGATATTTAGCACAATGCAGAAGAAGATGAAAAACAGAAAGGCGAGTATCACATACATCGCACATAGGTACGGGGTCCCGAACAAGAAGATAAAGATGGGTGGCTTTAATGTGACCTATTCTCAAACGCGTAATCGCTACTTGCTCCTTCCTCGAAACAGAAATAGGTAGCTTCCACTTTTGAACGCTAGGTTTAATCGATCTAAGTTTGTCGGTGGAGCGAGTCCACTCGTCCTGCCAAGAAGTTAAACAAAATGACGATATACGTTGAAGCATATCGTCTGGCCTGAGAGCGTGCGACCTAACATAATCAAGCAGAGCAGCTTCACGTGCAGCATGATCAGCTATGTGATTACCAGCGATACCGATATGTCCAGGAATCCACAGAAAAGTAACACGGATTTGCCTAGATGAAAGTAGGCACAGACTATAAAAAAGCATCTGAATTAGAGGGTCAGTTGAAAACCGGTTACATAGACTCGTTATGGCGCTGAGTGAATCCGTACATAAAACGATATGTTGTTCACGTTCGATGACGTGTAAACAACGTTGCAAAGCAGAGTAATTGGCATACAACTCAGCACCAAAAACAGAGGAAGAAGGCGATAACGTGATAATATGTTCTTCATCTCGAAAGATGAAAGAACATCCGGTTCCAGTGCTATTTTTAGATCCGTCAGTGTAAATAAATATAGAGTCTGTGTACCTTTCTTTAAGGAGACAGAATTCCTGGACGTAAAGGGAAGGCGGTGTAATATCCTTCTTATACTTGGTTAGAAGTAACTCAGTACTTATTTGAGGAAAACACCATGGTGGTGTATCCGAAATAAGCTGGGGTAAAATATCTTCCTTGCCAAGTGGTAGTTTATCAAACTTTTTGACCAGTTGAACAGCCAAGGGACATAGAGAGGTGGAACTGTTAAAGAAGAGATTATGAGCACGCTCGTCCTGGAAAAGAGAGTTAAACATGAAATGCCAAGGTTTGGACATGATTCGAGCAGTATATCTCATGCATTGTCGTGTTCTTCGGATGGATAATGGAGGCAACCCTGACTCACTGTATAAACTGTGAACTGGAGAAGTACGAAAGGCACCAGTTGACAAACGGATACCCGTATTATGGACAGCATCTAAGCGGTTGAGATGGAGTTGTTTAGCGGAACTGAGTACAATTGCTCCAAAATCAAGTTTTGACGTTACAAGTGAATTGTAAAGTCGTAGCAAACAATCTCTATCAGCACCCCACTTAGTGCTTCCGAGGCATTTTAGAGCATTCAGAACACGACGGCAGTCTGCAGCAAGGTCTAAAATATGCGGCTTCCAGGTCAGATACGGATCAAGAGTTAAACCCAAAAATTTAACCCTATCGACGCACTGAATTGGAGAACCATACAAATAAAGTGAAGGATTGTTGTGAGGAGTACGTAAGCGACAGAAATCTATACACTTCGTTTTCTCAACAGAAAAACGAAAACCCCTAGCGGTAGCAGCATTGGTAATGGTGTTAATTGCATTCTGAAGTCGAGATTCGCACTCAGGAATGCTAGATGCTGAAGTGTAAATGACCAAGTCATCGACATAGAGACAATGGCGGACGGTCGGAGGAAGATTTTGTGCAATGCTATTGATAGCAATTAGAAAAAGGATTACACTAATGGTAGAACCTTGCGGAATACCATTTTCTAGGGGGTGGGAAAATGAATAGACATCACCTATACGTACTTTGAAAGTGCGATTTTCAAAAAAGGAAGATATAAAAAGTGGTAGATTGCCACGAAGTCCCCACTCATGTAGCTGCTTGAGAATGCCGTAACGCCAAGTCATATCAAATGCCTTCTCCAGGTCGAAGAAAACAGCAACTAAGTGTTTTCGTTCGAGGAAATTACAATGAATGTCATTCGTTAACTGAACATGGAGATCAGTGACAGAATGACATTTTCTAGAGCCACACTGATAAGGATCTAATAGGCGGTTGTGCTCTAAATACCAACAAAGCCTGTAGTTTACCATACGTTCGTAAATTTTACCCAGATGACATGTTAGTGATATGGGCCTGTAACTGGTAGAGTGTGTGGCATCCTTGCCCGGTTTCAAGATAGGAACGATGGTAGCTTCTCGCCAGGCATCCGGGTACGTACCGCTACGCCAGAGAAGGTTGAAAAAATTTAATATATGAGTTTTCATCTCAGAAGGCAGATGCTTTAACATGCAATATGAAATGTTGTCAGGACCGACAGATGTATTTTTTGTTTTGCTAAGTGCAAAATCAAATTCAAAAATTGAAAAAGGAAGGTTATACACTTCATCGCCATCAGAAGAGAAATCAAGAGGGGCTTCACTCGTTTCTTTAATATTAAGAAATCTTAATGAGTAGTTTTCGGTACTACTGACAGACTCGAAATGTGAAGCTAAACATTCAGAGATGTCATTAAGATTGGTGCTTAAAATGTTATGGATGTGAAGAAGATTGACAGAGTGAGACTTTTGATAACCGTGCATGTATTTAATTTTATTCCACAGCTCATTCGACGGACGCTCAGGTGTGACAGAAGAGACATAATTCCGCCAGGAGGTAGACTTAGCTTGTAGAATAACACGTCGAGCATGAGCTCGGGCCTTCTTAAAAATGATTTGGTTATCAAGAGTTGGTGAACGCCGATAACATTTTAATGCACGTTTCTTTTCACGAATAGCACTAGCTACATTCGTGTTCCACCACGGGACCTTTCTTCTAATGAAACGAGAAGATGTTAACGGGATATTATTGTTTGCAGATCGTAAGATACTGCAATTAATATCGCCAAGAGAAACATGAATATTTTCTGACATAACTGGGACGATTATTTCCGCGGAAAAACTGTCCCAATCAGCAGACTCAAATCGCCATCTTTGGAGAAAAGAAGGCTCTGAAGAAGGAAGAGAACAAGAGATCAAAATGGGTAAATGATCACTGAAATGTGCATCATCAAGCACTTTCCAGGAAAAGTGCGGAGCTAAAGAAGGAGAACAAATTGATAAATCAATGGCTGAAAAGGAATTTGAACGTAAATTCAAATAAGTGGCGTCCCCTGTATTCAGGAGCACTGCATCAATGTTATCAAGAAGGTTCTCAATAATACGTCCTCTACCGTCAGACTGATTGGATCCCCATAAAAAACTGTGCGCATTAAAGTCACCTACAAGAAGGAATGGTGGCTCAAGCTGGTTTATAATATTCTCAAGATCATTCATATTCCAATTAAAATTTGGCAAATAAATATTACAGACTGTAAACTTTCTAGGCGAATATAATTGAACTGCAACCGCTTGAAGTTGCGTTTGAAGGTTACATACTGTATATGGTGTAGGAGAAGATAAAAGAATCGCTACACCGCCATGTGCTCGTCCGTCCGGATTAACATCATGACGAATGATGTTAAAGCCGCTTAGAGAAAATGAATCTTGAGGTTTAAAATGTGTTTCTTGAATGCAAACACAGCTGGGGCTCTGATCAGCTAATAGCAATTTAAGCTCTGGAAGATGAGTGACAATACCATTGCAGTTCCATTGAAGGAGTTTAAACATTGGAAGTGGGAAAAAAAGAAAGAAAAATGATGCTATATAAATAGCTGAAGAGCTCAAAGGTAGAATACAAGCTCTAAGAACGAGGTTTGCCCTTAGGCCAACCTCTTCTATCTATTTTCTTCTTATTGCGGGCAGAAGGATTCCCGTCGACAGTTGCAGTACTGTCATTCCCAGAATTGTCAGTATCTTCCGAACGAGGAACGATGGGATTGTTCGTCGTAGAAAGGCTGACTTGGGGAGTGTTACTTGTTGGTACACTTGGCAAATTAACAAATTTAACACCAGATGAACTGGGTGTAGAGGCAGGAGACGAAGCGGTTGGAGTTTTGAATTGACTTTGAGAAGCAAATAATTGAACAAATTCAGAAAAAACATTTTTTACGATTTTTGCGATCTCTGGCATAAGCAGAGACGCGATGTCGGCAACGTTTAACGGTGGAGGAGAAGCAGGTTTTGCTGCAACCTTAGCATAAGAAGTGGTGAAAGTCGTATTACGCTGTACATGCTGCCTTGCTTCCGGGAAGCTACATTTATGAGTAGTTTTGTACTCTAAAATAGCGTATTCCATTTTAAATTTCGGACAGTTTCTGGAGCTAGCAGGATGGTTACCTTGGCAATTGATACAATTGACATCACCGCATTCGGTTCCGTCATGTGGAGGTTTTCCGCAGATGCAAATTTTAGAATTTTTACAATTGGACGAGGAGTGTCCAAATTGTTGGCAATTGAAGCAGCGAAGTGGGTTAGGGATATACGGACGAACAGGGAGACGATACATGGCAGCATATATATATTTTGGGACATCACAACAATTAAAAGTTAGCACAAGGGATGGGGTATTCTCCTCACGTCCATTTTTCCTACTAATAATCCTTCGCACTTCAACCACACCTTCTTTTTTTAATTCACTCAGAATTTCATCGGTCGTACAATTCAGCAGATCCCTACAGTAGATAACACCCTTAGAAAAGTTAAGAGTGTTATGTGGCGTGACAGTAACAACATAATCACCTAGGGTCTTGGCTGCAAGTAATTTTCGGGACTGATCAGCATTTTTTGCTTCAATAAGAAGACCGTCTTTAATTTTCCGGATGACTTTAACGTCTCCGGCAATGGTTTTCACTAAACGAGAAATAAGAAAGGGGCTTACTTTGCTGAAGTCTCCACTGGCTCTTTTTACCAACAGGAACATTGGTGCAGGGTCCTCGTCGTCGGAATTGACGCGAGGTCGCTTCTCTCTAGGCCCCGGGACCGAGTCCGAAGCCATTTTTAATGTCTGGTGGGCCGAAGCCCCCAGACGAAACCAAAGAAACGAAAAGTAAAAATATGTATTTTTATTTTATCTAAAAAATTTAAATTAAATAAATTGCAGCACTAAATGCCAGAAAAGCAATGAAATAAAGCTCAGAAGCCTTTAATTAATTTATTAAAATAAATTAAAAAATAAAAAAGTAAATGAAAACAAAAAAACGCACCACAGGTGGGCGTGGCCAAAGAGTGAAAATTTTTTCAAAGTTCAAAAAAGAAGTAAATCAGACCTGACCTTAAAAATTTTTTCACTGCACTAGTTCACAACACTGCACTTAAGCACCTCACACTAATTTCGTAAAATATTTTACGAAAAAAACCACTTTTTCAAAAGATAACTGCGGACGGCTCGCTGACAGGTGTTACCGCTGACAGGTACGTTCGCTAACTGGACGGTTAAATTTAATTTTTTATTTATGTTATTTTAAAATTGTTGAATATTTAATTTTACATCTGTTTTGATTACACTATTTTATTAATTTTCATTAGTTTTGGAGATAATAAAATATAAAGAAATTAAATTTTATAAATCTTGCATTCCATGTACACCATGGAAACAATAAAATTTTCAATTTATTACGAAATGTGACAAATGTCATTGTAATTGTGAAGTTGTTTTTTTAGTGAAATATATGTCAAAAAATTAAATAAATATGCGAAATAAAAATAAAATTTTCAAATATAAATAGAAAATAAACATATAAGAAGGTATGTTTCTGTTTCTGTATCATCAAATACTATTTTGTACCGTCTAAGAGTTATATTGGAGTGGAGGTTATGTGCTGGGCACATCAAATTTTTTATATGAAATTTGAATCTAAACTTTTTTTAAACTTCGTGAATTTTAATTTTATTAAATTCAAGTATTCCCTGTTGAATTACTTCTATTCCCACTGGACTTTATAATAATGAATTATGTCAGATTTTTTACTTTACAGGAATGGGTTAGCTAAATTGGATAAATAGCTCCATGATAACGCATCGAGACTGTAGATCGTGAGATCCTCAGTTCGAATCCCACAGTCAACTGTTGCCATTTTAACGGCTGGTAACCACAGCACTTCCCTCGTAAAATAAATACTAATTTACAGAGATATGAGACATTTACTTATTTTATGCAACAACTCTCAATAAATGCTCTATAACTATGGCGATTTTTAACAAGGAAAGTAACAGATTACCCACTAGTGGGTATAATTTTGAGAAAAGTCACTAGTGAGTATTTTTTTATTTATAACAATAATAACACACAACACCTTGGTAACTACTTCGATTGATATTTTAATTTAGAAAATTCAAAGCATATGTCACTGTCAAATATTATTTCGTTTATAAATTTTGAATTTATTAAGAGATGTTGGATAAAACGTTATACTTCACAATTGGGCAAAGTGCAATTACCCACTCGATAAAATTATCCCACTGAGCCTTCGGCTTCGTGTGCTAAAATTTCTCTCGTGAGTAATTCCTTACGTTGCCCACTTGTAAAGTAAATAACTATTATTTACTTCTTGTTAAAAATGTGTTGCAGAAGTAAAAACAAAATTGTGCGAAGGGAAATAAATGAAAATCAGATTTTCAGCAGTTAGAATGACGAAACTGTATTAAAAAATTTAGCGGTAATTTGAGAGAATTGTCAGGAAGCTCACTGACTTATTAAAGAAGTAAAATGGAAGTTCCGGAGGAGGGAAAGAGAGGAAAATGCAGAGTGCGTGTATGTGTAGGGCAATACGAGTACATTACGTCTGTAAACCGCAGCGTGTGAAACAAAACACGGTTCCGGTAGGCAAAAGTGAAATAGAAAACCGAAAGTCAGCGAATAAACGAACATCGACACGTCGAGAGTTTTTTCGGTGGTTGGAGTGTGACACGAAGCGAAAACCGAAAAGTTGTCCGCTGTCCGCGCTCATTGACAGCTAGGCGGGGTGAGTGACGCGATCTAACCCGGCACTTACCGACAGTTCAATAGTTAATAGGAAAAGGTTTCATTACAAAAACGCATCGGACGGCCGGCCGCAAAAACACCATCGGATTTTTAAATTTTAATCAACGAAAGTGCTTTTTAATTAGCCCGTTTCCGAAACCGTCGACGACGGAGAAAAAATTAGCGCTCGCGTAATTTCTCCACGACGCTTTGTAACTCCTAATCCGGCCTTTTTTCATTTTTTCCCACGCGTGCCGCCCGAGAATGACACCACTCTCCTAAATACCATTCTTCTTTGATTACCGATTACCCATCATTAATATATTGACAGGCTTTGCTTCATCTAAATATGAAAGAACGTAATTGGTACAATTAAAACGAATTATAACAATTCACAAAAGTATAAATCACGTATTTGTCGAGTATTTCAAGAACTCACTTCTCAACGTTTATAGAACTAGAAGAGATAAGTAAAGCTACACAACTTAGATATTTACCTCCAACATATTAAACAGGGTGTAAAATTTAAATGTGACGTATAAGGGTTTCAATGCTATTTTTTGTATATTGCTGTATCTTTTTACCTATTCACTTTACAAGAAAAGTACAAAAGTCTTCAGAATTGAAAAATGCATGCAACAAAGCCCATTGGGTATCTCAAATATTATTATTTTACGGTAGGTAAAAATTTATATTAATTAAAAAAATCTGATGTGCCTAGCACATAACCTCCCGCCCAATACTACTCTTAAACGATACAAAATAGTACTTGATGATACAGAAACATACCTTCTTATTTATTTTCAATTTATATTTGAGAATTTTAATTTTCTTTCGTATATTTATTTAATTTTTTGACATATAATTCACTAAGAAAACAGCTTCACAATCACAATGACGTGTCACATTTCGTAAAAAATTGAAAATTTTTAAATGTTTCCATGGTGTACTAGGAATGCTAGATTTGTGATATCTAATTTATTTATATTTTATTATCTCTAAATTTAATGAAAATTAATCAAATTAGTGTACTCAAACCACTTAAATATTATTAATTAAATATTCTTCAACTTTCAAAATAACATAAATTGTTGAAAAAGGAAATTTAACCGTGTTTTTCACGAAAAACTGTTAAGGGCTTCAAGTAAACTGCTACTTCCGTTTAACCAATTTCATCCAAAATCTAATCAGCTCTTCACTTAAATATAAGAAGCAATAATTTACAAAATTATATTTTTTGGTATTATAGTATTTGAGTTTTCCGAGACGAAAAAATTGCCACAGACTACACACACACACACATACATACATACATACATACAGACATCATCGCGAAAATAGTAAAATCGTATTGTAGGGACCCTAAAACGTGCTTATTCATTGGAAACTCACTACCCAATTTTTTGACCAAAAACAATACCTCCCTTACCTAGAGGTAGGCGGGAGGTAAAAATTGTAAAACGGGCTTGGAAAATATATCGTGAAATATTAATATTTAGGTTACTAAATAAATCTCTTATTGCATTCATAAATACAATTTTATTGTAAAGTTAGTAAGTAAACAGCAATATAAACAAATACCATTGAAACCCCTATACGCTATATTTCAATCCTACGCCGTATGTAAGTGAGGTATTGTGACGGATCAAAATTGTTGATGGTGAGTTTTCAGCTGATATCTTAAAATCTAATGACAATATCATTTTGAAATTACATATTTAGAATTTGTACATTGAAGCTACAAGTTGATTAGATTTTAGTAGCTCACCATCAACCGGAAGTGGTAGTTTACTTGAAGGCCACCTATGATTTTGTTATATTTGAAAAAAATATAAAATAATTTTGTTTTTCCAATACCTACTTGTAAAGTGATATTTTATTCACTAAATTCTCGGTACTAAAATATTACTTTAACTACAATAGTGTGTAAAATTGATGTTTAATTGTTAGTTTTATGTTTGTAAACGGTTATTTAGTAACAAGTCACGGGATGCCAAGCAACGAGAGATTAAAATAATTAAATTGCAAAAATGTTATCATGGCAAACTTTTCATTGAATATTGTGGTCCTAATTCATAAATAAACGTTGATTTTTTTTATATTTATTGGGTTGTTTTCATTATATCGTAGATAAAATAATGTACGATTCACATACGTAAAACATATTTAGAAACTCAGGGGTCTTAAAACACTCGCTACGCTCGTCTTTTAATTAACCCACTCGTGACTAAAGACTAACTTTACGTACTAGTATCGCAAATAACTATTAATAGTAACGATGGATAAACTATGACTTCATCCTTTATCCACTAGTAGATAAAGTAACGTTGCCATAGTAATGACAAAATGTAAATATGTACATATATTTTCTATTTTTTAAGCAAGATTATATAGTATACGAGTACAAAGCGTAGGTAACAAAATAAAATAAAACATACATAATTATGTACAATTTTTAATTAATTGTCATTTAAACAAAATAAAATAAAACATAAATAATTATGTAAAATTTTTATTAATTGTCATTTGTAACAAAATAAAATAAAACATAAATAATTATGTAAAATTTTTAATTATTGTCATTTTAGTGTTATTCAAGAAGCATATCAAGGGAAGGTGTTGGAAAAAATATTGTTTATTTTACGACATGGTAGGAAACCCCACCGTTCTTCTCCCGAAATAGTGAGGAAAATGTGTTGTTCCTCTCTAGAGAGGAAAATATGAAAGTGCTGCCAATATGAAAGTTATTTATAAAAAATATATTATAAAAATTATAAATAAATTCCTAATTCTATTGAAAATCCTTATTTTAGTGATATACATACTTTATATAATCTTACAATTATGTCTTATATATTTCTTTTCGTTATTAAATCACAATTTGACAACTTATTAAATATATTTAAGATTGGTTCATTGGCAACACTGCTACACCGCCTTGTGTCTGATAACCTAACTTTTAACGTGCCAATCTATCAGTTGTGTTCTTAAAGTGTGTGTTAGGTCCGAGCAAATCGTTTTTAGAAACATGTCGTGAAAAAAATGTTGTGTCTAACACGAGAGGAAAGCTCTTCTTCCACTCTCGTTCGAAATGCCTCACTCGCTGCGCTCATGAGGCAAACTTCGAACTCGAGGGGGAAAAAGAAGCGCTTTCCTCTCTAGTTTGACAAATAACTATTGCAACACGTGAATACAGATAAATTAAGCACTCGCGTAAATTAGATCACACGGCTAACGCCTCAAGAGCTAAACATTCCGCTTGTGGTTAAAATATGTCTTTATTCACTTAATATATACATAACTATTAGAATTTATATTTGAAACTTTTTTTCTATGTTGCATACCGTATAAAATTAGTGTATTAGGGAGGTTTTCATTTTTAAATACTGTTATTTTGTTTTCTTTTAATCGTATATAATATGCATAATTATTTTATAAATAATACTGAATAACGAACTCAATGCATTCTTTTTATCTAAAAATAAATGATCGTTTAAATATAGTTTTATACAGTTAGAAAAGAGCAATGATTTAAAATAATTCGAGTAATAAATTTGATGCGGTAAAATCGAGAGTGGACTGTACAATCGACACTTCAAACGGATAACGAATTAATCAAGTGAGAGTGTAAAAATGCGATACAATTGAATCAATTGATTTCATTTTAATATGAAACCCCCTCATAAACTTTTTATAATTAATAAATTTAATTCTGATCGAAAAATGAATTTATTTAATCATGTTGTAATTATTTGTATAAATTAATTAAATTTCCATGAATTATGAATAAATGAGAAATGTAATGAGTTTTTTCTGGTTGTTTATTCGAGTGCATTTTATCTGCCCCACCGAAACCGTGACACCGTATGACGTGTGTACGTGTCAACATCAGAGGCGGCGAGGAGCGGCAGCGGTCCATTAGCTGGACACAACCGGCTGTTGGTTATTTTAGGTCGGAAAAATGGAAGAACAGTGTTCCGATGTCCCCGGCGACGGCTCATGGGGGCGGCGGTGACCGCGACCGACGCTACCGACGCCTCTTACCGCAACACTATTTTCGGTTTTCACTGGGTTTTCAAAACGTGACGCGGCCAACTTCTACCATTTTAAACTTTTAAAACGGCAGCCAGAAACCTATCAATATCCAGCGACACTTTACTATATTAATTTACCAAGTGTCACACAAGCAATCAACGCTAAAAATACTCAATAGTTATATTACGAGTGCTAAGAATTTAATCGATTAAATTTGATGTCTAGCTTATGCAAAAAATTTTGCTTAAAAAGTGTTTGAGTACATAATTGTTTGAAAAAATCGCGAGACCGCAGGTCGAGGAACTTTATCTAAAATTTTTAAATTAGACATCAAATTTAATCGATTTAATTCTTTAGCACGAGGGGTATATGTCAAGATTATTTCATGAACTCATAGCATAAACTTTAGTACTTGCCGAAGAAATTGTAGTAAAACGTTGTTTTTGACACATTTTACATAAATAAATCGGTACATAAACAAAAGCACCATGAAATTTTGTTGTTATATTGTAACTATAGCAAATTATTTGTTTTTATTTTTACTTGTCAAATAAATGTCAATAATTTTTAAATAAAAATAGCTTGAATTGAATAATTCAGCATGTTTAAAGATATGGAATACCAGTACATGTAAAAAACATGTAAGTATCTTGCTTCTGTAACTAATTATCCGGTTTAATATGTCTTCAATATGTTCAAAATTTGCATATAAAAGCTAGCTTCAATTTAATCGCGAATAAACATAAACTTATCTAAAATGCACAATAATGGAAAATGAGACATTCTGATAGGTCAAATTTGTAATGAGTGAAATACTCCTATATTATCTCCATGAGAAACAGGTAAATACAACACCGCGCCAGGCGAAAGAAAACCCAAGCATTTCCCGTGAGCGAATCAAGTAGGAAAGCTCTGAAAGTACAAAAGAGATTTGAACATTTTCCGTTAAACGATATCCCAATACATCAATTCCCTGCAATCTTTTACATAAATCTTTTTTTCCGCTTTTGAACTTTGTCAGAAAATTGGAATCAATTCCACCCCTAGCCGCTTGGCCGTATATCAATATAATAAAACGTAACAGTATGCCTGACCGCCGAATACACACACACTGACCCGACAACTTTTCACTTTATTAAAAAGTAGAAAAGGAATCTAGCCAAGCCGGATTTATTTTTTATCAGCGAAATATTTAAATAGAAAAATGTAAATCCTAGACTTTCACAAGAAATACTAAACTAAATCAATTCAATTTTACTTTCCGCCTGATATGAATCTCTTCAATCATTTGTCATTCTGTTGACATTTTAGGTAAAACGTTTTAAAGTTTGCGCTATTTCTAGAACTATGAAAATATACAGACATGTAATAGGTTAAGGAAGTATAGGAATTATAATAGAATCGATGTTTTAAGATCCACTGAATCCGTTTTTATTCGGATATTTTCGTAAAGACGTCTGTGTGTGTAGATGGATATATTATAACATTCATGAAATACGAAGAGCAGAACTTGGATTGGTTATTACAAAACTAGAAGCAGAAGTTAAATGGACACCAAAGACTATAAATTGATTTATATCAAATATATATCAGCTACGAAAATATTAAATTGAAACGTGATTTGGAATAAATATTATTTATATTTACTTTTAATAAAAATAAAGGCAACGGCTTGGCAGGTAGCGTTAACGAAGAATCACTCGATAACGCAAGTTAAGCAATACTGTCCGCGGTTAGTAGTTGGATGGGTGACCGTTTTGTGAAAGACCCATACCAGCGAATACTGCGTGCCGTTATCACACCACCGAAAACAAGATTCCGAGGAGGCATATAACCTCAGCAGTTGAGACCGCTTAAAAAAAGCAATAAAAAAATAATTAATAAAATTATAAAATATGTTCGTCTACGATCTTGCGATATACCCTACATAACCCACTCATTTTAGACAGATAATGACTGAGAATACTACAATAACTCGTTTTCTTTTTTAAATATTATCGCACTGTATATTTGATTATCGAGATTTTCAACGCGTTGCTATCATTTTAAAAACTATCCCGGTCTGTTGCTACTTTGATTTGAAATTAACTTTTATTTTAATAAAAACTGAAACAATTTTGTATGCAATACGTGAGATACTACAAGTAAGGTACTAGAATATATAAGTATTCTCATCCGCCATTTTGGGTCCAAGTGTCATAAATAAAACAAATTATTGGAATCCAGTTACTTTAATTCTTTTCCGTCAAATTTGAAGTTGATATTAATTAATAATTGTGATATATCATTCCTTCAATTATTATATTCCATATCTAACAAGTAAGTGTACAGAATAATTTCTAATAATATATTACCGTATGATTTGTGTAGTTGGATTTACAGAATTTCAAGAAATATGTTATCAAATTTGACAGATACAAATTTTAAATGTTTTTTTTTTTAAGTAACTGGACCCAAAATGGCGGACGAGAATACCCACATTCTTCTAGAGCTCTACTACAAGATTATCGCAATTATGTTATACACAAACTCGAACCATTCCAGTGATAAAATCTTTGAGGGTAGTAACTTGACGGTTGGTAACTTTAGAAAAATATATAACTTATCGAGATTTGCTAAAGGAGAGAATCGCACTAGAAATGGGTAAAAGACGTGTTGACATATTTATTTTAATTTCAATAACCACGGTTTCTATGAGAACAAAGAATAACTGAAATATCTATTCTACATGTCAAACATGTGTCAAGTTAAATATTCAAATCGAAATGAGGATCTAATGTTCTACAGGTCGAAGCGTTACCATGGAAAAATCTACTCCATCCAACTATAAAGTCAAGGAACATTAAATGAACAATTGAAAAATCGATCAATGTCACATTAGAAAATTATCAAGTGTCAAAATTCATGCACAATAGTTCAAAAATCAAAATTAACCATGGATGAACCTATAGCCAGTAGTACCCCAAAAGGATCAATAACAAATGTCGAGAAGAAATGCGGAGCAAAATTAGATTGTCCTGAATGTCCTGAAGATGAACGGGATGTACTAGGAGGTGGTGAATGGGACAAATCAGCAGTATGAACCCATCATTCCTTTTCCCAAATGATACATCTCTACACATATTATTTTCAGTCAGGAAAACCAGACCCAGCCAATACAGAGTTCGTCTACTACAGCGCAACTCTTCGGGAAATCGCTCCAAGACTAACCAACGAAGTAGATCGCCACCTTATCATTCCATGGATTCGTAAACTCTTTCGCCCTGAGTACCACAGCGTTCGATTTCGAGTAAAACGCAACAAGTATCTTCTTCATCTTGTTCTACTCCTTATGAACGATGAAGCTTGGGGCATTTTTAGAAACCCTCCTCCTGATGGAGCTTTGGTAGATCCTTCCAACATTGCCGCGTCTGAAACTCCTTGGAGGGCTGAGTGGGAAAATGACACAATGTGGCTAGAAGTTCTTTCGGGGTTACCTACAGGATTGAACCGGATGGAATGTACGTTTCATGAAAATCCTGAGGCTTGTGAAGTAGATAAAGAACATGGCAAGCAGCTAGATGAAGAGTTCAAGTATTTGTTGTACCTAACGAGACCGTTTTGTGTCCTCTTAAGAAGTGCTTCTGAAAGAACTAGAGCAGCAGCTTGGTTACAAACTCTATGTACTATAAGACCTGATGCTTGCAGTGCAATGAAACGATTGAGGAATGAGTATTGTATTGCAATGTTGGGGTATGTGCATGAGTTAAGGGCAGCTGGACCTTTTTCTGAAGAGCCTTGGAATCCGTTACCACCCCTTGCAGATGTTATGAGGATTCTTGCAGCAAGGTGTCCGGTTATAGATCCTTGCAGCCATGAAGCTGATGCATTTTTGGCGTCGCAACCCATGCCGGAAGAAGGAGCGTTTTGTTATTTGGCAATTACTGGAGAGTTACTGGACACCACCATGGAAGAACTAGATTAATCCATTACGAAGTTTGGTTTAACAGGTCAAAGTTTAAAAATAAAATTAAGTGTCTTTATAAATATTCCACAAGTAAATTATATTTTTCAGAAACGGGATTGATCAAAAAATAAAATATGTTACCAGTGTTATCTCTTCTCTCTTCAATTTTTTATCTGTATATTCATAAGTTTTCTATGTATCTTTTGTTGGTACTCTTTCCGACTATGTTTATAGGACTTACATACCACGTTCTTTATTATATTATTTTACTCTGCTTCCGGTAATTGTCTTCATATAATGTCTAACAAAAGAGGGTTAGCTATTCCTGTTGCGATACGACTAACTGAGCAATAAAATTGTTGAAATTAAATATCTCATCTTGGAAAATAGCAATGATCTCTAAATATACTTATGGATAGGCTTTAGCGTATGAAAAAGTGAAGTATTTTCAAACGCGGTGGCGGCCATGTTGCGAAGTCTAGTCCGATTTGGCGCTAAACACCGAAATACGAATAAAGTAATTCGTATCTATTGTGCCTTTACGTAATATTCACATTCCTCTACCTCCGCAACATCACCGCTACCGCACTGAAATTGGCTTCACTTTTTCATACGCAAAGGCCTATCCAGAGGTATATATAGAGACCAGTGGAAAATAGCAGATGGCACCGTAGACGCAGCCCATTTTACAATCAAAAATCGACAGAGTTTAGAATGATATTTAAGCGTATGTGACACATACATGAAGAAGAAAATGTATTAAAAATTACTAAATGAAATTGTATTGAAGTTTTGAGCTTGCAGATTACAGAAATGTCGGCTAACGCTATTTTCTTAGGCGAAATGAACTATAGGAATTATATCTTTTTAAATAAATAAATAAATAAATAAATGTTATGGTCCACTAAGGATATAAGATTTATTTAGATGAACGGTAGTGGCAAAAATAAGTTTTATCCAAGTTTAGCGCGACAACTAATAACATACGGATTAACTTCGTATATAAACTTCCCGGAAGCATCAGTTGTAGCTTTGTCAAGAGTGAGAGAGAAATTACAGAGAAACAAAGACAACAATAACAGAGTGGCGAGGAAGAAAACTCCTTTCTAATTACCATACTGCTATCTTAAATAATGAGCGGCATTAAGAATCGCTTAAATAATCTGGGAAAGAGCAGGTGGGCTGCGTAAGTTTGCGCGAGCTGAACTCTTCATCTTCTTCGTCTTGCTAAACGCATCCTCTTACCCCTCTAACACCCTTCCTCTGTGTTGCTAAACGTCCCCTTGCATCGCTTCACTGCAAGACAGAACGGCGCAGCAAATTTTTCCATTAAATCCCTCAATGAAAAAAAAAGAACAAGAAAACAATACACTTTAACGAAAAGATTAGATTATACTTTTGTATCCTTCTGAAAGAAAAAAAAAAACAGACACCAATGAAACAAAGAATACAAAACAAATAATACTTAATCTTGAGTAACTTATTTTTTTTTATTATTTATTAAACCATATTGGTCAATTATTCTAAACATTCGTGATAAATCTTCTTTCTCATTTGTGTCCCTTCTGGTAAAATTTTATCCGGTGCCACTGGGCTAAGGGTACCGACGTCGGGCGTCCCTTTTCCCTCGCGTCTCGACGCTTGCGAAACTCCGTCGGTGTATAAGCACGCCGAGATTTACATAAGATTATTTTACAAACTGCTTCAGTCCTTAACTTTAAACCTACTTTGAAATACTAAACGGAATACTGAATCGGTACATTCTCTGCCAAAACCGTCGTAAAAACGGCTTTTAATATAATAATTATTGCCGGGATTAATTACCGCTCCGGAATAAATTTCGCAGGCTTGCCACACAAGAAATATAAACTTGTATGGCTGTTGAACTCCGTGATACTTTTTGTTGCTTTATACAGCATTAATTAAAATAATTCTGAAAAGTTAGTTGTGTGCCTTGAGGTAAATAATTGTCGATAATGCCGGTTGAAAGATTTCTTTTATTTAAATCTTGTAAAGGTTAATTGTAGAGAACAAAAGAATAAAATTAGAATTCAAAGTCGTAAATAAATCGGCGGCTAAACAGAAATATGAACGAGCATCTCAGCTAATTAAATCACAAAGCGCATCATCAATAATTATAAAACGTCAGACTGAATAAATTAGAATAGAACGAAACGAATTTTAAAACAATCAAAGGCGAGAGAGGTCCGCAACAAAACAAGACAACATCGGCGAAAGACTCCCCTGCCGCCCCCCCTATTTTCCACGCCGATTCACTCAGAATGACGAAGTATTTAATTAGAGAAACTCGGTAAAAGTTAGCATATTTGCATATCAACGGAGGAATTACAGTGAACAATTTAAACGCTCTCTTCAGATAAACAAAAACAACAAGTCGATTTAGGGGAAGAAAGAAGCTCGGGGATGGGAGAGATGAAGAAAAGCGTATTTCAATTGAGAGACAATTAGAGGCTACGCGAGTTCGTATAATTCACATGACAACAGCTCTAATGTGTTGCTTGTTCTCTGGTTGACCCAATATTGCTGCGAAGAACGACGAGCCTAGAATTTTTATAAGTGTTTAACAAGATTAAAAACCTCTCCGTTAGTAGTTTATAATAGCCGCATTAAGAAGGATTCCGCAAAGTGTAAGCTGAGGGTCTCGCATGCACAATTAGGGCTTAGGGAACCTTCCGCAAGACCTCTTATACCGGCACGCACACTTCACATATTTTAGAGGTCATTAAAGTTTCGAGAATAACAACAATAAACATATCTTCACGCCATTTACCCACAATGTGATACATTTACATATTTTTTCACAAAGATGTTTAGATGAGGAACCACAGAGGTAAAGTTAAAATTGTCCACTGTAGGAATCAAACTGTGGATCTTATGATCCACAGTCGCTCTGCCAAGAAGTTGTGTAGTATATTTATTAAATTTCTTGACATGAATTTCAATTTCAGTGAGTGAAAATTTGACTGAAAATTGAAGTGAATTTGTATATTTTTTGTGTTATTCCAATTTATATGTATAAACACTAGCGGACCCAGTAGGTAGACGTTGTTCTGCCACAGACCTCGCTAGCAAAATATATTTCTTTATACAGGATGAGTCTTCGAAATGCCCATCTTCGATATCACCCTTGACGTAAGAAATATAACATAAATTTATTAAAACAATTTATTCGACTAATCAAGGAGCATAACGTAATAGTATATTCTACAACTAGAATAGGAATGACACATATTCCACATGAGCAAAAAGTTTGTAGTCCGAACTGAAGGCGATGGCTCCGGGTTGCAAGTGTGGGATATGCCATTCCGCTACATGTTGTAGAATGTAGACTATACTTTATATAACTAGATTTTGGAAATTATACAAAAAATACAAATATAAAACTGTTGAAAATTTCAAACTCAAATAAATTAAATTAAAACAAACAGATGTATTCATAGTACCTGAATCGAGATGCTTCATATATCTCGCAAATATGCGGCTCTAATTGGTCGAAATTATTCCATACGTGGCGTATCGAATGATAGTTGTTCCCATACAGTTTTTAATTGTAGAATGTCTAGTTTCCAAAACAGTGATATAGAAAATTATTTTCATATATACAGGGTGTTGCCTGACGGCTTGGCGAGAATTGCTTGTCGTTTTTAAATAGAACACGCTATAAAGGTATTTTTATATATTTTTAATTGTAAATGAATTTTGTTTTAGTTGTCAAGTTTTCCGTTTTTTCTCAAAAAAATGCCGAATACACGAATTGCTATATAAAGGCGTACTGAAGTTATTTTAATAGTAAAAATTATGAATTTTTTTTCTACATAACTGTAACCATACTCTATGTTTCGACATATTTTTTTTAAATGTAATTATACAGAATGTTCAATTAAGCGAATCAAATTTACTCCACTTCAAATGACTATAACTCCTCAATTTCAAATGGAACAACCTATATTTTATTATTCTGTTATGTGTCTTGTATTACCTTCATTTATTATTAAGGGTATCCTATGTCTAAAACCAATAATTTCGGAGTTTTTCCTGATCATGTTTCAATAAATTAATTTATTCAATGGGACATTTCTGCATTTTTGGAACAATTTTTTTTTTCATTGTGTATAAAAAATTATTAAAATTCAAATATGGAACGTGTGACGTCATCTTGCTTATGACATTTGTACAGATATCATAACCTTAAAGTTTCATGTCAGTGGTTATTTGTTATCACTTCAATATGTTTAAAATGAGCAGCAGTAGGCAAGTTTACATCACGCATTTTAAAGCCGCGAAAAAAATGCAGACTTATAATATAAAATTATGAATGAAAAGTAACGTTTTCAAATTATTTATTATATTTTCCAGGCATATTTAAATATAAACTAAGATACTCTATTATTAGTTTATGTAATTCAATTAGACATGAATACCCCATTAAAAATTAAATCTAGTATACCATGGATATTGTTTTGTTTTAATTTCATTTCATTTAAAATAAAGCTATCCACGACTGTTTCGTGAAACGGAAACACCTCTGGGACAAGTTTTTAAATAGGGGACGGGGAAACAAGGACCAATAATCTGGCAAATTAATAATAAAGTTTAAAAATAAATTCGGGTATTTCCTGAACAGACCTTGTACATCACGTGTTACCAAAACCAAAAACTTATCTAGTGTGTGTAATAAATGTATGAGTATTCTGTCCAATCACACTAAGCATGTTTCGAGTCCAGTGTGGATAAAACAAACTAAATACAGCAGTAAAAACAACCCAACATCGTCTGATGGTGGATTTTATGATCACTTAACGCTGTATCGAAAACATATTTATAACGGATATAAATAATTCCCGTCGAATTCAATTTAATAATCGCATAAAAACTCCACAATATCCATCCGCCGGCCGTTTGTTATCATATCCTTTGTTTCAGTTACCGCGGACCGTAAAAAGCGTCGAGCCGCCCCTGTCGCGGTAATCTCGGCATTTAAACCCGTTCGAAAATGCATCCGAACCGAAATTATGAACCCATTTTACGGCGCCGAACATTCATTAAACGGGGATCTCACGAATTTTATTTCAACCACCGCCGATTTCGAAATATTCGCGTTGTTAATGTTGTTATTACCCCGGGTTGGTTACTGAAAAATTATGGGCCCGTTTTATGACCTGATCAACACTAGATTAGCATTATCGTAGCCAATGCGATCGACTATATCTCCGCATTTCACGCCTGACCAAGCTAAATGTTGCTATTAGGATGCCACCCATGATTCCGCAAATACAAGAATTGATTTGAAAATAGAAACAGAAAAGATTTCTACCTATTCTTCACCGTAAAAAGGAAATTATTACATTAACCTTAATAGTTCTGCGAATGAAATCCTTACCTACGAAAAAAAAAGAAGATATTGAGACTGTTCAGCACATAGCCTAAGAAAATTAGGTCAAAAATCGTCGATCAGTCGAAATAATTCGTGTAGTTTTGAAAATTGGTACAGCTATTCCTTGATGGGTCCTGATAAACATACTAAAAGTCCCCGAGGGTGGGGGGTGAGCCAGCGTAATGGGAGGGGGTGAAAGGTCCCTTTTTATAGTTTTTGGCTTATATCTCGAAAGCTGTTAAGAATATCATTACAGTTGCTTATACATAAATTAACTCTATTAAATTTTCTACAAATTATATTATAAACATTTTTACTGTAGGATAAATACTTTACGAGCTACAGGGTGTCAAATATGACAAAGTTGATAAGACGCACCAAAATCAACACGAATTGTTAGTAGTCAGCAGGTACGCGTTTTATTGTGTTTGCCTTACCCACCAGCGATGCCAACTTTTTTATTTAAAAAAAATCCCCTAGGATCATCTTAAAAATCCCTCTTTCCAAGAAAAATTCCTGTTACAGGTATTCCAACGAATTATTGATTTATCACATTATTTAAATTGTTTTGGTTCATGTTTTCGCCTAACATTATTATTATTTTATTATTTTTATATACTCAAACATATTTTGACAATGTACTTTCTCTGTTCGAACAGTTTGTTTATTTATTTATGATTATAATAAAAAAATTGTGATTCTTGAAACACGGGATTTTTCTTGGAAAAGAAGGATTTTTAAGATGATACTAAGGGATTTTTTAAATAAAAAAGTTGGCATCTGGTGGGCAAGGCAAACACAATAGAATGCGTACCTACTGACTACTGACAATTGGTGTTGATTTTGGTGCGTCTCATCAACTTTGTCATATTTGACACTCTGAAGCTCGTAAAGAATTGATCCTACAGTAAAAATGTATATAACATAATTTGTAGAAAATTTAATAGAGTTAATTTATGTATAAGCAACTGTAATGATATTCTTAACAGTTTTCGAGATATAAGCCAAAAACTATAAAAAGGGACCTTTCACCCCCTCCCCTTTCGCCGGCTCTCCCCCCACCTACGGGGACTTTTAGTATGTTTATCAGGAAACCTCAAGATGTACCAATTTTCAAAACTACACGAATTATTTCGTCTGATTTTATTAATTTTCTTGGGCTAACATGAATGATTATTTAATATCTAACAAGCAGATTCACAAAAGTGATTAGCACAAACTCCGTTTTTATTATTTACTCTTAACTTCATTTTCCATTCTCAGAACAAATTTATTTTTACTAAGGTAGTCAATATTGGTTAGCATAAAATTTGATACATTTTGTTATTTTAATTATTTTAAAAACCTAGTTACAGGTCACGAAAGAAATGGAGTTAACGTTAATTCCTTTTGTGAATCAGCCTGTAAAAAAATAAATCTAACCCCTACGCATTAAAATAATAATGAAAATATCTAAATACATATTTATTTTTATTTCATTTTTGGATAGTTTGATACATTTTAGTACAAATTTGGATTCAATTTAGACCACTGGCTTGGTTTACAAATTGTGCAATCTTGATTTTATACCCTTTTCTCCTACTGATGATGATAATTTATAACTTAATTATGGAAATACATATTTATATATTTTCTTTATTACTTTAAAGCTGTGGTTAGATTTATTTTTTATATTATTCTTAGCCTTAGAATTTTAAAATTTATTTTATTTAATATGTTCCAGTGAATTCTCATACCATTTTTTACTATATGAAATTATTGCTTTGACTTCCCCTACTAAGTTCTTTTGGGGGAGGGATGTTTTGACGGCTGGTAATGGCCCCTACTTCACTTCAGTGAGATATTCTTTATTATCGAATATTATTATATTATTGTTCTAACAACCAAATAGTCCGTTAGGATCTAAGCTTGTAGTCTACTAGTTTATTTTAAATTGTGATTTACACGATTATATTTATTAAAAATTAAAGAATTACTAGTTATGCATTGAATCAATCAACAGCTTCCCAAACTTATTGGAAAATTTAAAATATTTCGATGCTTTCATACAAAATTCTTTACTTTACTTATTAGTATTATTCTAATATGTATTGAACTTATATTTAATAAAATGAATAGTGCAAAAATCAAATGGAAATATCACATTAAAATTGTAAGAAATAACAAAAAAAATCTGTGTAACAGTGCGTGGCCAAGCTGTAAATGAGTTAATTTACTGAAACACTTTTTACTGGTGATGACAAAGGTTGCTTTAATGAAATATTACTATATTTAAATTGAGCAAAATTTACAAACAAATACAAATATTAAAATTGACGCAAACGTATAATTATGTTACTTAGTTACAGTTACCAATATTTTAAATAGACGATATTTCTTTATGGCTACATCTTGTAGCGCTGTTTGACTCTCAAAACGTTACTCCCTTTCGGACTGTCAAAAACTGTCCTTTTAAACAGCTAAAAGTATGTCATCAAGTTGATCGTGTCATCATTATCTGTGTCTGCAAATATCAAAGGAATTTCTTTGCACACGCAATAGAAACCTACTTGTGCACTAATTCCAATTGATATTTGCAATATTCGTACAAGCGCGGTTATTGAACTATAAAATGCCGAATAAACAATTTGGAAAAACGCGCTTGTTACATCTGTTGTGGACACCACAATACCTCCCGCCATAGATTTCTTTTCAAACAATATAGGATCAAGGCCATTATCAAGAAACGCTCATCCCTTCAAAAATTTAGTTTTTAATTATCACACATATCCAAATATGACATTTTTCAACCGTTATTTTGTTTTTTCAAAAAGCACATGTTAGCAGATTTGTATATGTGTTGTATATCGTTCATAGAGGCAGTAAGACAAAAATGTTTCAAACAACAATTGTAGAAAATAATATTTGAAACATTATTCGAATAACAGAAAAATTTTCATTAAATTTTAATTTACTCAGATATTACAAAATAAACTACCACTTCCGGTTATTGGATTATCACCAAAAACTAATCAGCTCTTCCAAAGGGGATACAATTGATATCTACAAAACATCAAAATTTTCAGTGTAGTAGTTTTTGAGAAACCGTAACTCCAGAGATCCACACAGACTGACAGACAGACAGACACACACACAGACATCATCGCGAAACTATTAAAATCGTATTCTAAGAACCCTGAAACGTACACATCCACTGAAAATTCATTACCGAATTTTTAGCATGATGTGGCAGGAGGTAAAAAGCAATATAATAAATGTGAAAATCAAATACGTTCCTTTTAAACCAGGAAAATAATTTTTCACTTAGTCTTAAAATATTCTAAATTTGTTTTCATTATTTCGCGGTCTCCCTTAACAAAACTAACAGCTCCCACGGGAACCACGGTACACTGTTTGGGAAGCACTGCTTTAGATAGAACGCTTGCCGCACAGAGTCGTAAGCGAAAGCTGACAAGTTTAAACTTAATAAATAAATATATCTCTCTCAATAAAATTATGCTATAGCTATACGTATAATTTTACATTTGCTTAATATTAAAATCCGTATCATACATTTTTAAATTTAAAAGACAAATCTAGTTACCTTGTAAAAATTTTTAACAACTGTACGTTAAACATGGGCGTCTGCAAAATTATCTAGTTTTAATTAAATAAAGTTTTATTCCATTCCATTTTATTTGTACTGATATTTAAAATTTATTACTTGCATGTACGTAACAGCTGTAATAAGTTATTGAGAAGAAATATAAAAAAACTTGCAGTCAAAATATTTCATAAAAAACTACGCCCACGTTTCGGCAACTGCCATCAGGGCTAAGTTACAGGTCGAAAAAACCAATATAGCCCTGATTATGTTAGTTGTAACTGCCGAAACGTTGGCGTAGTTTTTTATTTAAATATTTTGACTGCAAGTCCATTTTATATTTCTTCTCAATATTCTCATCAGTCGATCATCGCATCCTTTTCGTAATAAGTTATGATATTTTAAAATAATAAAGATGTTTTCGATACAGTCTTTCTTTCATTTACCTAATTATCAACGGTTCTAACCCACCATGCAAAAATAAACTATCTGTCTTGTTAATTTGATCAAGTTTCAAATTAATTTATGAAATATCACAGAAATGGAAATACTATTGGTAATAAAACGTGAGTTACTCCGCACCTGTTTGGCGTAAGCGAGTGTATCGAAGTGGAAGCGATTGAAGCAAATTGCCTGAAAGTATTTGTTTATGAAACCCTGAATGATGAGAACCGATTTGTCAATTTTAGTGAACATAAAACACGCCAATAATTTCATAATCCAATTTGTGTTGACACACTCTCCCAGCTCTAAAAAACACACTCAGGTGAAATTCAATCAAAAATTTCATCTCCTATAGCGGATATTCGAAATATCGTCGCACTTGACGTAACAAACTGCGTTTCAGCGCGTGCAAGTTGTAAAACCGCGGTCAAATATCAAATAGTTTCTCACTCGGTCGTTCTGAACGGCGCTAAACTTTATTTAGAGCCATTAAACAAATCTTTATGTAGCGAATGAAGTGTTACAGTGCACTTACCGTAGTAATCCGTAATTCTGCTTCCTCGAAGAAGTGTCAAATAGGCGGTGTGGATTCTACACGTTCAAATGTCTCGCTTCGGTTTCACAGACAGTACATTTAGTTTTCCGCAACGGGCACCCTTCGCTGTTCACTCCGAACGCTATCACTGCTAGGCGGCACTGAACACGTGAACACGATCACAAATTTAAGTTTATTAAAACAGCTCGAACACTCTCTCAGTCGACAACACATTCACTACTGAGCTAGACCTAACTGTTTCTTGAAGCAACTACTGATTAATACGATTCCGAACAAGTTCAGACGATGCTTTACGTACCAATAAATTCGTTTCAATATTGTTTTAGCATTTGAATTATTCAGAAAATAACAATGTACATTAAAAATACAATAGCCCAAGGTAAAAATTTTGATAACTTTGTTATTGATTGTGGATACGTTGAAAATATCATGAACATTAAATAATAATTATCACCAAAATAAGCCTGTATTGTAATTTTATCCGCAATATAAACAGATAAAAAATTTCAAAATACGATTCACAAACCAAATAGCAACAACATTTCACAATAATAATAAAAGAATTCGCAACAACCAAAACAGAAAAATAAAAACAACGAAATTAAAAGCGAAAAATAAACAAGTAGAAATTCAGAAGCCGCATAGTCGGAAGGGTGGATAGAGCAACAGAACTCTTGAGGAAGCGAAGAAGGAATAAGGGAGGGAAGAGGACAGAAAAGTGTGAACAGAGCGGATTATTTTATTCGAGTTGTTCGCGTTTCGTTATCCCGCGAGAAGTCGGGATCAAGTCGGCCGTGTGTGATGCGCGATAGTCACATTTAAATACAATGGCGTGGTTACGATTTATGTCGTCGGTCCGCGTGTTTTTCAGCGGTAACGCGCCCGCGATCCGTCTTAAATATGTATTTCGTATTCTGGAACGATGTCACTTTAATGGACTCGTCTCGTATCTCATCTCGCGAGGGTGAGAACGGAGAACTCGGTGAGATTTCGACAACGCTCAGCCGTTCGATTAGACAAATCCGAGTAACTCGCGATATTGCACTCTCTGCTCAGCCACTGTGCTAGGAATACTAATGCACGAGAAATTACGTTTTCTTCCAAATATTACACAACATTATTGCAGATTCACGATTCGCAATAAAGATTTACAATACTCGAACGTTCATCCAATTCGAAACAATAACAAGGTTTTCATAACTGACTTAAACACTTTAATAGTATATTCTACAACAAGTAATGGAATGGCACATATTCCACGCGAGCAAAAAGTTTGTAGCCCGAGCCAAAGGCAAGGGCTACGGTTTGCGAGCGTGGGATAGGCCATTCCTTTACATGTTGTAGACTATACTTTCTATAAAAAGGTTTTGGAAATTATACAAAAATACAAATATAAAACTGTTGAAAACGTCAAACTCAAATAAATCAAATTAAAACAAACAGACGTAACCATAGTAAATGAATTAAGATACTTCATATATCGCGCTAATACGCGGCTCTGATTCGTCGAAAATATTCCATACGCCGCGTATGGAATGTTAGTGATTTCATAACAATTTTTAGTAGTGGAATACCCAGTTTCCAAAACAGTGTTATAGAAAAAATATTTATATCCCGTACAATGGAATCCATAACTTTATAAAAATTAGGAGATGGAGTGCGTGACCCGTGACGTAGTTTTGGTAGGAGAAATTTGGATATATTTGAAGAGAAAGAGATAGATACAAATGTCATCTATTTTAATTTTATATAATAGTGTATATTATTGCGAGGTAGAAAAATTTCTTTGTTATGGAAAATCTAGAAATCTAATGAAATATCAAGAAAGAACAAAATTAGAATGTATCCATAAACAGAACAGAAACATGAACAACCAACGAAAAAAATATGAAAATCAGTGTAGGCATTTATAAATAAATGCCTTAGGCAAATACTAAGAATCTACTACCCAGAAATGGGGTCTCACCATTTTTTTTTTAATTTTTTTTTATGAAACTTTATCTAAATTGAAGACTATCTACACTTTTTTTAAATGTTGTGACGTCATTGTAGATGTTTTGCTGGATCTAAAACAGTACAGATTGTAAATAATTGTAGTCATATATTTTTTTACTTATTTTATTATTATTATTACAATAAAATAGAACATTTATGTGACAAAAATAAATCTCTATTGTTTGAGAGCCACCAACACCTCTATAATGACGTCACAACATTTAAAAAAAATCATTGTGGCTTAATGAATAACAATTAAGACTTTTTAAAAGTGTAGATAGTCTTCAATTTAGTTAAAGTTTCATAAAAAATTTTAAAAAATGGTGAAAGACCCCATTATCTCAAACGAAGAGTGTGAACAATATGCTATGTAAAAATAGTAGAAAATATCGTAAAAAGAATAAAGTGGAACTGAATCAACGACATTACTAAAGAAGCGCTAGAATAGAATATAGAAAGGAAGAAAAAAAAGAGATGACCTCGAAATACATGGCAAAAACAAATACACGAGGTACATGGATACATAAACAAAACATGGCACGACCTAAAAACGAAAGCTAAATATAAATCTAAATGAAAAAAATAAAACAGGTAGAAGATATGGAAACCTGGAAAAATAAATGCCTTGAAACACCCTTGAGTGCCCTATGCTCCAAGGAAGCGAAAAGAATAATAATAAGTTTCTATGCTTTTCTATTATCATACATGATTTTTAATCCTGGAAACTATAGTTTTACTTAAAAATTTTGCATGATATTAATTGTACCTATGTACTTGTAAATTCTAGGTTATTTCATCGACATCTGACGTTTCAAAGCGCTATGACTTTCCTACTAATTTTCCTACCAGTTTGACTTTACGCCAACTTGTAATAAATTGTATTCAACTTGAAATTTTATTATTATTATAAGATAACATTATGATTAATTGCTTTATGTAATAAATTTAATATAGCCTTTCTTATAGTAAGTTTCTAACCTATAAGCATGTCCAGATAGCGCGATGTATTTACAGGGTAAACCAAAAAGAGTACCAACTCGGGCACTGTAGTAAATTGTTGGTTACATTTTGTTATAATCTTTAGACAACAATCTAACCTTGTTGTATTTCATGATAATTAATATCGAACATTGTGTATAAAGATAATTTACTACGATAAATAATAATCAAAACGCGAGTAAAATTCTCGGTGTTTTATATTTTTTAAAGTTGCATTATAATAATATTCCGTTGCAGAAATAATGTTCTAGAAGCACTGATTTATCCCCAATTGAAACTGCAGGGACACTGATAAAATAGATAATAATAGATATAGCAAACTTACGTTGTACAACAACAAAAAGTTTGCCAACTGTTCAGTTTATTACCTTAGTTTTATTTAATGTTAAATTACGTAAAAATACTGGAAATTAATAGGCTCTTCAACCAAAATTTTTTTAAATAGATGTTAATATATAAATATTTTTCGTGTTTTCATCTTTATTGTAATATAATTAAGCCTGTAATTAATTACTAATGATTCTATATAAAACCGTGTGACATCATAGTGTCTGATGACAGAACAGCGCTGAAATAAATAATAATTTTGAATTTTTGTTGCTGTTGTTTTCACAACTTGTAATTTCAACAAATAAAAACAATAATACAATTGACAGAACACAACACTCAACGCCAAGATTATGCGCGCGCAATCTCTATCTGTCACTAGGCGGTCTGACGTCACATGAAAAATAATGTACCTTTAATAATTAATTACAGGTGTAATATTTACTTTTTAAATAAAGTGTTATATTTTTTGAAATTGTTTTCAAGCGTATTATTTATTGAAAATTTGTTCCAAATATGCTTAATTTTAAGGTGGTTGAAGACCTATTTTACTATTAAGTAAAACATTAAACATTAAAGCAAAAGCTTCGTATTTCCGGTTAGTATTTTCGCTTGTCCACGCTGTGTGTGGCGTCATTCTTGGCAGAGTATTAAAATGTAATAGATGTATGAAATACATAGTGCATAAATAAATGGCCTTTTTAGTCAAATATTACCTATTAAGCATAATTATTCCAAGTACCGTTTTTATAAACATGAAAAGTTGTAAGAAAAAAATCGTAGAAGAATTTCTCGAGTGAAGTGGGTCTATAATTTGCTAGTTAATATCAGTAGAACATGCACAGCTAATTAATAAGACCGATGAGGTATTTGTGGCCAGTCCGGGCCTGGCAACGACGCCGGGGCACGAACACGGCCGCTGCACGAGACGACGAAAGAACGGAATGTCACGAGAGCCTAGAAAGCCTAGTTTAGCGCAATTCACGCGATGCCTGTTATTATTATTTAAAACTAAATCGATTTATTATGCAACGTATAAATAAACTTTGCCTTATCCTTTCTCTAATACAATTTAAGGCCTCTTTTCACAGGAAATACTATTTCGATTTCTTCCTGATTGGAATGAAAATAATAAATAAATTATGTCGTACCTTTGCTGTCTTCATTTCTAGATGACTTTTCTATTTCGCGGAAAACTCACTGCTGCAGCCTGAAATAAGAAGTAAAAGAGAAACGTTATGGATATAATTTAACCTATTTATTTTCTTTGGTCAAATCATTGGTATAATTTACATTAGGGTTTTAAATAATAACTTAAAAAACCTAACATTTGTACTGGCGTATAAATAGAGAAATTTCTTTACAATGTTGGCACCTACGATAAACTCTCGTATAACGTGTAATACAGTTTGAGCCTAATTCATCATCCCCACTCGCAGAACGCAACATATTCGCGCTCCAGAGCTGCAGACTCGACTCGACTCTTGGTTACAGATTCGTAAAAACAAAGAAAATATGTATTACTTAGATTTATATAACATACAACTTGTCTAATTCTAACAGTGTGTGTTTCAGTGTATGTGTGTCAGTGTGTACGTATTTTCAATATGTACAAGTCCAAAACGATTATAGGACGATCAAATATCAGAGAGTACAGCGATTCTCCAACTCAACATTAATTCATAACAAACATGAAACATTAACGTGAAAATTGAAACGAAAGTACAACAAAATCTTATGGAAAAATAGTGACAATCGACAATATTTTGTTCCTATTTTCGTATCAACATTTAGCGTTAAGAATTAACGTTAAATACGAGAATCTCTATTTACATACAGATCCAAATTCACCACAGATCACTTTCCATCACGTCAGATCAGTTGAAATCACTCGGATAGGATCAGGTCAGGTATATTGCACAACGTCCGCACATTACTATACAATCACATCGAGAAATGGTCGCCATCATCTCGGAGACATGTCCTAGTGGTGCGGTCGCTTTCAGCTGGTGGCAGCGCCGACGCCCAGGGCCATGGGGCCGGACTTGAGGTGCGCGGGGGCGGCTGCGGAGGGGAACTGCCCGGCGAGGGGCTGCGAGCCGGACGCCGCGCCAGACATGTTGTTGTTGAGGTCCCCGTTGGCGGGAAGCGTCGTCCGGTGACCGTTCATCAGGTGGGAAGCCACTGGTGGCTGGTGACAACAACACTTTATTACCCACCTCGCAGAATGCTTTCTACTCACTCCTTAGAGTTACTTTTTTTATCTTTTCCTCATTCTATCAACGGATACTCTTATCGTAATGTCATGTTAATAATTTTTTTACTGATTGGTTCTTTTCAGAATGATAACGATATAATTTGAGTACAAAACATCTAACAGTCAATAATTTAGCTGCATTGCAAAATTTTACCAAAACAGACAAAAGGTCAGTTTTGATCTTGAAAGAGTTTAAATACAACTGATCCATAAATCTAGATAGTATACTTCAGCCCTCCAAAACCCGAAGGATCCTATTAAAAGGAATTAAAGGCGCGTGTGAAAACCTAACTTGTAACAACCACAATACTTAAATAACTTATTTTATCTCTTTTAGCAAAACCATGTAATGCACCAAAATTCACTTTTGGAAGGAAGTTTTTCTCACGTCTTGAACTACTAGCGCTTATGAGGAAAGGAAACTTACACATACCTACTACCCAATTGTCAGTAATAATTCTTGCTCAGATTTTAGATTATATTGTCCTGATTGTCGTAAGTTAAAATTTTATCTTTATATATTTAATACTTCATCATAAAACTACTTCCAAATTTCGCATTTTTCTACTTAATGTTTTTATTCATTTTGCAAAGTAACTAATGTTTTAAAATTATTATTTTTAGCTTAGAGCAATCTAGAAACCCCAATGATTTCAATTTTGTATCATACATACAATGACATTGTCCAAATTGCTTAAAATTATGAAGTTATAGAGGCATAAAAATAGCATATTTTACCAGCTTTCAAACGCGCCCTTAAACACTCTTGATATTAAAAGTATAAAAGAGTGAATTAAAGAAAAGAATTTATAGATATATATATTATATATACATTTTCAATAATATTGTATGATTCGGATTACACATGTACAATTGTAGAGATTAAGTAAATGTTATACGTATTATCCTTGTATTACCAAATTATTATTGTTCGAATGGAAAGAATTGGATTAATTAAGTTCAACAAGAACATACGATAAAAGTAGATCAAACTCAAGAAGATGAAATCAGCTTGAAGAATTTTTTTTTTGCATACGCAGCAAATAGTGACAAATAAATAAAATAAATAAATATATCATCGCGGCTTTACCTATTATGGATGTGGCACTCTGCTTATGCAGATCAAGGTAAGTGATATATTTTTGAGTATTAAATGCGGTTACCAACCGTCAAGTTATAGCCCCTGAAGTTGTTAGTTGAGGGGGAACCACAGGGGTAAATTTAAATTGATAACTGTCGGCTGTGGGATTCAAACTGAGGATCTCACGATCCACAGTCCGATGCGTTACCACGAAACTATTTAACCCAAATGTATTTAAAAATTGCAACAATGAATTGTACGAATAAATTTAATTTAATATTGTTAGCTACATATTTATTTTCCATTATTTTTGTTAGGGCAGAAACTCTGTATTAAACTTGCGACAATGTTCACATTTTTATTTATGACAGATATAATTTCTGGTTTCTTCGTAAACGTAATTGAGGGGAGCTTAATCGTTTTATTATGATCCTTCAGTTTTGGTGGGCTGAAGTATACAGGTTTCTATCCCTGTTCACGAAAATATTACAATCTTTTCTAAGCTAAAAAATTATCCACGATGTTTATTCCCCATTAGATTTATTAACGAACACTAAGATCTGCATGACCTACATGTATAAACTCCTTATACCATTGCTGTCTTTCGGCTATGGACATTACATTTATAAATTCATTTTCACAATTATTTACTTTATAGAAAGACAGCATTTCTAACTTATCTACACACATAATTATTGAGAACAGTAATAACTTCGTTTAAATTTTCCTAAATGCAGCGAATTTGTGAATTGGCTAAATGAATAAGCAATACATGAGTATAATAATATAAAGGAAAAGGAAAGTTTTGCAACTCACCGGTAGCTGGCTGGTCTGTCGCTTGAGGTGCGCGAGCGAAGGAGGATTGTAAGCCATATTCGCAAACACCAACCTCTCTTCATAGTCGTACTCGCATAAGATCTTGTTTTCACACAAGTAGAACCGGTCCCCCACACAAAATCTGCAACAATACAACACCAAACACGTCATTACACAAATATTCATTACGGCAGTTGAGCTAATAATGCAGATAAATAAATCAGGGCAAAAATGAAAAACTAACTGTCGCCCGGGCGCATAACTCATATTCGGTGATCATTAACACACTAAATGTACTCCCGCTCACCCATAACACGTAATTTTATCGTTCATTTCAAAAATCACTTGAATTATTTCCCTCAACAATACAGACAACTAAATCATTTAAAATCCGGTTGAGCCATTCATTTTATCTTTACGCTGCACTGCGAAATTGTACGCTAAACATCATCCGTAACACCCATTGAAGAATTTCTTTAAATATTACATTATTACAATGACATATTCGATATTGAATTATTCATGAAATAAATTTGAAAAGACAAAATTCACAACACCTGTATGGGAAACTTGATTATTAAAATATAATAAAATAAAATATTAACCAAATATCTAAATACGTGAAATGGGGTCATACACCTTTTTCGTTTTATTTTTTTCTGTAGTTTGGGTAAAATTATAAATATAGATACTAATTTTAATATTAAAAGGCATATATATAGTTATTAAGATACGATTTTTTGAAATTGGCATCCCATTTCAAATTTTTCGCTTCTTGACGTCATCTTGTAATTCTACGAAAATCGCTCTTGCGGTGAGCGAGG
Source organism: Poecilus cupreus (assembly GCA_963942605.1). Classification (NCBI taxonomy): domain Eukaryota; kingdom Metazoa; phylum Arthropoda; class Insecta; order Coleoptera; family Carabidae; genus Poecilus; species Poecilus cupreus. The sequence continues at coordinate 16,500,263 of OZ012723.1, forward strand.
AACTACACCAACTGTCAAATTGACTGTTATCTGTCATTGTTATTTACTTGTCTAAAAACCTTATAATTAAAGAATACCTAATTTAATTTATCGGAGTGTTCATTTTAATAATAATAAGTAATTATTACAACCCTGAAAAGCAAATTATTATTTGTTATCAACACCTCTTTTGCTTTGCCATGCTGTATATTCCATTACAAGGTGACGTCACGATTTTGCAACCGCGAAACTTCATAAAGGAAATTATGAATGAAAAGTTAAAAAATTATAAGAAATATTGAATAATATGTGACTGAAATGATCTAAATTTTTATAATTTGTAAAAAAACACAACTTTTTTTTTAAGTGTACGAGCCCATTGAGACGGATCAATCAACTAGTTAAGTAAGCAACCTATCAATTTAAATACTATTAGTAGTAGTATGCTGCAGACATAGATGCTAGTATAAAAAAGTGGAACTGTATGAAAGGTTTTATTGATTGAGATATAATTAATAATTAGCAGCAATAAAATACATCAACTGTACAAGGAAGTAAACGAATGTTTCACACCATAAGATGACAATAACTTAAGATATTTTCGGGAGCAATACTGAACACCAGTATCCGATATAACTCTACACGGGAAACGATCATTAGAAATATATCTTTTACCAAATGTTTAATGATATTTTCGTATTAGCTTGCTCAAGAGGAAAACATAAGGAGCATTTGATAAAACAATCAAGGTCCTATCAAATTTATACTGATTACTTCCCACGGTTGCGATATTTTGGAATGTCGACCCATTTGGTCGACCGGAGCCTTCTGTCCAGGTTTATTTATTGGAATTGACATATCATAACTATACTTCAGTGGCGGCTCTTCAAGTGAAGTAGATGAAGAGCTACTTCACCTCCTTTTTGAGAGGATAGAGGATAAATATTTTTATCCAACACCTCTCAATAAATGCTCTATAACTATGGCGATTTTAAACAAGCAAAGTAACAGATTACCCACTTCTAGTTGGTATAAATTTGAGGAAAGTCACTAATAGTATTTTTTTATTTATAACAACTATAATAACACACAATACCTTGGTAACTACTTCGTTTGACATTTTTATTTAAAAATTTAAAGCATATGTCACTGCCAAATAATATTTCTTTAATAAATTTTTCATTTATTAAGAGATATTGGATGAAACGTTATACTTCACACTAGGCTAATTCCTTACTTTGCTCACTTGTAAAGTAAATAACTATTTCATAATTAGATTTTTTGAATCAATAAATTTTCATGTTTAAAAACACATAAAGAAGTATTGAAAATAATAATTAAATTAACACTGATCTATGGCGACCCGCATCACGAGTATGTATTGAGTAACCTTAAATCGCATCAAGAGAATAGTTACGATTATCACTGCACCATTGCACAACCCATGCTCTCCCATCACTCATACAAGTGGTAAGTGAAGAGATCGCAGTGAGCACTTCGTTATAGACGGTTGGTTCATTAAATTAATTCTTGATATAGCTCTTCATCTGCTAATGTAGTTTTTTTATTTGATGTATTTATAATAAATTTAATTCCATACGAACAATAATAATTTATATTATTTGCATATGTTTAAACACAAGTTTGTAATTTTTATATTATGTAACAAAAAATTTTTTCTTATAGTCTTGAAAATGGAAATATAACTTTCCGAAACGTCGGCAATAATCATTTATGTTTGATTATTTCCTGTCCAAATTCCGACTACTACCTTGTTTCCAGTTGGGATGTTTCTTTGGGTACGTACATACATAAGGAAATTGTTAGTAACCAGCAGAGGGTCGGAAATGATGGTAATGCTGTCCTGAGTTAAAAAATAAAATAATTTTTGAAAAACAAACCCGAATGCAAATCGGCTGAACGATTCGAAACAACTAAACAAACAAAACACAATAGAAACAAACGGAATAGAGCGAACAAAAACAAAAGCAGGCACAAAATTTGCGTTAACCGCGCACAAATTGCGCCTGTAATCCAGTGAAATATATAAAATAATTGCCAACATTGACAAAACAATAAAAACTGGATCATTTCGCATCGCCGAGTACATTCATATATCACAGCGCGCAGCGAAACTGTGCACAGTGGCGGAGGCGCACGCGGGCACGCGGGGGTGGTTATAGCTAATGGGTTTGGAGAGGTCGCCGGTTCGAGTCCCGCACAATGCGCGAAACAACGGGCGAATTCATTTGTCCGGCTATCGCGCGCGCCGCACAATGGTCGCGGCCGAATGGGGTAATGACTATGATTTAGAGCACCAATTAAAATGTTTATAAAAGAGCTCTCTCTCTCACCCCGGTTAACAAATATATCTGTGCGCTCCGTGCTCCGTGCCTGCGCCCCGGCATTGTTTCAGCACGCGCCGCCGCGCACCTGACACAATGCCGCTGGAACGGCACACCGACCAACTCCAGCCCCATTCAACCGCCACAAAAGTCGCCGTAAATGCACCCATTAGATCAAATGCCCAACGCCATCACTCAACTTTTACTTTTCTTTCATCACACCATCACATTTTAATTCAATTCATTTATAAAATAATATTTAAACTCCAACCGTAACTTTAAAATACAGTAAAAATTTGATTTTCAATTTGTAAATTTTTGCAGTTAAATATTTGTAGTTATATTGCGTTAATTTAACAATTTCTTTAATTAAATTTTATCAATTCTGAATTTTTAACAAGAAAAATGATTGTTTTTATCAATGTGCTACATTTATAAAATTTAACAAATAGACTCGTCAACAGTAACAAGTAAATTGAGCTTACTTATCAATATGAAATTGTTAAAGAAAGTTTGTATCCTTTGTAACAACTTAATTTATTATAATAACTAAGATTTATTGTTCTGCTCCAATATAATTACTAAAATATTTAGTGAACAGTACATAAATGTTAATAATTACTATATTCACAAATATATTTTGTTAGTTGCTAACAAATTTGAAACTTAACTAAAAATTACGGTGGATAGTCAATTTTAACTATAATTTTATTACTGTGTATCATCTACTGAAACCTGTGACAGCAAAGTTCCACACCCAAAATGAGTAAATGACATGATAATTGTTTATCATCACTTGTTTATATTGTTAAGCGGCCATAAAGAGGCTCTTTATGGACTAGTCCAACAGACAATCAAATTAAGTGGAATAAAATGGGGTAAATAGCTCCGTGGTAACGCGTCGGACTGGGAATCGTGAGATCCTCAGTTCGAATCCCACAGTGACAGTTGCCATTTTAAATTTACCCCTGTGGTTCTCCCGCCACTGACATTTTTGGGGGCTATGATTTGACGGCTGGTAACCGCACTTCATACGCAAAAATATATCACTTACCGAAATCTGCGTAAGCAGAATGCCACACCCATAATGGATAAAAGGCCTGATGATATATTTATTTATTTATAAAATTTTTGCAATTGAATATAATTTAAGCAGAAATTTAAATCAAGACTAATAAATGTTTAAATTTTTAAAATAAAATAAATATATGATCTCGCAATTTAAAAATGTTGAGCGTGGCACTCTGTTTTCGTAGATAAGTGATACATTTTACGAGTGAAATAAGGTTACCGGCCGTCAAGTCATGAGTCCCAAAGGTATTAAACAATTAATTCTATACATACATTTAATATTACGGCTTAAGTTTATCGATAGGAATTGTAAATAAAGCTGATTATATATCTCATAAAGTAGTATAGTAATAATAGTTGAAAGTTCAATGCGGTCCTAAGGTTGCCGCTCTGTGTTGCGCGTGGTTAGAACTCCACCTGATTGTCAACTTTTGTTACCGCCAGATAGTAGCAGTGTGCAGATTTAATTTGTACAAACATAAATTTCACAATCAAGTAAACAATGGTCGCTTTATCTCGATGTTCAGATTTTGACTTTATGGCGCGCTTATATGAAAACGCTTCTAATATTCGCCTGTGGTACATGCGACCCCCGCCAGAGGCGCGCTGCAATTTGAAAAGGATTTCATTTGTGAAACAATAAAACGGTAAAACTGAAAGAGATTTTAATTCCGGGGTTCTTCTTTTTTACGTCACCCGCGACATAAATTACCGCTGTTAAATGAAACGCAAACACGCAAAAATTACACGTGCTACACGAGGCGGTTTTATGTCACTTTATTCTACTTTTCACTGCTTCAAATTCATCCCATTACCTTATTAAAAAATTCATTAATATCTAAAACTGCGCAACTAACGAGTGTGAGTGAAACTCGTACTGTTTTTATTACCCATTTTGGTGCAGCACTCTGCTTTAGCAGATCAAGCCACCCTGTCCCCCAAAGTTATTATTGGAAGTTAAACCCCATGGATAAAGTTAAGATGGTACCTGCCGGCTGTGGGATTCGAACTGAGGGTCTCACTATCCACAGTCCGATGCGTTACCACGAAGCTATTTACCACATATGATTTAGTCAATTCACTTATGTGTCTCAAAACAGTTTTAGAAACACTGATTTCTAATGTAGGTGAAAACTACACTTTCTTGTAGTACTTGAAATCCAGGGATTTGATTCTTGTAAACTACAATAGGACAATCTTTCTTACGAATTAACCTGATGCTTATTCTACTGGGCGATGAAAAAATGCAATATTTACTATGATATGTGAATGCAGAGAAATTCTACCTAGATAAAATATATAATCCTTATGCAAATCTATAAATATTGGTATAGTATTCAATGAGCATGTAATGTAAGCTATTATTCATGAGAATGAAGAATTCGAATGAGTAATAGCCATTGCATGCGAGTAGAATACTATACTTTATCCACAACATTTCCTCAAATATTTGTGTTGAAATTATAAGGTAAGTAGAATTTTTGCTGTGACAAATACAAAAAAAAATTGTTTATCAACATTGACAAATTGTAGCAACCATCGCTAGACTACGTACTGTTGTAACAAAATTTTGAAATGATTTGACATTTAGCAGAAAATCTTAAGACCAATTATTCAGCTACAGTTTAAACTTAAAAAGAAAATAAGAATATGAAAAATGAGAAAACTAGTGTCTTTGGTTTTTATGTGGAAAAAATGACAGGTACAATTTGAATTTGACATAACGAATGAATAATATTATTTCATCGAACTGTCGATATTATTTCATTAGCAACAGTAACAAGGGTCATTAATTGATAAACAATGGTTAAATTATTGGTATATTATTTGACAGTTGTGGATAAGTTATATATTTATTTGTCAATTTACCTATATTCCTGGTGATCCATTAGTCCGATTTTTTTTTTTAAATTTTGCAATAATGTATTAAATGTTTCAGTAAAAAAAAAATTAAAATTGTATATCATTACGCTATAATGGAACACACATTAATTAAAAATAAATTTTAGTTTGAAAAAATTTTTGAAAATATTCAAAATAATGGAGAAAAATAAAAAATACAGATCGGTGGACTATCAGGTATAAATAAAATGGATACTGTTTAAATCGTGTTATACTGCAGCTTTATTTGACAAAGTAATCTAAGCGTAAATTAATTAAGCTATCTTAATGTATAATTGTTAATTACATGGCACTAAAAGCTGAGTGTTGAGAACTAAAAATACAAAGTAAAATAGAAAACTTCAAGTGTGTATCAATTCGTGTCTCGCAACCAGCAGTGCGGGTTCGCCGAGCGTGTTGCACGACACAATAACTAAAAGTATTTCGTATTTCTCGCGCGAAGAAATCGAGTTGTCCCGGATGCGGGGATGAAAATTTAAAATCGGATCCGGCGACAATCCGTCCGCACCGCACATGCAGAAATGAAAGTGGCTGAGAGGCGGCGGGGGCGGCGGCAGAAGCAATCGGGCTAAGAGAGAACATACGACACAAGTACAGGGGCGAGCGAGACAGCTAGCAGGGCCCGGTCACCTAACACATATCTATCACGGAGTCAAACAGCCGGCCAGAGGATGCGAGAATGATTTCCCTGCTGGCTTGTAAAATGTTTTAAAAGACATCTCCGAATAGCATACAGTGTGGATACAGAAGAGGGTAGGCTGCCGAGACAATTGCCGGAATGGAAAATGGAGAAGACAAGCTTCTTAATTTTAATTTACGTTACAATTTCCACAAATTTTTATAATCAATTTTAAACTCCTACTTACTAAATCTATCTTCACTTGTTTCTTAAACATGCAAATACATTTGAGACTACTTATCTTGATTAGAAAAATGTTTCACAATCAATCTCCTACTGGCACACCATTTTCATCTCGTCCACATCTCCAATTCAATTCATATAACCACTTGCAGCAAACTCTCAGTTATATCCATTATCCACCCAATCGTTTATCGTTAATGTCACCCCCAAACATTTATTCTAAACTACGCCCAAGGCGAGTCAATAATCAATTATAATTAGCATCGATTGTACCGTTATAAAACTAACGATTAATATTTTATACTCAATTTGTGTACAAAATTTATTTAAGTTTTGATAAATGTATGGTTAGGTGATATGCTACTTAACGTTCTCGTCAAAATAAAAGAAAGTTGGAAGTTTGTAAACTTTTCAATCAATACTTATAAAGTAACGTTTTAATTTTGTTGGTGTGACTGTGAACGCTTACATTGGTTCCCATAAGTCAAAACCCAACTGTTAATTATTCTAATTGCTAAATGATAGTTAAGTAACTTTTAACTTAGAATTCAGTAAATGGGAAGTATGAGTAAATTTTATAAAAATAATAATCTGTACAATTTTTTAATACATATATTTACATAATTATTTTTTGATGTTTCTAAAAACCAATGCAATGCTTTATTGTATATCATGTCTCTGTCATTATTATACTGAGATCTGAGAATAAAGCTCTATTGATTATTCCCGGGAATAATCTCTGTAACATTTTTTTTTTGTTGTTGACAAATGTCAGATGACAAATAGTTATTATCAACACAAGAAAAAAATGAGCAAAAAAGATAAATTTAGTGGTGTGCTTGATGATGAAAAATAAAAAAATAATCTAATTAAATATTACTTGAGTGTTCCATAAATTATAAAATAATTTTCCAGTATCTTTCTGAAATTATTTTCAATTTATTTAAGTACCAATGATTTCAATTATTTTTTATCTTTTTACCTCCCGCCTACCTCTAGGTAAGGGAGGTATTGTTTTTGGTCAAAAAATTGGGTAGTGAGTTTTCAATGAATAAGCACGTTTTAGGGTCCCTACAATACGATTTTACTATTTTCGCGATGATGTCTGTATGTATGTATGTATGTATGTATGTGTGTGTGTGTGTAGTCTGTGGCAATTTTTTCGTCTCGCATAACTCAAATACTATAATACCAAAAAATACAATTTTGTGAATTATTGCTTCTTATATTTAAATGAAGAGCTGATTAGATTTTGGATAAAATTGGTCAACCGGAAGTAGAAGTTTACTTGAAGCCCTTAACAGTTTTTATTGAAAAACATGGTTAAATTTCCTTTTTCAACAATTTATGTTATTTTGAAAGTTGAAGAATATTTAATTTTACATGTGTTTTGATTACACTAATTTTATTAATTTTCATTAGATTTAGAGATAATAAAATATAAAGAATTTAGATTTCACAAATCTTGCATTCCTAGTACACCATGGAAAATTTTCAATTTTTTACGAAATGTGACACATGTCATTGTGATTGTGAAGCTGTTTTCTTAGTGAAATATATGTCAAAAAATTAAATAAATATACGAAAGAAAATTAAAATTCTCAAATATAAATAGAAAATAAACAAATAAGAAGGTATGTTTCTGTATCATCAAATACTATTTTGTACCGTTTAAGAGTAGTATTGGGCGGGAGGTTATGTGCTGGCCAAATCAGATTTTTTAAATATTGGTTGATAACACCACTGAAATTTGGTAATACTGGAACGTTAACTTGTAGGCTTTATAAAAGCGAAAAACAGCCCTGATAGGTCACCCTCTTTTGTCTGACACTTGTTGGTTTATTGAGTGGTTGCTATGTAAAAACATAATAAATATTCTGGTCAAAAATTTTAAATAATATTTAACATATTTATTACTCAATTATTTGTAAATTCCTTTAAATTCATGTAGATAATTGTTAATTAAAGTTATGAATATATTATATAATTTTTATATTAAACAATTAAACATTTTATTTCAAAACTATTAAATATTAATTTCATTATAATATATTATCAATTTTCTAAGCGGGCTGTGCAACAAAGACTGTCTGTCTTTTATTTTCCTGACCCTTGATTTACTAAAATACCTCAACAATAGTAAAATGCAACGGCCATGGTACGGTGCGTTGATTCCGGTTCACCCGATGACGCAAGTTAAGCAACACTAACCGCGATCAGAAGTTGGATAGGTGACGGCGAAAATTGCATGCCATTATTACATCACCGAAAAGGAATTCCGAGGCGGCATAAAACCTTAGCAGTTGAGGCCGTTTTAATAAAAAAAAAAGTAAAATATCCGCTCACCTGTGATTGCACTGCTGGCAGGCAAAGCACTCTAGATGATAGACATTGCTCCTAGCCCTCATGACCATCTCGAAGGCCGGGATGACTTTACTACACGCCGCACAGTATCCAGTATTTCCAAACAGCCTGAGATAATCCCGCTTGCAGAGTATCAAGTTGGCCTTGGTGTACAACGTGGAGCCCACTTCGCCGAGGCGGCAGTCGCAGCAGCCACACTTGAGGCAATCCTCGTGCCAGAAGAGGTCGAGCGCCTTCAGCAGGAAGCGCTCGGTGATGTTCTTGCCACAACCAGCGCACTCCTGCGAGCCTGTGGACGAAGTGGTGCCGCCAGACGGGTTCGACCCGCCGCCGCCTCCTGGTTTGGAGGCGTTGGCCTCTGACTTGGACACGTCCATAGTCATCATCGATGACGTGCGCCGCAGACCGATGGTGGCGCCCTCTGCAAACACACAAATCCTATCTTATAGTATGTGCTTTGTCATACATGTAATAAATAAATTAACCATTAAGTGTTCTCATAATACTAATAAAAACTGCATATACAGGATGTTCAATTTAAGTGTGCCACCATTACTATCTCGAGAACTATAAGAGCTACAAGGTTGGTTAAATTAGCAAACAATTTCTATTTTACAACAATATTTTAATGAGCTTAAAAAACATTTTTTTCTCATTTAAATAGTCTTGTGAAATAGAAATTGTTTGCTAATTTAACCAATCTTGTAGCTCTTATAGTTCTCGAGATAGCAATGGTGGCACACTTATACACAATATTCTTATAATTTTATAATATTTAGATTTTGAAGTTAAATTTCCTGCAAGTCGCCATTTACGTAACGTCATAAAAAAATAAAATGTGCGCGTTTAACAAATATTTTAACATCTTCTTCAAATAACAAACGGAATATTGTAAATTACTTATTTAATATGTACTATATTCGTATTACTATTAATGTATATAATTTTTTTATTATATGCGTTGTTTAGAGAGGGAAATAAACATGCTTCAGTGAACCGGAGATAAAATAAATAAATAAATAAATCATCACGCCTTTTACCCATTATGGATTTGGCACTCTGCTTACGCAGATCTCGGTAGTTGATATAATATTTTTGAGTTTGAAATGCGGTTACCAGCCGTCAAGTCATAGCCCCCAAAGTTGTTAGTGGAGGGGGAACCACAGTGGTAAATTTAAATTGGCATCTGTCGGTTGTGGGATTCGAACTGAGGATCTCACGATTCACAGTCCGATGCGTTACCACGGAGCTATTTACCGGAGATAATCTTATAAATCATATCCAGCTATCCACTTTTAAAGCAAAGAGAAAACTAATTTTGACCTTCACAAACAAGAAGAAAGATGCAATATAAGAATTAAACATAGAGACGACATAGCATAGGATTCAACCAATAGCAACTCACGGTAACTCATTTGCGTTGGGTTGCTGTATAGTTAATATAAAATGCAGTCTACAGTCTTTAAGCAAACGAATGTGAACGTCTTAAAAAATATGACACATTTTACTAATTTTTAAAACGTTTAACTTTGCGTACATTAAGGTTTACTAAAGAATTTATTTAAGTTTTGCTTTTTCAAATTTTAAGTAAACTTTGGTTTCATAATTTATTTTGTTTTTTTTTTTAATTCCTAGCCTATCTTACGGAGGCAAAATATACTCAATACATCCTCAATGGTTCTTGCTGAACTTTAAATTATGAAATACCTAATAGTAGCTTAATAATCCAAGACTGTTTTACTATAGTACAGCTTTCTTGTGGTGCGGTTCACGTCACTATCTTCTTTCTCACTTTCTCCCACTATTGCTGATTTGATTCAAAGTGAGAAAGAAGATAGTGACGTGAACCGCACCACAAGAAAGCTGTACTGTAAGTAGTTTATAGTTTTGAGTACAAAATTTGTCTCCTCATTCCTTTAAGACACAACCCGCCGATGACTTACTTACCTTCCTATAAATATTTAAATTCTAAAACTGATAAAAGAACATACGTCGCAGTATATATATTACACAATGATAGATATTATCTTTCTCTAATAAAATGTCACCATTTTCGGGCTCCTCTTCTAATTTTTTAGGATTTATTTACTTCTCATAAACTATAAATAATTAATCGATTTTTTAAAATATTAGTTATTCTCTGGAATAATTTATAAAAAATCAAAATTTGGTTACAGACCCTACTGTAACTACCTACATAACAAACATGCTTGACGTGAATGCTATACGTTTTGGAATAAAGTTTATGTGCTTATTTACACCAAATTATTTACGATGCTCTTTGATGCAGTGTAACAAATGTTTAACAGTGCGAAGGAATGTCATCAACAGAATATGAATGCCAAAATCATAAAATTAAAATAACATCCGAATCTCAAATTCATTCACATGTTTCCGCCAGGCAGTGTAAAAAATCGAAGAAAAACTCCCAATGCTACAACGGATGGCACACTCAATATTTCATACAAATTTTATTATTTCGCACGACACGTATCCCTTTTCAACACAAACGGAAAACGAACTTCCAGAGAAGTCGGCATCGGTCCTGGCTAAAGTTCAACCAATTCAAAGGCAGCGAAGCCGCAGGAAGATTCAGGAAAAATGTGCGAAAGTGTTGGTTTTTCCTACGGATGTAATCGCATCCGGCGTGAGGCATACGCACTTCATTCACGTTATTAATTAGATAAAATATCAATAGAAGGAAGTGAACACTGCGCAGATACGCTAATTAGTTGGCGAGTTAGACTAACTTGTAGAAAACTTCGTAATGAAATATTTACATTTCTGCCAGGAACGCACTCAGTTATCCTTGATAAATTCTTAATAAACACCAACAAAATAGATTCGCAAAGTACATCTTAATACTTTTTTCTAATACTGTGCAAATTTATTATTTCGATTAATTATGAATTCTCGGCACAGAACCAAATAGTATGTATATTATTATATAAAGGATTTTTTTTTATGAAGATGAGAGGCGGACCAACTACTTCGGTCATATGCCGCCTCATGATTGGATGATTGTGAATTTGTATGATTAACACAAACAACCATGCTCTTCAGTGTGATTCGAGCCCACGACCCCTGGCGTGCTAGACTAGCGACATAGCCACTACACCATTGAGAGTCGTAGGCGAGTGATACAAATCATCCGAGTGAATAATGACCATAATCCTGAATATAATAGTATACTTTTTTACTCCTGTAAATTCAGAAATTACTTTCGTTGAAAACACACGTTGAAAAACGTCAACATGAAAATACACAAAGACAACTGACTACATGTCAATTGTCAGACGGCCGTTGTTTGGTGATCCACATCACGTTTTCAAAATCACCGTGAATTATGGATTTCTGGCTCTTTGATTGGTCGAGAAGAGTGAATTATGAATCATATCTATCGAGAATTATGGGTAATATAATTCATAGTGAATAATGAACATAATCCTGAATATAATACTATACTTTTGCTACTCCTGTAAATTCGTAAATTACTTTCGTTGAAAATAGACGTTGAAAACGTCAACATAAAAATACACAAAGACAACTGACTACATGTCAATTGTCAGACGGCCGTTGTTTGGTGATCCACATCACGTTTTTAAAATAACCGTGAATTATGGATTTCTGGCTCTGTGATTGGTCGAGAAGAGTGAATTATGAATCTTATCTATAGAGAATTATGGGTAGTATCATCCAAAAATTGAAATGATGGGGATATTTTTATACAGGAGTAGAAAAAAAATCAATTATTCATGTTTATTTTAAAGCCGTGATGTGGGTCACTAAACTACGGCTGTCTGACATTTAACAGTGTAGTCAGTTGTCATCGTGTATTTTCAACGAGTGTTTTCAACCGATTTCGATCATTTTAAAAGGTTTTAAACAATTTCCAAATATACAGGAGTATTATATTCGGGATTCCTCATACAATAAACTATTTTATAAGAACGTTTCTTTGAATGTTTGTAAAACTACATTTGTTACGTAGAAAGTTATTTATGTGAACATGATTACGAACGTTTTTGAGTTTAATTTATTTTATTAATAACGTCCACCCTATTTCATGGCATGTGCAATATCGCAATAGCGTAGGCGATTTCTTATCAAAATCTTCGCCAGGATAAATAATGTAAGGCAATAATAAAATATGGCCGAAGTCCGCGTAGTGGTGCACTCACGTACAAGAAGCGACATGGAGTTTAATAAAAACGTCAGCAGTCAGATGTGAACGAACCAAACACCGACAATAGCCAGACTGCGACCTCGGGAGTGCGGGGTGCTACACATACGAACGGAAAAGGGAACTGGATGATTAACGCCAACACAGATCGCGATACGTGAGGCCGCTTCATACGTGTGCAAATAATCAAAACGTATCAAAAAAGTATTCCGGGAAATATAAACAAACCAATAATTATTTATTGACATTATTTTAATTATTTCATATTAATAATTCTGTCGAATCATATTCCGTGAAACATTTAATTAATTATAACAATATAAAATTATGTATGTTATTGCCATTTATTTATAATTTATTTTAATAAATGGATATTGACTTCTATTTCCAATTCAAATGTAATTATATTTTAAACCAAAAAATGTAATAAATATTAACCAATTTGTTCTAAATAATTAAATTACACACAAAACAAAACACTCAAACAGGAAATTAGCATAAAAACAAACGCAGACCACCGGGGTAATTAGCTGAAATCTGATGAGCTCTACCGGAATGAGAAATAAAAGTATAAACGCGGCAATCTATGAATACGACCACGGTGGAATTAAGAGTAGAAATAACAGTTGGTTAACGTTCATGTTAACGTCTCAATCGAATCAAAAAGCAATGTCTCCAACGCGGAAATAAACTTGTCGATGTAATAACACAGCAGTAAAACAATAATAATTCAACTGCAGGGTAATAAAGTCGTCGCCGTGTCGCTAACATGTCACCCTCTTTCCCCTTCGCTACGGCCATTCTTTGCGCCGTGCCGTTTAGAACCACTACGACATTCGCACCGACTAATAACACTTGCCTTTTAAATGATTACAATTCGAGTGATATAACAATACATTTATGACTAACGAAAGAGGTGTGCTATGATAGAAATATTTGGAGGTTTATTGTTTGTTCATTGTGTGACAGAGTTCGTGCTACCCCACTGTGCAATTACTATTTGATTTGCTTACTTAAATTTTCTGTAAGTTTTACTTGAAGAATGGATTTGACATCCACAGTTTCATTGCTACATTGTAGATGGCAGTGTTGTAGTGTCCAATCAAATTGGGCTTCCAAAATTAAAATACGCTAACTAGTGGTAGAAAGCTAAACCAACCATAAGGTACATAAATTTCATTGTATTTTGAAATTAATTGTTATTTTTTTAAAAATTAATAACAATAGTAGTTATTTTAAGATTATTCCAATGTAAGTGTAACATTTGTTTAAGCCGTATTATTTAAATAAGATGTAAAAATGAAAGGTTTATTGTATCTCTAGATTATAGGTTAAGATTGAATTTTCTCCAAAAAAAAAAACCTTTAAAAACAGGTAAATTTGCAGTGTGTATGGTAACAGTTCTGCTGCCAATAAAAGCAAACTACCAATAGTAATGCAAGCATTCGACATAATAAGATATCACACAAAATGAATTTGACATGCACCTTTTGGGAATTGCCAATTTAAATTTACCCCTGTAGTTCCCCCTCCACTAACAGCTTTGGGGGCTATGATTTGACGGCTGGTAACCGCACTTCATACGCAAAAATATATCACTTACCGAGATCTGCGTAAGCAGAGTGTCACACCCATAATGAGTAAAAGGCGTGATGATATATTTATTTTATTTATTTTGGGAATTGTGATCAACGCCATCTCTTGATAATTTGGAAGCCCAATAGATCCTAACCTCAAAGGGCTTCAGAATACGTAGTGCACAGCAGTTATCGAAGATTCTAAGATACGATTTTACTTTAAACTGTGCGCGATGATTTATATTTATTACCACTTTGTCTGAATAACACAACCATCAAATCTCTGGATGTTTGATGATTTCGTCTTCGTCTGGAAGCTTCCTTGACTCATTTATTATGTTCTCAGTAACTTATATTCTCTAATTCTTTTTGGAGAAATGCTACAGATGTACAGTACAATATCTCGCTGTCCGATTCGACAGGGTGCAAAATGGTGGAGCACTTGGCTTCCCCTGCTGGCGTTCTCCGAAAAAGGCGCGATATAATAAAGCGAAACTCTTCGACGAAACAAAAACATCCTGTATCCAACAACTTGTATATGTTACTGATGTTATTACGTGTTGTTTATTACTTGTAAATCGTAACCAGCGTACAGTCTTCTAAGATAGTTGCACAAGTTATCAGCAAAGCTGCGAGTGGGACGTCCAGGTAGTAGTAAATCTCGGAGATATTTCTTCTTATTGTTAATAAAACAAAGTTTGAAGAAGTCCGTCTGTTCGCCAGGTTTATGAAGCACGTCCATTGGATTCCGATCCCACTTGAAATGCGATGGAAACTTTGACGTCGTTGTAAAAACTTCATACTTTAAACTGAACACGATCTCTACAACGACAACGTATTCTCAAATTTAAATTTCTTCTATTCTACTCATTACGAGAGACAACTGCGGCCATATGCCCGTCAACGTAAGTAATGTGACGAGATATGCATTAGATGAAACGGATATCCTTAACTGGAAAAGGGCAAATTGACAAATGATTTGAAAACGAGAGAAGAGAAATTAATTAGTGCACCGGATACTTGTACGAGTGTATTGTGATTGTGTACAGTAGCATGGCGTATCATTTTGATCGACTGGACAACGAAACGTCATTAAAGGAAGCACGGATAAGCCAGCATTAATGCAACATTGACAGTGATAATTCAGCGGTTCGTCTACGAATCGGAACCGTTAAATCGAACGACAGAACACAGGATTCATTAATGAATCGAATTGGACGTTTCTCGGAACGATAACATTGATAGCGAGGCATAGTTTAGATACTGCCTAATTAATTTACCTCTCTATGGGACAACATTTTATTTTTATTATCACAAACACAATGAATTGATTATAACGTGGAGGCAATTAGCTACCTATAAAGGTAAAGCAGTGGAGTTTTTGCGCCGTAATCGAAGCAGGCTGGAGAACAATTGCATGGCGGTAATGAACAAAACAGCATCGCATCACGGAGCGAATTAAAAGGCCAATAAAAAGCCGGCGACGAGCGCCGACGAAAAGGTCCAGGCAATTCGCGAAATTAAAAATACCATTATATTAGCTTTCCTTACACGTACGTCAATTCCAACAGCAAACGGCCAACACTTTACAACGAGCAGGGAAAAAAACTTTATACTTGATTAGTAGCGTTAAATTAAGGCCGGCGAAACTTAATTAAATTTTATATAATGAACTAACTGAGGAAATGCTGAACAAAAATAATTAAAAACCTAAATTTGCTGCGCCTGTGTACTGTTAAGTGACAAACTTAATTAACGGGGCAATTCTTTGGATACTTTCCGCGCGAGCTCAGTTTACCATCGTGCTGTCTTTCCCTTCTTGTCGCTCGCGCTGCCTCTCACTCCCACTCCGGCTCGCTCAAACAAATCATACATTCACACCATTAACTGATTGAATTTCATTTCTTAATCATTTCCACTGCCTTTCCGATAAATCATATTTCATTTTCGTAATCGAAAACATTCAACTTACAAATCAAATAATCACTTTGAAATATTTCCTCATATCTGAATACTTATTAATTAATGGCTATTAGCAGCTAACAGGTATAATTATCTAATGCCATGGAATAGAGATGTCCTCAAATGGCTTGGTATCATTTCAGAACTGGTTTTAATTATTCCAATGCGGGTATTAGCATTTATATTACACAAAATAAAGCTTAATTTTATTTCATTGTGTCAAACAATATCTATCGTATTATTTACTTATTCTATTGGAAAATCGAAATGGAAAATTTCATGTAATTGCCGTATTGGAAATAAAAACTCGTAAACCAAACAGAGTAATTAATTAAAAAGGTTAAAACTTCGCATTACACGCGTGGTTGGTTGTTACAATAAATCCAAAACGCGACAACCAATTTAAAGTGGCGTCCGATAACGCGTGTTAATTATCATAAAACCAAATTCCGTTCGACCGTTCGATTTCGTTCTCCGCCATCGTCCGGGCACAGATAACTGGGTATAAGTGCGTGCCGCCCCCGCCGCCCCGCCATCGTCGCCGCCGCTGCCGCCGCCGCAAATTGCGTTATAATGTTCCGCGGATAATGAGCGTTTTATTTTATTTCAGATTCGATCAAAAGTTTTTAAAAGTACGATGACAGAAACATTCTATTGCACTTTACGAGCCTGCTGCGGGTACCTGTAGGTAGGCGGTCCGATACGCTTACTGCAACCTGGACGAAAAATTACGCCAACACAGTTATACTTTAGATTATACTTGCAGTTACAATCCAATAGCCCATAAAGGGACCACCACACCTGCTCGCAAATTGCTATAATTCCCATGTTAATTGTTCACTAATGAATGCTTTGTTAAAACAATGTTGGTTGCAGTTGCAAAAATGAGCCAAGGCATTTACAGTTTACAATCGAATGGGAACAGACCTGATGCAGGGCTGATTACAATTTCATTATAATTAAACCAGCATCAACAGATGGCAATAAAACGAAATAAAAGATGATGTTCGGTAAATAAATACTTTTTATTTTAATTTTATTAATGACAGTCTAATTATAAAATTAATTTCACTGAAAATTAAATCCATAAATTTTCCAGTCGACATGAAACTAATTGAAAATATAATTTACAAGTCAAAGTAATAAAATCATACTTTTATTATTTAATTACGTGCATATATTAATCGGTTTGAATTGCCATGCGAACAGCCAATTAACGGACACGTCACAAAATTATTTATACGAATAGCATTCCGTGTCACAAGGCACATAGTCCGTGTGTATAGGTGCAAGACTGTAAGAACGATGAAGACATCAAGATTTTAAGATTTCTCTAACTGGGACGCAGGCAGTGTCTGCGTTGAAGGAATTGCGGGGTGAGAGGAACTGTTCCGCTCGATTTTTATCAGCTTCCTTTTAATTAATACTGTTCGCCTTCATTAACATTCATGTCTACAGGGGATGTTATTATTTATTTTGTTCTGCAGAATTTATACGAGTACGGCCCTGGTTTTTCAAATTAACGCTTGCAACGAGGAAGTAAATAAATATCGGATTTATAATTGCGAATAATAATTAATAAAACGCGCCGTTTCAATAAAGCACTCACAAAAAGGTTGAAAAATAAACTTGCCGGCAAATTTCACCGCTGGAAAAATAATAAATTACATCAGGTGGTTCATCGATTTAAATACACAGCGTACCACATATCTCAAACTAGCCATCGATGTAACAAAGTGCCCCCGAATACGGGCCTGTCGGCCCGAGTAATGAGATGATAAATTGAATGAATCTAATCTGAAATAAATAAGCGGAAAGAAAGAACGACAAAGGAGAAGTGAAGTAAGTGGCACTAAACGAACTAAGTGACGAATGGGGGAGGCCAGCCGTGAGTGCGAGCGAGATGGCACGATGCAGGGACGGACCGCGGAGCAATATTAGCGTGAAATTGATCCGAGAGTGCTGTGGGATCGGCTTCGGCTTCGGACCCCGACAAACAACCAAACTTCGAATGTTAAATAAATCCCAACCAATAATAGAACCACCCGCACCCGCACGCTCTCTACCAGACCATCTCACATCTCAGAGCCTCTCGTGCGTCGCCGCTGTCTCTGTCTCGCACACGCACACGCACCAGCTGCGTTCTGGGCGCGTACAGGATGTAAATAAGAGTGCTTGAATTACGGGACTTGATGCGATTGAATCGATCAGTCAATCAGTTGTCGTATGATACAATTCCAATAAACTGAAACACAGAAAATAACAGGAGAGTCGTTCAAATCAATATCACGTCTTGCCGCTCGGAATCAGCAGTCACTAAACCCGGCGCGAGCATTTAAAATCCAATCAAAAACGCCAATAACCCAGAAGAAACAAAAACTCAATACGTTCCGTGGTGAACCAGCCACAGCAAGAGTTATCTGCTCCCTCATCGCACACACAATCACGTAATAAGAAATTGATTCGAAGAGAAAATTATTAATAAAACAGACAGACGAGCATCATCAAAAAATCAGAGAATCAAACAGCACGAGCGGCCAGGGGGAGGGCGAGTGAGACAGCGCGATGCACTTGCTTCTAGGTGTGAGCGAGATGGGAAGCGCCAGGCGAGGTAGCTTGGCCGGCCCTTTCAATTAGTTTTTTGATTGATTTCGCAGCCGGCCGCTTAATTGCGACGCGGCGTTGATTACAAGGAGGTCTGTGGCCGCATTGGCGCCGAAATCAGGGCACCGCAAACCACTACAATTATACACGTACCAAGCACGTTTTTAAACATTTAATTAATATATTAATTGTAGCATTCTCCTTACAACTATACTTTGTGAATTGTTCGCAGTAATGGGGTAGGTTTTCCGTTGAATGTGCCCCTATGCGCACGCCACTGTCCACCAGCCGGAAACGCTTCAGCGCTGTGAGCTTTTGAAGTTCCCTCGTCTGAGATAATTGGCGTGTTTTGGATTAATTATGACTTTTGTTAATTCACTCAGCGGTATGGTTATTCCCGTTACAGTTGATCGAACATTCATCCCTCCTCCCCATCGATCGACACCCGCAGCCGACAGTCAAACAAGAGAAACTCGGCCAGAGCCCGCTTCCAATAATATCAACAATTATCAAATTATCATTCAGGCGAATTAATTCGGCAAGACTGACGTCGGATTATTATTTACATGACGGGAACGAAAACAGTCCTGAAACTGGAGAACAGCTGTAAACAGACTTGGAGAACACTGTACACAGAAAGTACGGATGCGGATGGAAGCAAGTTGGTGTTGATACCCAAGGTCCGAACCGATAAACACATTTGTAAGCGATCAGCTAAACGAGACACTCGCCACTATCCTGTTACTAATTACAGATGCTGCTAAATAACAAACCAACTCTCAATGGTATACAAACACAACTCGTGTTTCACTTCGGGATCAATTCACTCCAAGTAATTCTACCTTACAATGTACTGCAAGCCAAACGTACTGACGTAAAAACTAGACCCGTTGGCAATTATGAAATTAAAGTTATAGAACAGGGAGACGAAATTTTACTTGACTCTCATAAACCTCACTAATTTTGACTGAAGCTGCATTTGAAGCAATTCGTTTATCAATTACAATTACCTACCATTTATAATTAGTATTCAGTTGGAGCATTTGACAACTACCAATTTAATATGAATTATACTTAGAATAATTACCACTTTGTTGAAACATAGTTGAAGACACAGTGGGAAATAAAATTGTATTTGCTATAGGGTGAAGTGGGGTAAGTGTATTCAGGGGCAAGTGTAATCCCAGATGATAACAAAAGCGCGTGTTATTTCTGAAGTGTTACCCTACAAACATAAGTAAGTTTAAGTGTTTTATAGAAAATCTATGTAGTTATCATTATTAGATAGAGTAAGTAAAATTTTGTTGATCTTAAAAATATAGTGCACTTCATCTCAAAGAACGAGTACAAGCTTACTTTTTCATTGTTGCATCATATTCATATTTTTTATGCTGAATTTTTTTTTCTTCTAAATAATGTATGTTGACACCTTAGTTTTTTATATTTATAGTCATAAATACTATATTTTTATTAATAATTAGTTTAATGCATTGATTACACTTACCTCGCAGAAATTGCAATATGGGGCAAGTAATGAATCACTCTGAGCGGGAAAGTGTAATTATGTGATTTCATTTGTCCCACCTCTTTCTTATAACATAACTTGCTAATACATAAAACAAAACAAAAATAATTTTTATAAAAACGCCAAAAATGATTCTACTTTCGTATTGGCTGATATTCCAGATAAATCGGAAATACGCATAAATGAAGTAGAATTAGTCCTACCAGAGCCTAAAATAGGTCGAAGAGGAGAAGTTATGTTTGCTATGTCATTCGCATCTTATGTTATCAAATAATTTAAATGAACAAAAAGCATGATTTACTTGTTTTTAAGTTACATTTTTAATTGCCATATATTTTGGTATTATTTTCTTAACATTTAATGATAGTATTGTTGTGGTATGTTATCTAGAATCGCTCTGCTACATTTCAAAAAAGTTTGTAATTTGTAATAAAATTATGTATCAAAATACTGAAAATTTTATTTTAAACTACACATTTGAAGGGTGTATCACACTTACCCCGGAGTCTTTAGTAAGCTTTCTTACGCATATTGTAAATCAATATTACACTTTCCCCTTTTGGTGGGGCAAGTGTAATCATGTGACATCGCAGTATATAAAACTTCATACATTAAAATCTAAAACAAAATCAAGGGCTTATTAATAAGTTTATAGACTATTGCCAAAAAAAAACAAGCAAGTCCATAAGAATAAGAATTAACCGTTAAAGTCGAACTAATCATATTTTGGTTACACTTACCCCACTTTACCCTACTCGTATAAACTATACATAAAATTAAATTAATGTCATGCTATTTTCTTTGACATCTCTATCGCTCTAATTGTATATAAAAAGCTTGGAGTTTTCAAGTACTTGATCCAGGGCCGACCCTAACCTATATTTGTTTTTTTTTTATAAGAAAGCCGCCCCCATTTTATTATTTCGGTAGTACTAAATTATTGTAGTAGTTGTGTGTTGAAGACATAGATGGTTGTGTTCTGTATGGAGCGATAATACAACTAGTCATTTTAGACACATTGGACTGTGGATCATGAGATCCTCAGTTCGAATTATACAGTCGACAGTTGGCATTTTAACTATAACCCTGTCGTTATCTTTGAAAACCGTGATGACTGATAACAAAAAATATCACTATCCGAAATTTGCAAAACAAAGTGTCCCACCCGAAAAGAGTGTTATTTGAACGCAATTGTACGAGAAGCCTAGCCTGAAAATATTTTTGTGATTGTAAACTAAATAGTAATAGAATATATTAGTGGAGCATCCACAACAACTTTGTAATAATTGTCTAAAATAGATCTTCGCGCACTTGGTTTTGTTGTACATGATACTTTCTGCGTTTGAGGCACAGACCACCACAGTCGAGCTAACCATACTTAAGCAGCAGTGCAGTATACCGCCAACAGCCACAACTGGTGGCCACACTTTCCGCAGATGGTTTCCATTACGCGTGACAAGTGCACAGTGTGCAGTATGACTCACACCAGGGGCGCCCGTCGCGCGTGCATTGGGGGCTGTTTTCATTTCATTTAAATGAAAATCCCGCGCCGTGCATTTATAATCACGTGGATGTAGCGTTCTTAATGACGCGGCTTTAATAAATATTTATGATTATTAATTTAAAACGGGAATTCATTAAATAGTAATTATGTTTTAAACGCGTTGTTTATTCATCCACACACAGTGAAATGTAATTTAAATATGTATGTATGCGCACGACTCTACATCTCTGTTTTTCTTTATGCTAGAAAAATATTTATTATTCGTTTGATGGACTCTTGTGATACACACGCAATGATGTTCCTGATTCTCGTTTCGTCTTTTGTCTACCATCAATTTATTCAAATTAGTTGCTAGTTGCCCATTAAACATTTGCTTTTATTTTAAAACAAGACCTTCCATTATAAATCTAATATCTTTTAATTTACTTTCAGATATTACGATTATTTCCTTTTAATATTACATTAAGCGTTTAATCTCTTTTTTAGTCGCAACAGTATAAGTATTATAACCGAACAAAAGAATTGCTCAAGACGGTGGAACAGAAAATATAAACAAACTTAAATCGCATTTTTCGATGCGTAGTTTGTGCACAATTCTCCCTACAAATTTCGAAATGGGGGATTGTAGTTTCTTCAAATTTAAACCCATACATAAATATTCACTTTGTTGTAAAACATATTATTATTATAATCTTTTTACATCTGTTTATACCCTTACGGATGCCGAGATTATTTTATTGTCTTTAATTTGTAAGAGTATTATTTAGTAGGTCATTCCACTCTTTCTATTCCTCACCTTTTCCTTGCTTTTTTTTTTTTATTACGAAGATGGGAGGCGGACTAACTACTATGGTCATATGCCGCCTCATGAGAGGATGATTGTGAATTTATGTAAACATCACAAACGACCATGCTCTTCAGTGGGATTCGAACCCACGACCTCTGGCGTGCTAGGCTAGTGACATCCTTGCTTTTTTACTGTTGATCTTGTTTCTATTTAATATTTCTTCTATGTTTGCCTTCCTCTTATCTTCATTTTAGTTATTCTAGCACTCCACACTACTTGTTTTGTTTATCTTTCTTCTGCTTTTCTCATTAGGTGGCTATACCATGCTAATTCATTTTTTTCTGTTGTTTTTTGTAGCTTTCAATTTGTACATTATTTCTTATTTGATATTTCCTTATTCCATCTATGTTTGTAATTCCTAATCTTCTTATAAACCTCATCTCAGCACCTATATGTTACTATTAGTTCTATGGTTTAACATCCATGTTTTGCTTCCGTAAACTATGGTTGGTCTTACATTGTTTTGTATAGTGTTTCTGCGATTTCTTCGATACATGTTTGTTGCTTAAAATTATGTTCTTCATTGTAAAACAAGTTTTGCTTGCAGCTGTATTTCTTTTGTTAATTTCGTGTTCTATACTTTCTTTGTTGCTCAGAGTTGCTCTTCTATACAGAAAAAAGAGTACAGTAGAATTTACTAAACTATTAGGTAAACTGTTGATATAACATGCACTTTTTGAAGATTTGCCAAACTTTTAGGTAAATACTTGTAACTGCTTAGTAAATAATTATGTTTAGTTTCTTAATTGTTATGTAATTTACTGAAAGTACATCCTATATCTTCAGCTTACCGAAAGTTGGGTAAATTCTAAGGTACTTTATTTTTTCTGTAGATATGTGAATGTTTCTACCTATTCAATTTCCCTTTCGTTTAAGTGTTATGTGTGTTGTTGTTTATGTTATTGGAATCACCATAATTTTAGTATTTTCTATATTTACAGTCATGTGTTTCTATAATTTCGAGTTATCGTGTTTCAAATATGTTACATAACTTCTTCATTTCTCTCTAGGATTGCTAAGCCATTTGCAAATGTACTCTTTGTTATCGTTATATGTCTAGATTATGGTCAAGAATTTTAATATTATGTTTTGTCTTTTATGTTTTTTATAATGATCTCCAGAAATAATATAAATAATAGGGCACTTAATGCTCTTCCTTGTGTAAAACATATAAGTCGAATTGCAAAAAGGGTATTTAACTCAGTTGTTAATGTAACAGCGTTAACCAATCAAAAATTATCTTATAAATCTATTTCTTTGGTTAAAGGAAAAATGATTTGTGCAACCGGGCCTTAATTTTACTTAACCTATCTTTTTGACTGGTTCTGCACAATCATTTTCCAATAAGAGTAAAGAAAAGAACTAGAAATATTTGGTAGAAAGCCTTCTGAATTGAGGATATTAAAATGCTGAGTAGTCCATAGTTCTTGAATGACAAACAGGCCAGTTGGTTGCGTGTACGAAGCAAAAGAGAGCACCTCACCCCGAGAGAGAAGAAAACAACGAATGTTTTAATTCCTGTGACTTGCACGCACACATATGGTGGCCGAGGCTCGACGTTCGGTTCTGCATTTCACTGCAAAATTTATAGACGTGTGCAGCGCTCACGCAACGGACTACACTGCACGGTGCACGATGGTTTTTACACGGGCCCTATGTCTTTGAACGCATGAAATATATCCGAGATAATTATAACTGCTTCCCCTGTTCACCCCCGCGCTTAAATGCACTGTTTGCGATCACTTTGTCACTGTTGTATTAAACTCCAACAGCACACGCTTACAGCGCAATGACAATGTTCGCCAATTAATAATATTTAAACATGAATGTTACGTCTGCACTCTGACATTAACACATTGATATTTTGGTTTTTTCAAGAACAATGAATTATACGGGCCCCAATGAAATTGAACTTATTTCTTGCGGTAATTATACTAATCTACTTTATAACAAGAAATTGCAATTCTATTACCAAGAAGTAAGTAATATTAATTTTATGACATACTTTAACAAATTCATTGCAAAGGGAAACATGTGCTTTCTGCATTGTATATATAAACTTAGTAAGATACTACACTATCAGTGAAATGTAATAATACAGGAATGTTAACTGATGTTGAAATTGTAAGCCTCGGGGAGTCAGCTAATTGTTGGGTCTTTGTTGTACAATGTTTTTACCTAGCAACAGCTCAAAGGTCGTAACGCTTAGAAATCACTCTACAAACAAGTGTTAGACAAAGAAGGGTGGCCTTACAACATCTATTTGTCACAGGCTCGTGTTTCGCTTTAATAAAAGCCTACAAATTAGAATTCCAGAATTATATTTCTTTATTCACTATGATTATATCTAATCAATTAGAAATGTCAAAAGCAGTATAATTGATTTCTAACAGAACACTTTATTTTTTATATAGGTATGCACTGATGTTTCACTTTAAGAAATTTACAATAAATCTACAACTATGACATTAATAATTCATTATTTTTAGTATACATTAAAAAAATATGACATCATTCTACAAGAAGTGGTTTTAGAGTATATGTATATAGTAAAAGAATTAACTAATGTGCGCTTAAAAAAGGATATACAACATTTTTATATAGGATTCTAAACAAGAAAAAAAATCCATACTTTTTTTAAAACGTTGAATTGTTTTCTTTCACAAGAAATTAAATATTAGAATTAGAGATACGTGAAGCAGATTTGGTAGGAAAAAGATTAATCAGTTGTAATTTAATATTATATATTAAGAGGTAGGTAAATTTCTATATTTTTCTTTTGTGACATACATATTTTTAATGATAGAAAATATACTTCTATTCGAAATTTTTGCATGACATCGAAAAACTTTAGTGTAGCACGTCTGGCCAAGAAGAAAATAAAAGTGAACAAAACACAAACACTTTTAGGGTGATAAGAAATTATATTTAATAAAAAGGTTAAAAATGCCAAAGATTAATTAAACAGAATGACAAAAATTAATGCAAATATTATAAAGAACAACAACGTAGGAATATGTTAAATAGTTGCAGTTACCAAAACATTTTACAAACAATAATTACATAAAATTCTACATTTTGTAGAGCACTGCAGACGTGAGGGCACGCCGTCTCGGATTAAAATCTAAAACAACTCTCTCTATTCTTGTTGGCCAAATACACTCAACTACCCCATAAGCGGGTAGGTTCGGGGCAGGGAACCTCTCGCAGGGCCAATACAAAAATTGCATAAAACCAAAAACACTTAATCTAGGGTTCGACCAGGCCAACCTGTAAATCTGTCAACCCCAGAAGGCATCTCAAGCTGATATTTCAGAATATTTGTCACGATAACCTCAAATGACTATTTATGAAAACTAAAAATCTAACAAAGTTTCTCACACTTTTGTGACAATAAATTTAACTCAAGAACTACTGTCAGGACAGTTTTCGATGCATTTAAGTGTAAACACAGTTTAAAAATTGATATTTTAAAATTGTTTTGACAGTAAAACAGTAAATCGTATTCTGATTGTTCGTCTTGTTACAGCAGTATCAAAACGCTATGACATATCTGAATATATGCTTAACCAATGAATTTGATTTTAAATTGAATATACTACAAAATTATAAGATTATGTGTACTTAGATAATATTCTTTAAATATGACTGTAGCCACATACCCCAATTCCAATTTGATTGAGACAGGGCTTGTATCCAGAAAGGAAAAAGGAATCTATCTATTTTAATAGGTACGTTGGAACTGTTTCTAGTTATTAGTAGCAGTTTTCTAATGTTCCTAGTTGAACAGAAAATAAAAATATGGATTTTCCTAAATACATCTGTGTTGTATTAAGCATTTCGTATTGTATTTATGTATACATGTCCTTTCGAGATTGTAAAACCTTACGGTTTATATCCATAGGATGAGCCACAAAACACATCTTAACTTTTACTTTAAATTGCCACTAACTTTACCGTGATGCCATGTGTGTTGCCCACGATGGTACAACTACTAGCCGGTGCCCGATAGCTTTGTGGTTGCCAAGTTAATTTCATCCAATCTTGGAATGGTAACGTACCGATCCAAATCAGATCTGACATGACCCGGATGCGAACCCACGACCTCTGTTTCCAGAGCTAAGCACTCTTACCACTGCGATATCCCGCCGTCATTTCGTATTTATTACGTTTTGGAATAAGTCATATCATAGTTTTCAGTGATATAAAAGGATGATCAATTTCATGCGAAGTCTTCAGGATGCGAATATAGTTAAAACGGGTGCTGGCAATAAAACAATCTATTTGCACGTCATTAACGGAATGCCACGATGTAATAAACAATATCGCGAATATCGCGTTAATTACAACAGAATTGAATTGAACTGAGCCCCAGAAAAGGCGAAATCTATTAACAAGCGTCAGCGAAACAGTGTAACGTAGAGATGCTGAACGATTTTCGATAATTAGCATTTGGCGGCGGCGGCGGTTGCGGCAAACGGACTAATTAACATTCGCCTGGGCTGATGTCCGTCACTCATAAGAGGTCAATCGTGCGTGAGTGCGTGTGTTTGTGTAACATTAATTAATTCCCAGAATAATCATTATAGATTAGTCCTGGTATACATACGCCATTCGTATTCGAAAATACATTAATTACACTCTTGAGAAAACGTAATTATTAAATACGTATGTAAGCAAATTATAACTCAATTACATGTACCGGATACTCATACACGCACACACACATAAAAACAGTTCTGGAGTAATTACCTATCCTGAGGAAATTAAACTCGTGTACGAATTACTTTACACAAATTATACTCTGTACTAAAGATGTTCATCACTGCGTCATCCTTCTTCCTCTCCAATAAATCAATAATTCGATTAACTGCAAAATTGCTTATTTAATTAATTACAGAAAACAGTCATTCAAATAGCTTCACATTATATATCTTCATAAATACACGCATCTTCCTATGACTACGTATGAAGTTTTAAAACTGCGCTCAAAGCTATCCAATTATTCCAATACGATTAACGTTTGGAATTAAAAATTGTACTTTGACTTACGGAATAGATCTACGAATAGAGAAGCTTGCAAACTCCAAACCTTCCACATACAATTAGTGGGATAGAGATATCATGCTCTCTTTGATTTAAGTCAGAAATGTCAAAAAGCGCACCTAACCGTACTTTTCAAAATAGAAAACAACAGGAATACAAATATCTTTTAAATAATTTTACTACTTTCATTATTCAGTGTAAAATTAAATTATTAAATTATTGATTACTTCAATAATATTTCAGTAGATGTCTGTGGTAATTATGGTAATTGTAATTGATAATTGAGCGCAGCTTTAAGATTAATTTCGCAAGCAGCTTGAAAGTCTTAAGTCAAATCTATAAAATATTGGGCTTGTAGATATAAAGAGACTTAACTTCATTTGAAACAAACAAACTTAAAATAATACATTATGTACATATTGCCCACCTGCGCAGTACCTATATTATAGTGTTACTAACTTTATATTATTTCTACACATTTAAATCTAACCTCAATTTACGAATGAGAGTTGGCTTCAAGAAATCTAAAAAGAGAAATATTTGAAGCAATAATAATGTAACAGCAATGCTGACCACAACTAATTGACAATTTTGAGGTTATATTTTTATAATAGAAAACTAACTCATTCTCTCTGTTTCTGATCTGATTTTAACGATCTCATTTGTGGTAATATGACTGAAGCCACTTGACTTGTCGAGATGACACTTCAATAATCTTTATATATAAAATTCCGGGTGCGTATGTACGGCCGATTTTGATGAATTTTTTTTTATACTTATGCTTATGGGGTCACCTGGAAGGTTCTTAGCTGTATTTGAACTCGGTAGGTGGCACCGTTGTCAAAATCCGCAATAATTTAATTCATAAAAGTTGGTCAAGCCGTTTAAAAGTAGAATTACGAAATTTCAATTACACTGAATAAGAGTTTTATTTCAAGAAATATACACTCGAGGCAAAAAAAAAAACGCAGAAATTCAAAATGCACCAAAAATGGCTAAATTTCAGAGTGTCATAACTCGGTTGTATTTAGTTGAAATTGGATGATTCTTTAAGTTTTAGAAACTTTGAAATGTTCTCTTCAATGTGATGTTAGTCAATATGATATCAAATCCATTACACCCCCTCTCACCCCCATATAAAAAAAATGTTCCTGATGTCAAAAAATGTCCAACTCCGACAGCTCGTACGCAGTGCCAAAAAAATCGTAGATTCCATTGGCAAACAGGGCAATAAAGTTCAAACATTTTCCTTTAAGTTTTAAGTTATTTGGTTATAATTTTGCCGATGAACCTTGGAATTCTGAGAAGATTAAAAATTTCTCTTTGCAGTGCTTTAAGTTAATGTGCCACCAAATCCGTTCCACCCCCCGCTACCCCCGGATGAATTTCAACTAAATGCAACCGAGTTATGGCATTCTGAAATTTAACCATTTTAGGTGCATTTTCAAGTGCTGTGTTTTTTTTTCTCGAGTGTATTTTAGTAACGAGGTCTGTGGCAGGACAACGTCTGCCTACCGAGTCCGCTAGTTTTAATATAAAATCTGTGTTACATACGTAAACTGTATGTTAATGTACGAGAGCAGCGACATATATTTACAATGTTAAAATACTCGTAAATATTGCGAAACTCGGATGTATTAGAGTAAAAGTAGTGTTGAGGAAAACGCAGTGAAAAAGTGTTAATCTTATCCATGTAGTCATTAGCGCTGTTGTTCACGTAGTTAATCTGCGAGTTCCGCAGCGGTTTCACGGCCCATTTCCCGATGAAGAATCTGGCATTTTTCTTAACTAGAAATAATAAATTCGCGCAGCAGCTGTCCAAACACGCCGCCAGAGGCGCTGGTATGCGGTGGGTGCATAGGCAGGACGCAGAAGCCCATTTGTTTAGGAAGCAAAATATTTATGCACGCCGGCCGTGCATTGTCGTTAAGCTGCCGTAACGATCTGCCTGAAAAATTTATTTTAAATGAAGAAAAATAAACGAGCGCCAATGTTGGTTTACTTCACGTTTCGCATGTTTCCTTTCCTGTTTATTGTTATTCCGTTCATAATTTATCGCCTCCCACAACACTGTTTGTTATGTCATTATCGCGTTTGGAAAATGGTTCTGTCGACAACAGATTTATCCATCCGCAGAGCGATCTTCTATTTACATTTTTAAAATCTCTAAAAGATAAACTTGGTTCACCTTGCTTGTATAAATAATGTAGTTAAGTACTTTGTAAGCTAACAACGTTTCAAAAGTTAACAATGGCCACAATACTGGAACCATTTTTTTTACGAAGATGGCAGGCGGACTTACTTTTATGGTCATATGCCGCCTCATGTGTGGATGGTGATGAATTATATGAACAACACAAACGAGCAGGCTCTTCAATGGGATTCGAACCCACGACTTCTGGTGTGCTAGGCAAGTGTCATAGCCACTACACCACCGACATTTTATACATTATCTTATTATTTATTTATTTAATACATTTTATTACACTTATTATTATTACTTACACAAAAAAAAAAACAATTATGACAACAAAGAAATAAGAACAGGGGATTTAAAATTCGAACAATTTAAATATTTAGGCATTATAGTAACAATCACAGTGGAATGAAAAGCAGAAATAAAAAAAAACAAATAGAGCTTCCCACGCAAACAAAAAATTTCTAAAAATGAAAATTTACTAAACGATTATTAAACCAATTATAATATACGCTGCTGAGACTATGCCAATAATAAAAAAAGATGAAGAAGATATAAGAATAATGGAACGAAAAATCATAAGAACATATAAGGACCAATAAAGATATTAGAATACGAATATAGAATAAGTATGAACAATGAAATAGAACAAGAGTAGGGTAGTAAGAAAACATAGTGAAAAAGATCAAATAACAGAGTGTCAGATAGCTTGGGTAATAGAGACAGAAGAAGAGGATACAATTAAATCAGTAATAGAATGGAAACCAGGAGGTAGAAGAGGCAAAACCAGATTAATTCATCATGGCTAAAGGAAGTAGAAGAATTTAAAAGCAGTAAATACTAGAAAAGTAAAACAAAAGATTGGAACATGTGGAGAAATCGAACTACAAGGATACAAAGGAAAAGAAACGGAGATCATCCACTCCTATAAAAGGATCCAGAGAGATCTAGAGACATTAAGCCACTATATATAATACTAATATGCACTACAAAAAAAGTTCCTTAACCACAAGGAAATAAATAGAAAAACAAAAATGTCTGTCTCCAAAACCATGTATTTGACAGTACTATTATACGGAGGAGAAAATTGGATCCTGACTGAGAAATAGAAAGGAAGAATACAGGCGGGGAAAGGTGAAATACCTCAGAAGTGTTGTAGGAGCTAGACGAATAGAAAAGAGGAGAAACGAGGATATAAGACAAGAATTAGAAGTGAAACCAGCGAATGAATTGTTGGAAGATAGAAAACTGATGTGGTTCGGCTACCTAGTAAGAATGAAAGAAGTCAAAACAATATGGAACCAATTTGAAAGAATAGAAGAGGAAGACCACGACAAACCTGGAACAAATCAGTTGAAGATATAATAGTCCAATCAGGTGAAAGATGGAAATCTGCCAAAGAACTCTCAAAAAACCGAAAAGAGTGGAAAAACTTTATTTTAAACAGAAATACAAGTACCAGGAAGACGAACTAACCTCGACACCCTTAGGTTACAAGAGGACCGGATTATGTATGTATGTAAATATAATACATTAAATTGTCCAAAATCACGATTAAATATTCAAAAGTATTAGATTAGTAGTTTAGTAGACAACGCTTTATGCAACCGGGCAAATTTGCTCAGCACAACATTTTTGAGGGCAATGAATTGACGGCTATTATAAGCATAATAAGAGTGTCGTGGTCATATATTATTAAATGTGTATAATGCAGTGTGTCAGATTTGGTTGCAGGAAATTCCGTGCTTGCCGCGAGCCCGAGAACGTTATCTTAAAGGAGGTAAGAGTTGTTTGTTAAGAAAGGCCGTGAGTAATTAGAGAGCGAGTTGGTTGGCGGTCCATCGCGAGTGTTAAATTCCTTATGACGTTTTAATGCATAAACAGTTGCGTTGGCTGACGTTAGTTGAACACAACGCAGTGTAACGTAACATAACGTAACGGTGGAGTCAAGAGTCACTCAGCGTAATAAGCGTGCGCTTGAGCGGACGGGCCCGGGACGTTCCAACTAAAGTTATTGATAATTAAGAGGGAGCACCAGTGCCACCAGCCACCGCCAGGGGTGCTAAAAATAGTTGACGCAAACAAGCATTCTGTTCGGAAACAGGTTTTAATTATTTGAGATCGTAGATTTAAAACGTGTAATTAACAGAACAAGAATATTCAATTTCATCTCGTGTTATTCTTTTCTCTCTTTTTTTTTTAATTAACGTTTTTAAATGTGATTTTATCATTTGAATTTAAATTGGAAGTGTTAATTTAAGTGTGAGTCGACAAAATGCAAAAACTCGAAAAACCGTTATTTTAATTAAGATTTCTTGTTATGATTATGCATTCGATATAATATTCATAATTCCGAGATAAAAGGAGAAAATTAAATGTGTTCCCGACGTCGCTGCTCGCTGCTGCTGGCTTAGCGCACATCAATCAACGCGGTTTCTTGTTTCGAAATCTGTATCACTTAACTCCCGACTGCCAGCGCGGGCTCATGTCCACCCCTGACTGACAGCCATCACTGATCTGGTGTCTGCGACCTACAAGAACCCGTGTCACTCATCCAGGCTCACCCTTAACCTTCAGCCCTTTCTAAGAACGGGGCAATCTTGATCGCTGCCTCTCTCTCTGTCACACTTGTGGAATTGTTTACTGAAGCAGGCACACATGTATCGAGCAGTGCAGTGCTAATGCTCACACCCCCAGGCCTCACACCATGCCCATCATGGGTCGCTCTGCGTGTGGCAAATAGCTCTTTTCAGAATAAACAAAAAATTGTTTGGGTTTTACCCCCAACACCATTAGCCGCTTTCTTCCATAAACACCCTAAATTTACATCGTGACACCAGATGATTTTTTGTCAGATTTTAATTTTCCCTCGAACAACAAAAAAATATGAACTTCATTTTAAAGGAATTACCCTTATTTTGTTATAATTTACCGCTACATCAAAATGTGTCATAGACATGATCAAATATCGAACCATCTGAGGCCAATCATGAAATTATCTGAACAGCAATTTACATAACTTATAGTAAAATTATTAATGGCATTTGCATTAATTCTTCATCTGGAAACAAATGAAGAAGAATTATGAAGAATAATAGAAAATGTTGTTTAAATATAATATATTCACGGATCTTAATCCAAAAGTCTTTAATAATTTTACTCCGAATATTCTGAAAGTATTTTCAACTTATTAACTTAAATTATTTTACATCTTCTTAATTATAACAAAATAAGTCATTTACTTACTGTGACATATTTGAAAAACTTTAAAACCTTCAAGTAAACTATTACTTCTTATTAATGAAATGCTATTTAAATCTAATTAACTATTAACATCCAAATACGAAATATGAAATTTCAAAATGATATCGTTTTATATTTTGAGCTATCGAAGAAAATATCTTCTTTTGAAGAGTTATAATATAACATACCGGGTGTCTTCATTTTTATAGGACATAGGAAATACAATGTAAAAATTTTCATAAGCCTATGAATTTTACCAAGTATCTTCAGAATAAAAAACTGCACCAAATGATTTGATGTGGTACATTTCTGTCATGAGATAAAAAATAAAACGTATAATTTTTTGCTGTTTCCAGTGTAGCATGGTAAACAAAACAGTAAATAGCTCCATGGTAACAGTTCGAATCCCACTGCCGACAGTGAGAAATTTAAATTTACCCCTGTGGTTCCCCCTCCACTAACATCCTTGGGGGATATGATTTAACGGCTGGTAACCGCACTTCATACGAAAAAAATATATCACCTACCGAGATCTGCGCAAGCAGAGTGCCACACCCGTAATGGGTAAAAGGCGTGATGATATATTTATTTATTTATTTATAACAAAACAGTCATATTATATGAGTTTGACAGATATCATTTGACATAGTTTTAATGATGATTGATTTGTTTAAATTATTTATAAATGGTAAATGTATCCATGATTACTGAGAAA
The DNA here is from genome assembly GCA_963942605.1 of Poecilus cupreus. NCBI lineage: Eukaryota > Metazoa > Arthropoda > Insecta > Coleoptera > Carabidae > Poecilus > Poecilus cupreus. The sequence continues at coordinate 16,534,189 of OZ012723.1, forward strand.
TAATTTAAACAAGTCAACAATCATTAAAACTATGCCAAATATCATCTGTCAAACTCAAATAATGCGATTGTTTATATGTTTTTTTTTTATCATGGCACTCTGGAAAAGAAATGTACCACATAAATAAATTTATGCACGTTTGGTTCTATGAACGTATTTTGTATTTACACTTTTGTTCCAAAATTCATAGGGAACGAACTATCGCCTATAGAATATTAAACATTATTTAGTTTGAACATAAAATTTTTCTTGACTGGAAGGGTTGATGAAGACAAACGAAAATTACTGGAATTCAGTCAATTTTATTATAACAATTTTTTTCCTCTGTCGACCGGTTTCGGCTCCTCTTGAGCCTTCTTCAGGAGCTGAAGTATAATTACAAACATAAATTTACAATTACAATTATGCACATGTGTATACATATATATATATATATATATATATATATATATATATATATATATATATATATATATATATATATATAATACAGAACTACTTACATGAGAAAATTTAAAATGGTATAATATTTAATATATAACAAAATTTAAAAATAAATGCCATCTGGAGCAATTGGATTCCGTCAAAAGTATAAAAATATTTAACATAGGTCAAAAAATAAAAACTAAGAACAAAAGTTCTGCGTACCACACCCATGGAACTCTACTTAAGTAATGTTTGTTTTGGCAAGTTAAAACATATTATTTTTTCCCGCGGTTTTTTTAAAAAATTTGTACATTATGTTTTTTGCGTTTATTTAGAAAATGTATTTTTTTATTGTGTATGAATTTTATCTTTATTATTTAAATTTTATTTTAAAACATTAGTGTAGATTTTACTTATGTATAAAGTGTCCGTCCTGAAATTAACATTATTTTTATCCTGTTGAATATGTAGCATTTCCAGCGTCAGTCTCTTATTTAGATTTTTCTCTTTGTCTATTATTTTTGTTTCATTGAATTTAAACGCGTGATTATTTTTAGTGGCGTGATCTACCGGTCGACAGAGAAAAAAATTGTTATAATAAAATTGACTGAATTCCAGTAATTATTTAGTTTCTCTTAAATTAGAAGCAGATTCAAGAAAATTGCAAATTTTTTTTGTAGCTTATTCCATATTTGCAATAAATTAATAATTATCACACATAAAGACACACATCCATCTATTCTAATATATCGACATATAAAGACGTGATTAAATAAATGTTCAAATCTTAAAATGAAAAGTCAATAAAAAATTAAATATTAAAGAGAAACAATATAAAACTCCATATTATCCAGGTGTTTAAAAGCAGCGGCGCAGTCTCTGCACGAAATTGGGTTTGCGTAAAAAATTAATAATTTTATTTAAATTCTCCATTAATCAATCATAGTGAAGGCTGAATATATCTAAATTGAATTTTATTTGAAAGATTGATAAACGCCTTAAACAATTATGCGGTGTGTAACAGTAACAGTAGCTTATTGGTTGGCGGTGCGTGCGATGGCTCGAGATATAAATTTCGCGGGTAACAATGCGTTGACAGGGCGTCCCGCCCCTCCACTAAAACAATCGCTGATCGCTTTCTCCGCTGGCGCGATGACGGACGACGCACGCAAATGTTAATCGCGCCGTTCACGTATTATTTATGAATTATCGCTACTCTATGTTGATGTTTACTTGTTTTATCGCACAACTCATGATGTTAATGACATCGTTTGTGATTTTTCTGAGTGTGAAGGTCGCAGCATCACATGTTACAGCATTCATCGGCTCTATGTGCGGCGTAATTAAGAGCGATTTCGCTCATCATCAGTCTCGCGTGAGAATTATTATTTATGTGTTGTTTATCTGATTTACTAATACATATTAATAGATGTTTAGGCCATGCTTACAACACTTCGGACATCTGTTCTGTTTATAATTGAACACAATGTAATACATTACGGATCTTCAATTTGAATTTATTGCTACTTGGCTAAGCTACAGAAGATTTGTTCTCAATAGTTAATACCAATAGATGAAGTATATTCAATGCTTTATTTGAAATGTTCTTTATCATCTTTTAATGATTTCGTTTCAATATGTAAACAACTGGGTTAAGAAACCAAATTTGTTTTGAATTCTTTAAATATTTATTAATAGAAATATTTAGTCTTCTGAAATAAAATTCTCTTCGCTTATTATCATTTTTAGAAAAAACTTTTGTAAGGCAAAAATTGAAAAACAAAAATCTTTTTTTTAGTTCTTTATTTATAGCTTATAATTGAGTTCTTTTTTTTAAATTGGAAGTAGATACAAGAAAATTGTAAATAACATTCTTTACACGGAAAAAATACCGTAGAATATATCAAAATATTCGATAAGCTAAGAACATAAAATCCTTTTTCTGAAAATTTTACAAAATTTATGTAAATATTTCTAATTGCTTAGTAAATAATCATGTTTATTTTTTTTTTAATGTAATGACATTTTTACCAAATGTCGCTTATATCCTTTGCTTACCGAATAATTCGGTAAATTCGACGATACTTTTTTTTCTGTTTATTGCAAATATTATTGTTAACATCTTCCATTGAAAGTTTGTTTTAAACCTATTATCATATTAAAAATGAATTGTTCGTTCGTTTTGTGTTTCAAGTAATCCTCAACTTCTGGCTGATAATTATGGCCAAAGCCAATTCAGTTCTCTGCATTGTTATGAAAATTGTTATAAAGTATCGTTGTTCTACCTTTTACGCATCCATCCTTCCATTCATCCACGCAGATAGTCATTGATTTTTTTTTATTGCGAAGATGAGAAGGGGACTAATTACCTGCTTTGGTCATATGTCGCCTCATGACAGTAGATAATAAACGGCCATGCTCCTCAGTGGGATTCGAACCCACGACTTCTGTAGTCTATTCCACGAGACCTTTCTTTAAAGGGACACAAATCCACGTGGTTTCCTGTGTTGTGATTTGTCCTCGAACACGTGTAAAACACTTTGAGAAATACAAACATGTTTACACTGTTAAAATGTCACACTACACTTTACTGTTTTGAGTTATATGTAGGTATAGCATTGCTCGCTGCATTTTTATTTTATCTTGTTGTTTCTAAATTGTGTTTATGCTTAAATTTATTTATTTTTTTAAAATTGTATATTTTTATAAGGATGTACAATAAACTAAAACAGCCGAACTATTTATTTTTTTCTTTCTTAATAAATAACTGTGTGCGAATTGGTAGTGGAATTTCAGTTGCGCATATAAATTAGTTTAAAATTCCGAGCGTATACCGCCGAATGCTTCTAATGGTACACTGTATTTTTTTAACCAATCACAGAACTATATTTGTCCCTTTAAAGAAAGGTCTCATGCTAAGTATGCTAAACCACTACAACATCGAGATTTTCGGTCTTTATTCATTACACTATGAGCAAGTAATAAAAAAGGAAATCTCAAGATAGAAAAACATAATCGGCAATAACTTGAAAACTAGAAAAGATATGAAAATGCGGTTTAAACTAGTGAATATATCATACATTTTATTATATTCGCAGCCAGTTTCCAAGAGAGAAATGCGTGTGCAGAAGCAACAGTTAAGCTCATTATGCTTCTGCGAGGCTAACGTGCAATGCATACGCCGTAAACGTCCACAGCGCTGCTACGCGTAACATTGAACACATGTGCTCTGGGGTCAAGGGTCAGGAGGCAAGCGTGCCCCCCATTCACAATCAGACTTATCAGCCCCCCTCCTCGTCACTACCAAGCGCACTAATTAATTCTCTAATGAGTGGAATCATTACTGAATTGCGTCACAGGCTCCGGTCACCTCCAGTGCCGGACTCAGAGGAATAGCGGGTGTAAAATGGGTAAGTACAACCCTGGAGGGTGGAGAGGGGGCAAGGGAATGATGAAGCTTATCGCAATGTGTTGTGTAGGCAGAAATTGATTAGTTTATTTTATTAATTAGGCCGGGTTTTGAAACGCTTATACTCTACGTACAATAATAATTACGAGGCGTAATTACTAGCCAGGCGAGTATTTTCTTTTCACAAAGGGTAATTAACGCTACTTTATACCGACACAGGTGGGCTGCCCGACAGTGTTTTGTCGCTATGTAAGAGTGTGGATGTTATACATACGGGCTTTACACGCTTTTTGTTTATTAATTATTTTTGAGTCGATGTAAAAATTGTAATCGGCGGTGTTAATGAGAATTATGACAAATTATAATTAGGTCTTTCCCATTTTAATTATACCAGTAATTTATGTCTGCATGATTAATGTTGTAAACTACCGCCTTGTGACGAAAGAAATTTATTATTTAATTGATTTGTTCCAGTTTCCGAGGTGATAACTGTAAATGAAACAAAATTTATACTTGCACGAAACTGAACTGAAAACAAATGATATACAGTACAGCTTTCTTGTGGTGCGTTTCACGTCACTATCTTCTTTCTCACTTTCTCCCACTATTGCTGATATGAATCAAATCAGCAATAGTGGGAGAAAGTGAGAAAGAAGATAGTCACGTGAACCGCACCACAAGAAAGCTGTACTGTATATCCTCACACCATTGTACGTATTTCTAAAAACCATTAAAGACTAAATTGTGTAGATGTCACGCTCTACCTAGCGGATTATTTTGAAAGTTTCCAACAAACAGGCGCTGGTGTTATGTGCATTAAAGCCGATTAAGATGTTGGCTTATAATAATAAGATTAAAAATTTGTTTTAAAAATATTAATAAATTTGGATGTAAGGAAAACATTTCTATTCAATGTCTGAATAATAGGTATTGGTTTTACTAGACACCAAAATCTGTTTTTGGTGTCATGTTGAACACATTATTTTTTACCGATTTGGAATTATTAATTTAGTGATTATTTTTTATTCCCATTTAAAAAAATATCACATAAAAATTATGTTATTATGTCAAAATAAAGTTACTTATATATTCATAAAATTTAATTCTTTTGCTCCGTGAAAATTATTATATAAAATGGAGATTGACGAATATATTTTAACTCGCTTTAAATTCTTTATATGTGTACAGGAAGATGCAAACTGCGGTTATGTTGATGAAATATAGAAATGAGAAATTTGTTATTTCTCCATAACCCTAGCAGCAACGGGCGAAAATATTTTTTCTACGATCACTTAGTAATCTGCTCATTGTATGTTTGTTGTTGCTAGGGATATGAGGTACATTGCAAGCATCGTGAGAAATGAATTTGTTTTGTGAGTATTTCAATACAGGTCAACTAATTTAAGTACAGGTGCCATTGCTAGGATACTTATTTAGAATTGTCAAATATTAGAATTATGAAAGCGAGACAATTTTTTTTTATTAATATTAAATTAATTAGGAAATATTATCGTGATCGTAGAAAAAGTATAGTGTACAATTCGCATGGAATGTCCATTTCATACTCGTAGGAAATGAGTACCATTCTATGCTCGTTGTACAATATACTATTCTATAACACTGTTTTGGAAACTACGCATTCCACAACTAGAAACTGTATTGTAATAACTATCATTTCATTCGCCGCGTATAGAATAAATTCGACGAATCAGAGCCAGACATTAGCACAATATAATGAAGTATTTTGGTTCGGTTACTATGGTTACTTCTGTTTGTTTTTATTTTATTTATTTGAGTTTGACGTTTTCAGCAGTTATTCGTTATATAAGCAATATTTTGTGTATAATTTCCAAAATCTGTTATAGAAAGTATAGTCTACAAACATGTAACAGAATGGCATATCCCACATTAGAAAACCGTAGTCTTTGATCGTGTGGAATTTATGCCATTCCATTACTTGTTGTAGAATATACTATTACTTACTAGACAGTTATTTATCGCATTTTTAATGTCAAATAAGTGTCACCAACTTAACCCCTATGCTTACCACTCCACTAATATTTTTGGGGTGCGCAACTTGACGACTGGTAACGCGCAAAAATATATCCCTTAAATGGGGTGAAGATATCAATTATGAATCCAATATCAATAGTTGTTGAATAGAGCTAGAACTGAAATGTTTTAATCTTTAACTTGAAGTCAATCACATTTAATATTTCCATTTTAGTATAAAAATAAAACAAATTTACTGCTTAGCAGTAAAAATAAAAATAAATCTAAGTTATCAAAGTATTTATTTTTCTTAAGTAGTATAACATGGCCTACGGCGTTCTAAATATTATTTAAGCCCCATGCTAAGTTGTTTAAAGAATATAATGCACATTGAAGATAATGAGCGGGTACCTAGCTAAACATCTCAAAAGATAAGCCGCCCGCAGCTTCACGTCGCGTTACTAATGCCACGGAATTAAAAATAACCCGAACGTCTTCTGAGAAGTGCACTATCACTGGCCACACTTAATTACCTCATTAGAGATAATTCATCTCATTAGATCGCTTACGTGTTCTACACACACTCACACATTTACATATTATCAGCACGCGACGTGTAGGTGTGTGTGTCTGGCAGATAACACGAGTATTCGTTTTAACGAACAACGAAACGAGACCTGCGATTAATTAAAAAAAATCAGAGCACTCTACGATGAGATTAGTATCAAGAGATCGGCTGCTCTCTGCAGCGCCCAAGCTAAAGATCACTGACATTGACTTCACTAATATGGACGCTGCACTATACTTACTTCATTTTGATGCCAACATTCCACACTGGTCATTACTTACATCAGTGCCTTTAGAGCTGCTTATACAATTACAGCAATCGTCCTACTAATTATAATAAAATAATAAATATATACGTGCACATCATCACATCATTTATACATTTTCAGTATGGCATTCTGTTTCCGCAGCTCTTGATAAGTGATATATTTTTACGGTTACCAAAGAGGAACCACAGGGGTAAATTTAAAATGGCAACTGTTCATATTTTCAGTACCACATTTTTTATAGGACATCTACAGACAAACTTCGAGAAACTTTCAAATTATTGTTGAAGAATTTTGGAAGAGTTGTCACTTAAAGTTCTAACAAAAACAATTGAATATAGTCACAAATTTCTTGAACAAATGTCATGGTATACACTACAAAAGTCTTTGATACACATTATCCAAACTACTGTAAAATTTCAGTCGCTTCAGTGTAGAAATAAATATCTTTAATTTGTTCAAATAAGCAAATTTTGATTTTAAACGGTATAAAATACGAGCCCAACCCCAAATTTTTTTTACTCTGTTGTCGCTATTGGGGTTCCAAATTATCAAGAGATGGCGTTAATCACAAATTCACTAAAGATACATGTTAAATTCATTTTATATGATATCTTATGATGGCAAATGCGTGCTTTAGTATTGGTAGTTTGCTTTTATTGACAGCAGAACTGTTGCCATACACACTGCAAATTTTCCTGTTTTTATAAGTTTTTTTGGAGAAAATTCAATCTTAACCTATAATCTACAAATACAATGTACCTTACATTTTTATATCTTATTTAAATAATACGGCTTAAACAAATGTAATACTTACATATGAATACCCTTAAAATAACTACTATTGTTATTAATTTTAGAAAATAACAATGAATTTCAAAATACAATGAAATTTATGTACCTTATGGTTAGTTCAACTTTCTACCACTAGTTAACGTATTTTAATTTTGATTGCCGAATACAAGCTTAAATTATTGCACTGTACTTTTAGGTATATGATAATTTTTCGATAGATATTTATATAAATTTACTGTTTTAATTGAATCACAATACTTTTTGTAAATCCACACCTAATACATTTCTACGGACCACAATGAAAATATTTTTCATCCATATTTATAACATTGAATGAATAATGATTGAAAACAATATTCAATTACTTGTTCATTAGATTTTTACGTGGGCTAATAAATTATATCTGTTTAATAAATACGAATATTATTTAATTTAATATATAATAAATAATAATAAAATTTTGTTATAATTAGAAATTTCTTAATAAATAATATATTCAAATTCATTATTACCATATTATATGGGCGATTAAAAAATATATAATTATCCTGAGTCAAATAAACATATATTTACATTAAAACAGATCTAATTTATTAGCCCACGTAAAAATCTACTCAACCAATAATTGAATATTGTTTCTAATCATTACACATTCAATATTATGAATATGGATTAATAGTTATTTACTTTACAAGTGGGCAAAGTAAGGAATTACCCACGAGAGAAATTTTAGCACACGAAGCCGAAGGCTGAGTGTGATAATTTTATCGAGTGGGTAATTCCACTTTGCCTACGTGTGAAGTTTAACGTTTTATCTAACACCTCCTAATAAATGAAAAATGTATTAAAGAAATATTATTTGATAGTGACATATGCTTCAAATTTTTAAATTAAAATGTCAATCGAAGTAGTTACCAAGGTGTTGTGTGTAAAAAAATACTCACTAGTGACTTTCCTCAAAATTATACCCACTAGTGGGTAATCTGTTACTTTAAAATCACCATAGTTATAAAGCATTTATTGTGAGGTGTTGGATAACAATATTTTCATTATGGTCCATGAAAGTGCGTTAGGTGCGGATTTACGAAAACTTATTGTGATAGCATTAGGACAGTAAATTTTATAAATATCTACCGAAAAATTATCATATACCTAAGAGTGCAATACATAGATAACAATAATTTAGACTTGTATAGCGATAATAATAGCGTTAAAATAAATAAATATATTTGATTATAGTATATTTTTAGGTGGTACGAATACATTCGGGATTTCAAATTGAAATTGTCTACATCTTTTTGAATATAACATAGTTTACTTTAACTCAATTATTTACTAAGATATGCCCAAGAAATCAGGAAGGCATTCAAGGAAACTAGCACTTTCGGTATATAGACTACTAGCAAAATATAATCAGTTCGTTATTTAAACATCCAAATTCTAATCATGAAAATTTAAATTGATAACGTCATTACTATGTATTTGTGTTATCGTAAAGACAGTTCAATCGTATTCTAGTAACCCCTAAAATTTACTTTTGAAAACATGTATGTGCAGGAGGAATGAAAGATGGATCGGGCTATATATTAAAGATAGCAGTGATAGTGATTCGTGTCAGTGTGTAAATTTGCGATGCATGATTCAGGGGTGGAATTAAGAAGAAGAAAGATGGGGTTAAGAGGAAAGAGATGGAAGGTGCGGAGAGAGTGAACGTTAAGACATGTACGCCTTGTTTATAATTATTTTCCGTGGCACTCTGCGATGTTAATTGCATTTGCATCTTGTGACAGTGTTGCCACGTTGTCGCCGCGTGGTACAGGCGGTGTTTGTTGTGTGGGGGGCGGCGGCGAGCGGCGGGCGACGGGCGGCAGAAGAGGTCGGGACGTCGCTTCGGGTTAAGGTGTAAGAAAGTGCTTTCACATTATGAATTATTCAGTCGCGTTTATGTGGCCTGACGTTCTTAATTGGAAGTAACGCCCCCGACCCGCGCGCCGCTGTCACCCCGCCGCCACCGCGAATACGACACGCGACCCTTGACATCCCGACCAGATTTGCTCGGATATTCGATTTATTATCACTGTTCTCTCTGCACGAACATATACTTAACCCAAGTCGAAGCCAACTCCATCTACCACTAATAACATAGCCAATCGACTTTTCAATATTTACTACTCAACAAAACAATGTTAGTTAAAATAATTGACTGATATACTGACAAAAATTACGAACGAAAGGGAGATAGGATCTAGATCCCTTTTTGGGGCATGCAAATTTCTCAATTTTTTCTATTCTTTATTTTCTTTTCCCATTTTAATTTCTATTATTCTTAGGTCCTCCTCTTTGCAACATATCCTCATCCTCTATTGTGCCCTCTTTTTTTTCTCTATATGTCCACCCCAACCATTTTACTTTTTGTTGTTTTATTTTTATTAATATATCTTCTCTTTTTTTTAAATCGCGCTCTATTTCATTATACAGCCTTGATCTTCTTGTTATTTTTCCTTCAGTTATTTCAGGACTTCTTCATCTTTCTCAGTCATAGTCATTATGTCTACAGCGTACAGCATTAGTGGTCTAGTATTATTGAACTAGTAAAAAACAAAAATAAGACAACGAAAAAAAGTGGAAATCAACTAAATCGAAATAGGTGAGCATATGTTTAAACAAGTAGACTTATTTAAGCACTTACGGGCCATGTTGGCAGAAAGAGGTGATGATGAAAGAGAAGAAGTAATAGAAGAAATGCATCAACGAAGGCTTCTAACAAAACATTACTAAAAAACAAAACCATAACAAAAAGGACAAAAATGAGAATGCAGAACCTATAACAATGAAAGGGAAAAAACGAAGAAGATTAAAGGATAATAGAAAGTAAAATAACAAGAACAATACGAGCTTAGAATCATATCATTTGGCCCAATTAAGACTTTTAGAATAACTTTCAAAAAATTGTTCTGATCTTACAAAGGAAAAATTGTTGTACTCAATTTATTTGTAGCTAAATTCTGTTATTTTTAAGAACATTTTAAGAAAAAATAACAACTGAAATAATAACAAATTAACAAAAATCACTATCATAAAGATTTCATTTGACCTAAAGGTATTTGATGAAAACACGAACACTGTTTTTGAATCTGAAGACAAATAAATATAGAAAAATGTTACAAATATAGTTTGTGGGTAATATTATCTTTTTGATTCCAATAAAATTTATCCTATCTCATTTAAGTACTAAGATATGCCCAAAAACCCTGATAGGCCTTCAAATACTCTGCCATTTACTGTTGATGAATTGTTCCCAAAATCTAATGTATTCATAACATAATAATACCTTCCTTACATGTACGTATGAGCCGGAGGTAAAAATGATTGAATTTAAGATATAAATATGGTGAATTAATAGTTATTTACTTTACAAGTGGGCAAAGTAAGGAATTACCCACGAGAGAAATTTTAGCACTCGAAGCCGAAGGCTGAGTGTGATAATTTTATCAAGTGAAGTATAACGTTTTATCCAACATCTCTTAATAAATGCAAAAATTATTAAAGAAATATTATTTGACAGTGACATATGCTTTAAATTTTGTAAATTAAAATATTAATCGACCAAGGTGTTCTGTGTTAGTATTATTGTTATAAATAAAAAAAATCACACTAGTGACTTTTCTCAAAATTATACCCACTAGTGGGTAATCTGTTACTTTCCTTGTTTAAAATCGCTATAGTTATAGACGGGAGAGAGTATTTATTGAGAGGTGTTGGATAAACAATTTTCCTTTGCATAATTTCAACTGGGCCAAATGATATAATTCTAAGACCAAAAAAGATATTAGATAATAAATATAGAATACAAATCAGCAATGAAATAGAACAAGAACTAGAAATAGAATACATAGTGAGGAAATTAAAACTGTAGAAAGTAAAATGGCTAAAACACCTACATAGATCTGTACAGCAATACCCAACAAAGTCTACGCTAGAGTGAAGCTCAGAATGAAGAAATCAACATAAATAAAAAAAAATATAATAAATGATTAAAGTGTTTTAAAAATAAAGTGGATTACTTTCCGGAAAACTTATAAATGTTTATTTTTTATGCGATTAGTTTAGTCGAAGCAACTTATGTATAGTGACAGTACTTTATTGTGAACTTCCTGTGAATTATTTTTACAAGTATCAAATTTCTTAGTCGTCAGTTGGTCCAATTCATCTCACTTAATTACATCGTCAACATGAAAAAACCTCAAAACAATCCATTCGGTTTGAATTTCAAAGTCTATTAATTCTATTGCGCCAGAAATAAATCTCGGGATCGCAACAACTGTTGCACGACAGCAAATTAACACCGACACCGAAAATCTTTCCTTTTGATGTCAACGGAAAGAGGATGTCTCATACAAAACAACGCATGAGGTGAGAACGACATTCAAAAGTAAACATCCATGGCGTATACTGCGTGGTCCAGAAGAAAACCGCAGAGATATTAACTCGAAAATAGATACTTCAAAATGAAACAAAGCAAAATATTTATTTTGGTGTACAAATCACTTTTCGAAATTTGGCACATTACTCTCTAACATCTTCGTAGAAATGTAGGAATTGTAATTATTTCACAAAACAGAATAAATTTAGAGTTGCAGTTTGTTCTTCGAACACATTATCTCTCGATGTTCCCGACATAGGTATTTCTGAATTGGAAAAGAGATTAGAAGCCTACGAGTAAGGGAAATTTAATATGTCCTTCTTCATATAGGTACCCGAACATAGCAATGAAACAGCTCTACATTCCTGCTGACACCAATCAAAGAAGAGTATCTAAGATGCTAGCAAACAAAGAAAGTTAAGCCAGAAAGGAACATATTTCTGAAGAAGAAAAAGGGATCAGTACTCTGCGAGTTACGGTATCTCTGGCCAACTCGACTACGTTCTTCTTCATATATAAACATAGCAATGTTGCAGAAGTTCTAAATTCCTATTAGGACAAAAAACTGAATGTAGGTAACAGGTCGAATAATGGCAAAATGGTGGAGGAACGGGAAAAACAACTACCTGCCATAGTAGCATGTATATGCTTTTCAAAGAAACAACTGTTATATAACAGTTCTAATTCATGTTATTGCTGTTGTCGAGTTAGAGAATTCTTAGTTAGAATTGTAAACATTTTAGTTTTAGTTACATTTTTTTTTTTGTGAAATATTGGAGAATGTTATGTTTTCTATCAAGGACTTTTCGTCAAATCAGTAGCCAGAAAATGATGGGAACTAACAGATATGCACTTTGAGCAAGGCTTTCCAATTCAGAGAAACTATTGCCCATTTTTTGATAATAATGGATATTTAGCGAAGAAGTGTTTACTGATACTGTCTATATAATTATTACACTGCAGCATTAAATAGTATCTGTTGCTCTTACTCATCACTGTTCGGTATCATATTCACATTCAATGATTCAACACTACTTTTAACACTATTTAGCACTACTACACTAATACTTAAGCAACATTTATTTAATATAATAAAGGGAGAACTTAAATAACATACATATACTTCTAAATTTTTTAAAATATCTACCGAATTTCCACATATTTTAATGTAAGTAATTCATGTTTCCCGCGTTTATCTAGTTTATACTTCTGTGGCAAGGTGTCAGCTACTCTGATTTTTTCCCGAATTGCTAGCCATCAAAGAATAGTACCCTAATCCTTGTAGGCAAACAAAGAAGATTGATACTATAATTCAGGCGTTGAAAAGTGTGTGGGTTGACTGAAATCGAGTTGTTCTTTCATAAAATAAATAAATATGTCATCATGCCATTTAACCATTTCTTTATGAGGCACTCTGCTTACACGGAAAAATACCGTAGAATTTACCGAACTATTTGATAAGCTGAAGATATAAGATGCATTTTCTGGATATTTCATAACAAGAAATTAAACAAGATCACTTAGTAAGCAATTAGATGTATTTACCAAAAAGTTTGGTAAGATTTCAGAAAATGCATTTAATTTGAAATCGACACTAAAGTGTTCAAAAATCGTCATCAAAAACTCAGAAATCGTCACTAAAGTAACCCATTATACGACGATTTTGAGCATCCCAGTGTTGGCAACCGTTAAATAATTATTGTACAATTAGGATAATTTTGGCAGATATATTGACGTACTATAGTAAATTTGGACTTAACTTAAAACAAAATTTGCAAAAAGAATTAACTAATTAATTCCGATGACGAAATTGAGGACAAAACACATAATTTTGAGTGTTATTTGCGATAACTTCACTTCTCGAGGTTGGCTACACTGACTGTCAGTTTCAATTAACAAATGACAGATGTATAAACTTAACCTACATTGTAATTTTTTTACAGTTTTTTCTAATTTTAGATTTCAAATAAAACTTAATATATTGTACATCGGCACTGAAGTTCCTTTTTATCACTCACATGGTTTATTTTCGTCGGCCCTGCGTGCCTCGGCAACTAATTTCCATATTCGTGATAAAAAATTGAACTTCAGTGCCTTGATACATAAATAACTATTATATCTTCTGTTTACAGAATAGTTTGCTAAATTCCACTATACTATTTTTTTCGTGTAGAGCTGTTCTCGGGTTATGATACACATCCCAAAGATATTAGTGATGAAGATATTCGCACTTAATTTACACAAGAATTTATATTTATTATATTCATCAAATATTTTGAAACGTATAGGGGCAGTTGCATAAAGCATTGTTAACTACTTTGTAAGTAACAATACCCAAGATGGCTACCAGCACATTTTTAATTTATGTTCTTAGGTAAACAATAATGGGGCGATAATATTTCTAACAATTAATGCATTTTATTGAACTTATACAGGTATTAATATTGACATTTATTACATGCGTTGTTTTTTTTAATATTGACATTTATAACATGCCTTGTTTTTCTTGTAATTCAACTTTTCCGTAGTTAACATGATTAGCTGACAGCGCTTTATGAAACCGGACAAAGGTGTTTTAAAAACACTAAGCTTGTTTTAAACACTGTTTAAAAACAAAACGTTTAAAACTGCCGTACCTACTTAAAAATTATACTCTGACTTTGTGTACCCTATATGTATATGCTTGCTGAATAAATATGAGTGCTAATTAAGAAATTCTTGGAACGGTCTGCGTTAGATCCAACCTACTGCATCTCATGCAAATTATATGCGTATGCGTATATGTTATTATGAATAGCCGCATTAGAGACCGCGCGGGAAAAATTTAAAATTAATAATCATAATGCGAAATAAATGAACGTCATAATGTAACTCGAAGTGTCTACAAGTCGTGGTTTATAATTAAAGTGCTGCAAAGTGGAATTTCACATTTGAAATTCTTATTAGCTGCTAAAAATACACGTAGGTGTCAGCGTGTGACTTGACAGAAAATTAATTGTGTTTGAGACCACCGGCCGTGCACCTCTGTCCCCTTCCCCTTGAAGAACTCGATCGTCACGCGGTTCTCACTTGTCTTCGCTCTGAAAAGTATTGCCTTGCGGATCAAAATCCGACAGCTGTCTTATAATTATTGAATTTATTAAATTTAAATTGTATACATCAATCAAACAAGCTGTGTCTTCGCTGGCTCCATTATAAGAGAACAGTAATTTTTTTGTGTTTTCCGTTTTATCTTTTAATAACTTTATTAAACTACATCAGCTTCCTGGTGGCAATAATTAATTTTCTACAGTTTATAATTAATTTTTCTTACTCTGGCGAATAAGCAAAAACAATTAACTAATTAATTAATTAATCGTATGTTTTTAATAATTACATTATTCGGTCACGAAATTAGCCAAATTACATTAAATTTTATTTTATTTATTATTATTTCCCATTTTAATAAAAAAGCGTTATACAAAGGCCGTGTTTGAAGTGTCACTTTGATTACCCTAAATACCAAATCCTAAATGTATATGCCCTAAATGACGTCATAGTTTAGGGTTTTAACTATTAGATTTTAGTATTTGCTAGAGCACACTACGCCTTTAACGATCAAGCGCGTTACGCATAAACAAGAATAATTTTTGGTGTTTATTTGACTTTTGAAGGCTTTTTATTTATTATAACACCTTCCATAACTATTGGGCTTCCAAATTATCAAGAGATGGCGTTGATCACAATTCCCAAAAGGTACATGTCAAATTCATTTTGTATGATATCTTATTATGGCGACTGCTTGCATTAGTATTTCTAGTTTGCTTTTATTGGCAGCAGAACTGTTGCCATACACACTGCAAATTTTCTTGTTTTTAAAGGTTTTTTTGGAGAAAATTTAATCTTAACCCATAAACTATAAATACAATGAACCTTTCATTTTTACATATTATTTAAATAATACGGCTTAAACAAATGTTATACTTACATTGGAATACTCTTAAAATAACTATTATTGTTATTAATTTTTTAAAAATAACACTTAATTTCAAAATACAATGAAATTTATGTACCTATGGTTAGTTTAGCTTTCTACCACTAGATAACGTATTTTAATTTTGGAAGCCCAATTTATACTTATTATATAAACAGGTTAAGATCTACACTTTGTCAAACAATTCTACCTACTGACTACAGATATTTCCTAATTTTTTCTCTAATTCCCAAATCCTAAATGTCAAAAGGCTACTTCGAACACGGCCTAAGAAATCTAAGTCGAAAGGCTAAAAAAATTGTAGATTTATGTAAGAGATTTCTATAAATTCAGTGGAAGGCCCGCGTAGAAATATTTTTTGCCGTGACAGACAAGATTTGTGATATTCAACAGGTGTATCCCGCAGTCTTACCCATTTCTGTTTTTTGCCATCAAGTCAAATTTATCAATATTTTCACAGTTATTCTTACCACAGTGATAATAAACCGTAGAAAAATCCAACCTAATTTGAAGAACCGCAATCAATTATTTTATCTCTGTATTTTACACTTCGGTTTGCGGTGTTTTGAGTTATTAACCACAGTGACAACGGAAACGGAAGTACAAAAATCGCGACCACAATTCAAGAACTGGACTGGGGCCAAGTAACACCCAACATGTCTTGGATTACGCCCGAGTCCACATGAGAAATGAGTTTTGACTACGACCACGGAAGACAGATTTGTGTGAGATCTTACGATTTGTCACAAGAGATTCGATGAGGAACATCCCCCAGCTGCTACAAGATCATGTTGCTATTTTTAGAGAAACATTTGCGAAGAAAGAAAATATCTCTCATACTTAGCCTGAAATTTTATTAAGTTTAATTTATTGTGTTCAGCAACATTACTTTGTAAATTTTGAAATCATAATAATAATAAAAACTATACACAATCTTAGAATTAAATCATATTTAATACTATTCGCGCCATTGACATGATGTCAAAGTGGCCCGAAATAATTTGAAGATCACGCTGACGAATGACAGATATCAAGTGATATAATTTATACATTCATTTTACCGTTTTCATAGATCCGTGGTAACGCATCAGCCTGTGTATCACGAGACCCTCAGTTGTAATATAATTGTCATTTCAGTTTACTACTGTTGTTCCTCCTCCACTTACATCTTTGGATTTCACGCGTAAAAATATATCACTTATCGAAATTTTCGAAAGCAGAATCCTAAACCCCAAATAAGTTTTTATATGACGTGATGACATATTTGTTTTTTTATTTGATTAAGCGATTGTTGTCATTTATTACTATATTTTCGACTGTATTATAATCACTTGTTTATGATATTGTTTAGCTGCCATAAAGTGGCTCTTTATGGACTAGTTCATGGTGCCCATTGGACTAGTCCATAATAATAAAGTAATAACAATAACAATAAATTCAAACATCATTTTAAGTAAGGCCAATATTAATTATACAATTAGAAGTATTGTTTTGATGCTATTTGAATGATTTCTTCCATAATAACAGATCAGAATGAATGAGATGTAAAATGTAAGCTTGCACAATTTTTTCAAAACAAATAATAATTAACAATAAACAACTTAAACTTAGTAACCAAACAACAGAACAGATCTGTTGTGGACAACACAATACCTCCCGCCTTAGATTTCATATCAAACAATCCTAGAACACGGACCACCACTAACAAGAAACGCTCATAACATCAAAAAAATTACTCTTCAATTATGACATATCAAAAAATGTTTTTTTTTTTAATAACAGAGATTGGCAGATTTAAACGAAAATGTGAAAATATAATTTTTCTTTAACGTGTTGTATTTCAACAGTAAGAGAAAAATGTTTCAAACAATAATTGTAGATTATAATATTTGAAATATTATTCTAAGAACAATTGCCATTTAACAATAAATTACTGAGATATTTCAAAATAACTTGATAGGGTTTCAAGTAAACTACCGCTTCCGGTTATTGAATTATCACCAAAAACAAATCAGCTCTTCCAAAGGGGACACAGTTCATCTATACAAAACACCCAAATTTTCAGTTCAGTAGTTTTTGAGAAACCGTATCTCCAGAGATCCACACAGACTGACAGACAGACGGACACACACACAAACATCTCGCGAAACAATTGAAATCGTATTCTAGAGACCCTAAAACGTGCTCATCCACTGAAAACTCACTACCCAATCTTTAGCATGATTCCTATATCTCCCTTACAGGATGTGGCGGGAAGTAAATAGTATACGTCATACTATCAAATTTTGTTTTAATACGGTTTTATCGACTTGCCCTTTATGTGCCTCGCTTCGCTATGCTGTCTATTTACTTCTATTACCCCTTCAATTATTATTTTACAAGTCTATTCATATTTCAGCATTCACCCGTCATATAATAAAAAAAAATCTAAATTTGATCACGAACTCTATTGTACTACCATAGCAAAAAAAAAAAAATAACAAAAAAATTATGGTGACATATTTATTTTCCTTACCCTAACATTAACTGAACAAAAAAAGTGTTTATGATTTGAAAAGCAGTTTAAAGGAAGTAATAAGTCTGTTATTAGTCAACAAATTTTTCAACAGGAGCGATTTCTTAAACAAGGCATGTTATCCAAAGCAACAACTGTAGAATGTTATCTACAGCAGTGCTAATCGTGAAAACCGGATGCAGCTAATAGCTGACAAATGACAGCGAGGAGGCGTCAACAAAACCCAACACCCTCGTAACCATGACACCAGCTCTAGTCACAACACAGGATGCCTGCAATCGGTGCATCCGCAGCGAAAAAACCAGAAACATCCTAATTACCCCCCTGTACACAGCACACGCTTTCCCGAACGCTGTACAGTGTACAGGTATGTTCTACGTTGATTTACAACACCATGTTGTAGGGCTCGAATCGTGTTGCGTCGATGTTACACAAGTCATTAGACAACGACGCTGATTGGCTCCGACTCGACGCCGGCAGTGCCGTGGAGGTAATGTTCTCTCAAGGGGCGAACTTATTCATTACGGCCCTGGCGGGTACCGCGCACATATGGTGCTAATTATCAGCGTTTTAAACCTCGTTAACAGATATGTCTCAATAACATTTTTTGTTGGGGGACAAAATTAAAAACGCTCGACATGGCTCAGTGGTAACCATGATATTTTATTCTAATTAATTATATTAGAACACAAAACTGTAATGAGCAATAAGATAATTGAGAACAGTTGGACAATTGATTCTACGAAAAGACTTTTCGCATTCTTTAAATTTCAGTTTAATTGTTAAACAACAAACAAGTAAATAATTAGCTGCCACCGCTTAGTTCTGAGTTCTCACAGCATAGTAATTTGTACAACGTCAAATTATTTCTAATTACAATCTTTAATTAATCCAAACAATTTTCTATTTAGTGCAATTAATTAACTTTATTAAAAGAACATTATTCATCTGAAAACCGCTGCGGCCTGGCCAGGAAAAAACAGTACACAAAATATTAATTAAAAATGTTTCTACCAGCGTAAATTATAATTACACGGCCACAGCGCCATACACAGATGTAATTAAAGTAATAAAACGATCGGACAAACGAGCTGCACAATTTAATCGCTCAACGGCGATCACAATTATTTTTTACACTCGTCGTTCGACAATCCGTACCCATGTGTGACAATAGTTATATTTTCTTCTACATATACAGGCTGTAACATAAATAAGTACATTAAATTTAACCAGTGATTGAACTCGTCGAGAACAACAATTTTTGTTAACGACTTTTTTTTTCTAAATCCCATTTTGTTTAGCATTTTTACCACCCCATAAATTGACGAGTCGTTCGGGTATATTCATAATTTGGTCCAATAACAGTATCCATAGCAATAATAATGAAATTATTGATCTTGACAAATGTCATTTGCCAACTTTTTCAAATAAATTTTGATAATATCAAATAAATCAACTAATAAATTATTATTATAAAAGTAATAATATATAAAAGTGCCTGATTAAACATTCTGTTGAAGTTCAAGGTAACGCTGCTCCATCCTGTCAAATTTATTTGGGGCGTTTTCCAAATCATCATCTTACGAATATTCGCACTGTTACACATGTTGTTTAGCTTATTCGAGATCATGAATTTTTCAAGTCAGTTCAAGATCAGGGTAAAATACGATCTGATCACAGCAAATATTGAACAGAATGATTTGGACTGTGTCGAGGGTTAGCCAGAGTCTAGTAAGTTCTCGAAGAATAACACTACAACACACTTATGACAATTACACATTAATTAATACTCGTAGTACATTAAAAGAGCAAAAATCACGTTCTTACTGCATACAAAAAGTCCAGTGTTTGATACCAGAAGATTTACCTTGCACAGACGTCAATTTTTGCGAATAAGGCCTTTTTTAAGTACAAAAAATTCAAATTTATTTATCATATGATCCGCTTCCAAACTGTATAAGTAAGAATATAATTCGCATTCAAACCTCATCCACATAAATTAATTGTAAAATTATCCAAATTCGCAAGACTTGGCAGATATGGTAAATATGGAATAAGCTCCTAATATGGAATACCGCCCTTTCTCTTAGTGTTATTTAGACTTTTATACAATTAATATTAGAGATGAAATAGATAGTTGGTTAATATCCGGCGGATATCAGATTTTCAATAAATTAAGAAAATTTCATAAAACTTCATTTAATTTACATAAAAGACTATGTGTTCTATTAAAACACCGATTATTATTAATTTTAACTGAAGAAAAATAGGAGGATTATATTTTTTTTATTTTTTGTATGGCCACACATATCTTTCTACAGATCATTTTGATTCTGATGATTTTTTTCCATCCTTAAGGGTAGCAAAATAGGTAGCCACAAAAATGAAAAATTAAAAACTTTTTAGCAAAAAATTTAACTAACGAAAAGAGAAACTGAACAGCAAAAATTAAAATAAAATAGGATGGCCGGATATTCGGTATCCGGCAAAACAACTATCCGCTTCATCTCTAATTATTATACTGTCAATTCATTTTTAAAATATACGACTGTTACTAAGTTAAGCTAAAATGTATGAGTAATTATGGTTACTAATAAAAGATTTTTTTTCGCTGGAATGGGTTTTCGCTAAGCGGTCACCCATCCAAATACTAACCGCGGGCAGCATTGCTTAACTTGCATTATCGAGTGATCCGGCTTTAACGCTACCTGCCAATCTGTTGCCCAATAATAGCTATTTACTTTACAAGTGAGCAAAGTAAGGAATTACCCACGAGAGAAATTTTAGCACACGAAGCCGAAGGCTGAGTGAGATAATTTTATCGAGTGGGTAATTCCACTTTGCCATGTGTGAAGTATAACGTTTTATCCAACACTTCTTAATAAATTAAAAATTTATTAAAGAAATATTATTTGACAGTGACATATGCTTTTAATTTTTAAATTAAAATGTCAATCGAAGTAGTTACCAAGGTGTTGTGTGTTATTATTATTGTTATAAGTAAAAAAAATACTCACTAGTGGCTTTCCTCAAAATTATACCCACTAGTGGATAATCTTTTGCTTTACTTGTTTAAAATCGCCATAGTTATAGAGCATTTATTGAGAGGTGTTGGATAAAATCTTTTATCCAACACCTCTCAATAAATGCTCTATAACTATGGCGATTTTAAACAAGCAAAGTAACAGATTATCCACTAGTGGGTATAATTTTGAGGAAAGCCACTAGTGAGTATTTTTTTTACTTATAACAATAATAATAACACACAACACCTTGGTAACTACTTCGATTGACATTTTAATTTAAAAATTAAAAGCATATGTCACTGTCAAATAATATTTCTTTAATAAATATTTCATTTATTAAGAAGTGTTGGATAAAACGTTATACTTCACACGTGGGCAAAGTGTAATTACCCACTCGGTAAAATTATCTCACTCAGCCTTCGGCTTCGTGAGCTAAAATTTCTCTCGTGGGTAATTCCTTACTTTGCCCACTTGTAAAGTAAATAACTATTAATTTGTTTAATGTTAAATGGCGGTATTCCATATTAAGACTCTATTCCATATTTGATTACTTTCATCTAATATCACTGGTTTTAGATATTTTTTTGAATATTTCAATGCATATTTATTTTTATTTGTACTTTTCAATACACCTACTAGTTATTTATGTTATGTACGTCTTGAACTGATGATTTCCCCGATAACTCATTATCGGTTGGTATGAATAGCCTTCTGCTCGTTTTTATTTAGACAGCTACATTAAATTGTAAATTAAAAAATTAGCAATATATCGTGGATCAAGGGCTGTGTAAATGGCGCGCTTGCGTGCTGCAGAGGGCTCCACTCGAGCATCCCGCTAACAGCCTTCCCAAAGGGTGCCGCTCGGGGTACGAGTTGTCCCCGCATGTTTGCTCTTCAGTAATTAGCGATTTTGATTTGAGGGTCCGTTTCGTTTACGCACACGGCATCTATACTCTAATACCTACACAGGGCGCAGGCCTATATGATGGAACGCTAAATGGGAATATTTATGATTCATACTCGCTCGCAGGGGGACGGATATTTTTGATAACACTTTGTTTCCCGTTCCATGAAATGGGTACGCATTGTTTGTCTGATGGCTTCATTTAATACCGCTCGGTTAATGCTATTACCAAAGAACTGGGGTAGTCATCGATTTTTCCTTCCCTAATTATTCAATTATGAAAATCCGCAGCAGCTGTCATTTTGCCAGCAACTCAACTACATATTTTGCATTTGTAAATAATGAAAATTTTAAATGCACTGCTGATTTAATCTTTAATATTATTAAAATTCATTGATGCTAATAACTAACTGCTGCGCTCCGACAACAGCCAAAAGTTTATTTTAAACCTGGGGTTAATAATTAACAAACCTCATTATTAATGCAACTCTATTTTGACAAATATGCAATGCAATTAATTAATATATCATCACGACATTTACCCACTCTCAGCATGGCACTTTTCTTTATCAGGTCTCGGAAAGTGACATACCGGTCGTCAAATTAGTACCCCCCTCCTCCCAAATACATTAGCGTTGTGGGAGAGAGATGTGTCAGGTAAACTCAATAGGTAGGTAAATAAAATTAGGGTATTTACCCAAGGTCTATTTACCTACGCAAAAATAATTTTTTTGCCAGTTAACATTAAAATTAACACTTTACAGACTGTAAACAGTCCATAAATTGGCACTTTTACTGCCTAGGTTGTAAAAAATATTTTCTGTAACACTGTTTTGGAAACTGGGCATTCCACTACTAAAAATTGTTATGGAATCACTAACATTCTATACGCGGCATATAGAATATTTTCGACGAATCAGAACCGCTTATTAGCGCGACATATGAAGTATCTTGATTCAGTTACTATTGTTACGTCTGTTTGTTTTAATTTGATTTATTTGAGTTTGACGTTTTCAACAGTTTTATATTTGTATTTTTCTATAATTTCCAAAACCTTTTTATAGAAAGTATAGTCTACAACATGTAACGGAAGGCTTATCCCACGCTCGCAAACCGTAGCCCGAGCCAAAGGCGAGGGCTACAAACTTTTTGCTCGCGTGGAATATGTGCCATTCTATTACTTGTTGTAGAATATACTATTACTTATCACCCGCTCAACAAACGCATAGTAACCATCAACAAATGCATAGCAACCGCTCAAGAAACGCATGTCAACATAGTTTGATGGCGATAACCTCCAAAATATGTATTAAAAATAATCACTAAATTAATATTAATTTCAAATCGGCAATAGTATTGTGATATTAGGTGTAAATGTGATACTTTGCGTGTTGAGCATGTCAAATTTATTGAATTACAACCTAACTGTTTTTCATAATATTTGACATTGTCCGCCGCGGGAATAGAACTTTTGCCAAGGAGACACTTTTACGTCGGCGGCGACAATATTGAACTTCTGCTTGTTGAATACAAATACATAACAACATACTTTTATGACGTTTGAAGAAAAATTACATTAAATTAATAAATGATTGGGAATTTATGGTCAAACCTGAAATTAACCCCAACGTGTCTGAGTAGTTTTGGTATTTGTTTTTATTTTGGTTATGGATTTTGATTTGCGCTAACTTTAACTTTAGATTCAGCCATAAAGTCAAGTTTTACCTAGTTATTGTGAGAAACATCGCTGCATTATTGTTTACCTAAAAATTACAAATTAGTAATTACAAATTATGGAATAAAAATAAAACGTGCAAAATGTGGTGGCAGCCATTTCGTAGATAACAAATTTCCTAAAATTTAACGTTGCAAGTAAATTGAACTATACAAGTAAGTATAGCTAATTAATATTCAATTTTAGACCAATTACGTACTATATAAATAAGTAGAAGTTGGCAACTGGAATAAATTAGATGCATAAAATTAGAATCAACTCATTTTGTTCAGTTTTGTATTGGTGTGGTATAGAACAGGATTGCTGCGCTCTTCAGAGTACAACATAAAAAACAAAAAGAAGAATAAAACGGTAACGTGCTGTACGTTTATCTCTCTCCCTCGACTCACTAATGCCTGCGCTAATGTGGAGCGAGTTAGTTCTGTTTACTAATAAAACACATTGGTAATTAAGCGTTGCTAATTTGGTAATAAGCATCCGTAAACACAGAATTCAATTAGCGTCGACACAGGAGTCGAGCGAGCTCTACGCCGCCGCCGCCGCCGCCGGCAGCCGCCCCCTGAGATAATACAACCGTCAAACTAGCCACGGTGCTCCAACAAAGCTTGCGCTGTTTCTACACAACAAATAAATAAATCATTACTCGCTGCTAATTAAGATTTCCTAAATTATCAGTACAAGGTCTCCAAATTTGAAATCTAAAAATAATTAAAATTAGTTCGTTGTTTAACTGAATAAAATTTGACCTTCGGTCCTGGCAGTAAATGCAACAAAAACTTACAGTTGAGTAATTTATGACTATTTTAATAACACATTTAAATATATAATGACGGTACGAACAATAAAACTAATAGCATTTATTTAAGCGTTCTATTCTATGCATTTATAATGCTACTAAATATATTTATTCCACAAAAACATTATGCAGATACTAATTAAACAGATTTAACACAACAAATCTTATAATTGAAGAACAGGGAGGTGTACAGCTGATAATAGATGCATAATAATAGGAAATTAAGAACGGGTAGCAGGAGGAAAACTGGGGATAAAAAATAAACATTCTTGTTAGGCGACGTCAATAAAATCCTTGATCAAAATTCCTCTCAAGAAGATTTACTTTAGACAAACATCTCGCGGAGTTAATTGCAAAATAATTAGCATTTATATTGCTTGTATACGACAAGTATGTTTTCTGTAGATTGGATAAATACTAAAACTAATTAACTGGATATTACGTTGGCCGAGTTTATAAATAATTGATTTAGCTGTAATAATTCACCGGGGGACATAAACAATTCAACGGGTGCAAGTGAGACGGCGATACGCCCGGTTGCATGTTTGCATTACCTACTCCAGCCCAGCCTGCAATCAGAGATCGATAATCAAGGAATTGTTGCAAGTTTATTTAATCAAGTGGCCCTTATTGTTCCATGCGCTACTGCGCTGATTTGCTTTGTTTCATTTAACACTGGATATCATAGTTAGACACACGCTGTATGTAATTGCACACTGATGTCATTAAATCTGTAACATTCGAATTGACATAACTTCACCAAGTACTATTCATTCTTGTATACCTCTATTAAATCTAGATTACTACAACGACCATTCGACTTATCTACCTACATTAAATGTCCGAAATTATTTGAACTAAAAACGTTTTTGTGTAAATCTAACTAAAAATTAAATATATGGCCTTGTTCTTCTTGATCTGTCAACTCTGCTAACTAATCTCAGTACAAGTCGACAAACCGATATGCGTCATCGAAAAGTTAACCTGTACAAATTGAAATTGTACACTCCGCGCACAAAGTTTATTAATACCAACATACAAGAAATACTGTTGACGTTGGGAAATTTTCTGTTAATTAATCAGTTAATTAACCTATACAGGGTGTACTGTATCTTAAGCTACATATTGTAATGGCATATAGTATTTTATCCAACACCTCTCAATAAATGCTCTATAACTATGGCGATTTTAAACAAGCAAAGTAACAGATTATCCACTAGTGGGTATAATTTTGGGGAAAGCCACTAGTGGGTATTTTTTTATTTATAACAATAATAATAACATACAACACCTTGGTAACTACTTTGATTGACATTTTAAATTTAAAATTTAAAGCATATGTCACTGTCAAATAATATTTCTTTAATAAATTTTTCATTTATTAAGAGGTGTTGGATAAAACATTATACTTCACACGTGGGCAAAGTGGAATTACCCACTCGATAAAATTATCACACTCAGCCTTCGGCTTCGTGTGCTAAAATTTCTCTCGTGAGTAATTCCTCACTTTGCCCACTTGTAAAGTAAATAACTATAATGTACTGATTCCGGAACAAAAAGATATATCAAAATTTCTACAAAAACTGTAGTCTAGGAGAATTTCGTACAAACCTAGCAATTTATTATCAGTAATAATATAACAAGAGGGTGAGAATAAATTGAAAATAATTTGACAGATCTTTCGAAAACTTGTTGCCAGGCAATATCCACGAAAGCCCGTAGGGCTTGAGTGGCTATTGCCAAATGGCGACAAGTTTGAGAAAGATACTGGAGAATAATTTATCGAACACTCGAGTTATATTTAATTAGATTAATTTTTGATTTCATCATCAGGCACGTCACTAAATCTATCTTCTTTGCTCATTTTTATTTGTGTTGATGATAACTATCTGACATCTGCCATCTGTCAACAAAAACAAAAAAGCTACAGAGAAAATTACCGGGAATAATCACAAGAGCATTATTCTCAGTATAATAATGACAGGATTGGTTAAAACGCAGACACGTGACATACAATAAAGCATTTGATTGGTTTAAATAAACGTCAAAAAATAATCAATTCAAAATATTAAAATTTAGAAACATCTCTTTGAATTTATTTAAAATATTAAAATAAGAATATAATGTACCATTTATATCAATTCACTATGATAAAATGGCTAATTAAATAAATAAATAAATAAATAAAATAAATAAGCCGATCTCGGTGGCGTAGTGGCTATGTCACTAGCCTAGCACGCCAGAGGTCGTGGGTTCGAATCCCACTGAAGAGCATGGTCGTTTGTGATGTTTACATAAATTCACAATCATCCAATCATGAGGCGGCATATGACCATAGTAGTTAGTCCGCCTCTCATCTTCGTAATAAAAAAAAAAAAAAAATAAATATATCATCACGCCTTTTACCCATTACGGGTGTGGCACTCTGCTTACGCAGATCTCGGTAGGTGATATATTTTATCGTATGAAGTGCGGTTACCAGCCGTCAAATCATAGCCCCCAATTCTGAGAAAAAAAAGTTCTAAAGAACATTTTTACTGCTCACTGGGTACTAATTATTTTGAATAAAGAAATTAGTTATCGCCATTATATAAATATAACTTAAATGGTAGCCGGCTACTTGAAAGTACTATATTAAATTTATGTATTATGCAAACATTAGATATTAATTAGTTACAAAGTAATATTTAATATTAAAACTACCTATTCAACCAACTCAACTTTTTCTTTTTATTCCGTAACCAGTATATTAAGTATGACATGTACCTCAAGTTATCAAATTATGGTACACACCGCATGAAATACAGTTATTTCTTCAAAAACTTATCGGATTTCATGACTCACTTAGGGTACTTTATTATGTTTTGTCAACAGTTCTAATATTGTAGTTATTAATATAACAAGAATATTATGCGATTTATAATATTTGAGGACGTTGCTAAGTGACGAGGCGCCAGCCGAGTCACTGTACAACATCCGAGAAAGTTTAAATCACTAAATGTTCGAGTTATATTCAAAGCTTTATCGTTTCATCGGGAATGGCGATTCAAAAACATATCAACAATTTTGTCTGTCATATAAAAATAATTACGTAAAAGTTTGTATTTATAATGTACTTACTTAATGTATTATGGTTGTATCTAACGTATTAATTTCGTAACTAATGTGTTAGTAAAAGTAACTAATGTATTATAAGTAACTAACGTATTATGTTGTTCATAATTATCAATAAATGTTTAATATTAAAAGGTTGTAACAGTCGATGATATGATAAAAAATATTAATCCAAAATAAGAATGTAGATAGTTCTCGATGTTTTGTTTATTTCGTATTTGTCCCAATTCCAGTTGTAAAATTAAAATTATACGTTAAGGAAATAAATTATTAGCTATATTGAAATATTAACAATAAAAAGGATAGTTTTTGTAGGTATTTAATTGCAACAACAATGTTTTGCACATCAAAAACATGTTCCTGCAACTTTCTCGCAAATTTCACAACTAATTTTTTCGTGGATTCCTACTGTAATAGTAATTAGTAGTAATTTATTACAAGCTCAATTACATGTATGACTGGGAGGTAATCAACCAATAACGGAACGCAAACAAGCAACTTTCCTAGATAATTAATTACGTAATTACATATAGAAAACTAAATAGACTAATTTAATCAATAACAAAACACTCCAAAGAACGTTCTCCCAACCAATATATATATTCTATATATCGCACATCAACCTCGCAAACTCATTATTATAAAATTAACATTTATAATTAATACATGAAAGTTAATTTAAGTTTATCTAAATTAACTAACCTAGCATACGTACTGCCTGAACTCGCTATAACATCAAAATACATTTTTGTCACATTTCACTAATGAAAACTTTATTTTAATTAACCAGACACATTTAATTAACATACATATTAAACATTAGAATTTTAATCCGATTATAAAGCAGCCATTTTTTCCAATTTGCCTCTAATGGAGTCACTAACAAAAACAATCCTAGTTTATAAAAAATACGTTATTACTAATTCAACAAAAAATGCTGTAATTTAGTTTTAGTATAGTTTATACTTTTATTCTTATTTTTCGTTACTAAAACAATACATTATGGGATAAATAGCTCAGTGAATCTAAGCTCACCAGTTCGAATCCCACAGATGACAAG
The DNA here is from genome assembly GCA_963942605.1 of Poecilus cupreus. Classification (NCBI taxonomy): domain Eukaryota; kingdom Metazoa; phylum Arthropoda; class Insecta; order Coleoptera; family Carabidae; genus Poecilus; species Poecilus cupreus. The sequence continues at coordinate 16,563,190 of OZ012723.1, forward strand.
TACCATTTTAACTTTACTCCTGTGGTTCCTAAATATATCACTTACCGAGATCTGTACTTTAGAGAATATGAGTAGTTCAGTTATTCTTTTATTATTATAATATTATTCAATCAATTTATTTAACTGGAATAGTATAATCTGCAAGAAGTAATGGAATGGCACATATTCCACGCGAGCAAAAAGTTTGTAGTCCGAGCCGAAGGCAAGGGCTACGATTTGCGATTCCGTTACATGTTGTAGACTATACTTCTATAACACTGTTTTGGAAACTACACATTCTACAACTAAAAACTGTATTGGAACAACTATCACATTAGCGCGATATATGAAGTATCTTGATTCAGTTACTATGGTTACGTCTGTTTGTTTTAATTTAATTTTTTGAGTTTGGCGTAGAAAATATAGTATACAACATATAACGGAATGGCATATCCCACACTCGCAAACCGGAGCCCTCGCCTTCGGCTCGGCCTACAAACTTTCTGTTCGCGTGGAATATGTGCCATTCCATTGCTTGTTGTAGAATATGCTATTCTATAACAAGATTTTGAAAATTACACAAAAAATACAAATACAAAACTGTTGAAAACGTCAAACTCAAATAAAAAAATTAAAACAAACAGTCGTAACCATAGTAACTGAATCAAAATACTTCATATATCGCGCAAATATACGGCTCGATTCGTCGAAAATATTCCATACGCGGCGTATGGAATGATAGTTGTTCCATTACAGTTCTTAGTTATAGAATGTGTAGTTTCCAAAACAGTGTTATAGAAAATCAGTTACACACCATGTACCACTGAATAGCTCAGTAGTACTTACTGAATATTTCAGTTGTTTGAGAAACAACTGAATTTATCAATTGAGCGCAACGCGCAACTGACATTTCTCAGTAGAAATAGCTGAAAATTCAGTAGAATTAACTGAAAATTCAGTATAAATGACTGATTCTATTAAAATATTAAATATTATTGTTTATTTTTCTTCAAAAACATATAGATTACGTTATAATAAAGCAAATAACGATTTAACTATCATATTCAGTAAAAATTACAGAAGTATTCAGTTGTTTTGACTCAATTCTTTACTTGTGCGCATATTAACTGATTAGTTAAATTCAATGAACGGTACAATTTTTTTTCTCAGTACAATAGCAAAGTGCCTCAAAATGAATAAATAGCGTGACGATATATTATTTATATAAAACAAAATATTTATACTGAAATATATATCTGAAAAAAGATTGTGTAACTCTTGCGTTAATTAACTAAAAATAATTCTATTATTTGGCAAAATATCTTTATCAAAATCCAGTTTGAATAATATAAAATTCCCTTATTTTTGTTCGCAGAATAATGAGTTTAATTCAAGTGGGCTGTGAATGTTATTCCGCCGTTAATCCCGAGGATAATGTTCGGCAGGACCATTGAAATTAAAGAAAGCAGCAATTTTCATTCTCACCCCGCAGGGCGCCATTAAAAAAACCCTTAAAATAAAAAAAATCTTTAATATCAGTCGTATAACCGGGCATTGAAACGTCCGTTCCAAAATAATATTTTTTAATAATGAAAGTTAAAAAAGTCGGGATACCGGCGCGCTGCTTGTCATAACATTGTCATTTATATTACGATCTTTTTAATTTTAAAAATCTTTAAGACGCGAATTAAACTTGCCGCCAGGATATTACTAGAATAAATCAAGTGTGCGTGTCACTCGTCGCTTGTTTTAATATCAATAATGCGCGTTTTTAATATTTGTCAGTGCAGCATACCCCAGGACCGTACCCATAACATTTCTTCCTGTTTTCTTACATCGTTCTAGCTGTCACTCAAATTGAAATATTTTACTTTGAAATTACAACCACGCAGTGAACTGCAAAAATAGCGGTTCTTAAATACGCAACGTTCTTATTTTAGAAAATAGCTTTTTGCTTTTTCATACATAAATTACAGAAGTATAGCAATGATGTAAAATATCGTAACATGTATTTATCTGTGTTTGCAGAAACTCATGAAAAAGTAATTTCATAGTAGTGCGTAGAATTGATTTTGGACATAAAAGCAATACCGGTAGTGAATTTTACTACGGTTACCAGCCGTCAAACCACGAACTCCAAGGATGCTAGTGGTGGAAGAGACACAGAGATAATTTTTTTGTGGTGATAATTTAATTCCAACATAAAGTAAGCCATGAAGAAAAAACAATTTTATCGTTTTGACAGCGGATAAATAAGAAGGTAACTTATTAAAATTAATAAAACGTTATTTACCTTTCTCCTAGCAACTAAATCAAAATACTAACTACATTAATGTCATTTGTATTATATGTTAAAAATATGATATATTATAATTCTATTTTCACCTATTGCACTTTTAAATAAACTTTTTTATAAATAATGTCGTTAAATTATCTCGCCGAATTACACTTGAGCATTTTATTTTCTTCGGATAAATTTTAGTTTGACAACTCAACCTTGTCACCTGACAGCAATTTGACTCGAAAACTGTTTAAAAAATAAAATCAGGGCACAGCAGGTGATTAAAATAGTTTTATCTACGATAGTGTGTAAAACTGATGTTTAACTGTTAGTTTCAAGTTTGTAAAACGGTTGTTTAGTAACATGAACCCATTTAGTCACGGGTTGCCGAGCAACGAGTGATTAAAATTTTTAAATGCGCCAAATTTACAAAAATTTTGTTATCATGGCAATCTTCTCATTTAATATTGTGATCCTGCTTCATAAATAAATTTTTTTTTTTCATATTTATTGGCGTTTTTCATTATATTGTAGATAAATTATTGTATGATACACATACGTAAAGCGTCTTTTTAGTCACTCAGGGGTCTTAAAACACGAGCGTGACTAAAGACTAGCTTTACGTACTTGTATCGTAAATAACTATTCTTGTCAAATTGCTAGGTTATCAAGGTTTCGTAACAAATAGAAATTTATCCGGCAAAATAAAAAGCTCTTGTGTAATTACAGTTAACAAATTTATTGTTTCACCATAGCAATAATAGGCAGTAATAGTGACATTTTACAAATTGCCAACTTAAAAAATAATCGCACTTTTAATGTCATCGGAAAAAAATGTTATTTCCAGTTTTCTTGTACCTGCTACCAATTCTGAGGAAAACAAAATGATATGTTTTCTAATTTAATATTTATTATGAGAACAAATAATTGTAACATCTATTTTATATATAAAACATAAATAAAAAAAAATCTGTTGTGGGCACCACAATACCTACCGCCATAGATTTCTTCACAAATACTTCAGAAACCCTGGCCACCTCTATAAAGAAATGCTCATCCCCAAAAATTTACATTTCAATTACGAAACATGTCAAAAATAGACAATTTTCAAGCGTTGTTTCAACATGTCAAAAATTTTCAAGGGTTGTTTTGTAATTTCAAAAAGCACAGTTTAAACGAAAATGTTAAAATATAATTTTCTTTAACGTGTTGTTATTCGTAAAAGGAAACAGTAAGAGAAAAAATGTTTCAAGCAATAATTATAGATAATAATATTTGAAATATTATTCTAATAACAAAAATTGTCATTTAACCATAATTTACTGAAATATTTCAAAATAACTTGATAGGTAAACTACCACTTCCGGATATTGGATTATCACCAAAAACTAATCAGCTCTTCCAAAGAGGATACAATTGATATATACAAAATATCAAAAATTTTAGTTTAGTAGTTTTTGAAAACCGTAACTCCGAGATCCACACAGACTAACAGACCCATAGACAGACAGACACGCACAGAGATCATCGCGAAACTATTAAAATCGTATCTTGGGATCCTAATTCGTGCTCATCCACTGAAAACTCACTACCGAATTCTTAGCATGATTTCTAAAAGGTAAAAATTGTTATGCTTAATTTCACTTCTTCAAAATAAGGATCAATAGATAGCGTCACGTAATAATAAAAGTAATAACAACAATAGTCATTGAAACAATTTTTTGTTAATAAGCAAGTATCTATATTTAAATATTAATTTATGAAATTGAAACGAAAAAATTATGTGCTAAGCTCAAATAATTTATTAAAGTAGTTTATGCACTTATTATAAGTATTATTAAAACTACTGTCTGTAGTGAATTTAGTAAAATTACCCTAATATTATGTAATAATATCAAAGCAGTTACATTACAAGTACGTACCATGTATTATAATATCTAAAATGGAATGCTAATATCCAAGTATTAAATCTTTTCATTAGTAAAATGGTTCAGAGCCGAATATAAATATTTTCATTAGATAAAACGTAATGCAATGAAGCATTATTACACTTTTCGTATATTTATTGCTTTTAATAATATTGTATAACGTTCACATATACAACGTAATATATTGAATTGATACCCGCTATCAGGATATTGCTGTAATTACGAATGTGTGATTGAACAAGCGTAATATTAAATCTATCAAATTGTCTTTTTATCACTACAGCAATATTACAATCGATTCGAAGGCAATAATCACTTACATTGTGAAATTAACCTTTGATAATCAAGAAGTCATTATTACTGTTTATACCAATATAGTTTATTAAAGCAGCAAATACAAAAACTTGAATGAGAACGATTAGCGTAAAACTTGACTGATGAAATTTTGGAGTAAAATTAGATTGTAGGTTTTTAATTCGTTAAAATGTCTACTTAAAACAAAACTAAATAAGGTATAGACGTTATTAGGTCCTAAATTGATTAGCGTTCCAGCCGGAGCAGTGGCGTACCATGCTATTTTCTATTTTTAAATAAAGCTAAATAATATAGCTCGGATGTGTTTTAGTAATGAGTTCCCAAGTTTGGTTAATGTATTTTTTGTTTCAATTTGTTTAATTTCACGCCCCTGTTGAGTTAGCACACGTACGCCTCTGGGCACCAGCACGAGCAATTTACGAAATTGAAATTTGTAATTTAGACTTTATTAATTATTAAAGCGCGTATTCTAATTAAATTTATGCATGGCAATAGACATGGAGTGTTATTTCAATGAATCAGAGTAGAGCAAGTATTAATACACTCTCGACCGCTGCATGTGTGGGCATCTCTCTCTCTCCTAAGGGTTGCTCATTAGGGTTGTCTCTGTCTGAAGTTCTACTGCTCGTGAGCTGTTCGTTGATTTAATGGACGCGATAGAAATCATCAATATTTATTTTTCAATTTTCTAATGAAGCCTAGGATTGCGCCCTGCTACAAACTATTTCGAGTAATTCTCACTAATTTTATCGGTCTTCTCTCTCTGTGTGCTCTGTCCTAAGTAATTACATAAATAGCCGTCATTACACCAGAAACTTGTGCTTTTTGTCTTCTTCCACAGAACTACCTTCCAACTACTGTCCAACTTGCTTTTTCATTTCCCTGAACTTTAACTCTACCTCATTCCTTTTCCAAATGAAACACATTTTAATTGGAAATAGTTTTTCAATATTTCACACTAGATATATAACATTTATTCTATCCTCGATATTAATCTGTGCTCTTAAAATCTATTTAAAAAATCTGGTGTGGGCACCACACTACTTTCTTATACATATAAAACCAACTGAACACGTACAGTAGTTATTTGTTTAACTAGGCATCAAAATACCAGTTTTACAGCAGAGGCTGCCGTTTCATTGACGAGGCGTAGCCGAGGCAATGAATGTTGCCGAAGCTATAAATCTGTGTTTAATGCCGAGTTGAACACATATTTTTTTTTGCCGATTTGAAATTAATGTTAATTTGATGAGTATTTTACAGAGATATTTTGAAGGTTATTACTGTCAAATTACGTTATCATGTATGTGTTGAACGGTTACTATGTATTTACTGACGGCTAATGTAGGTTTGTTGAGCGCTTGTTATGTAAAATAATTTTACAGCCTTGGCATAAAAGTGACACTTTACAGACTGTCAGCAGTCCGTGAAGTATCATCTTTAATGCCAATCGACAAAAAATAACTATTATTTATCCACAACTGTCAAATAATATACCCAAATTCAACTGTTGTTTATCAGTTTATGACCTTTGTTACTGTTGCTAATGAAATAATATTGACAGTTCGATGAATTAACATTTTTATATTTATATTTATTGTTTGATGTATTAATTATTATTAATTGTCTATACATATTTAAATAATACATATTTTTGTTTATTTATACAAAAGATTTATCCGTAAATAAAGTTATTATTATTATTATTATTCATTCGTTATGTCAAATTCAAATCTTACCTGTCCAAAGAGTAAAATTAAAATGACTTTTAAGAAATTTTATCCACACAAAAAACCAAATACACAAATTTTCTCATTTTTCATACTTTTATTTTCGTTTTAAGGTTAAACTGTAGCTGAATAATTGGTTTTAAGATTTTTTGAGAATGTCAAATCACTTCAAAATTTTATTACAACAGTACGTAGCCTAGTGATGGTTGCTACATTTTGTCTATGTCAAAAACAATAGTTATTTGTCAAACTAGAGAGGAAAGCGCTTCTTTTTCCCCCTCGAGTTCGAAGTTTGCCTCATGAGCGCAGCGAGTGAGGCATTTCGAACGAGAGTGGAAAAAGAGCTTTCCTCTCGTGTTAGACACAACATTTTTTTCACGACATGTTTCTAAAAACGATTTGCTCAGACCTAAAATACACTTTAAGACCACAACTGACAGATTGGCACGTTAAAAGTTAGGTTATGAGACACAAGGCGGTGTAGCAGTGTTGCCAATGAACCAATCTTAAATATATTTAATAAGTTGTCAAATTGTGATTTAATTTCGAAAAGAAATATATAAGACATAATTATAAGATTATATAAAGTATGTATATCACTAAAATAAGGATTTTCAATAAAATTAGGAATTTATTTATAATTTTTATAATATATTTTTTATAAATAACTTTCATATTGGCAGCACTTCTATATTTTCCTCTCTAGAGAGGAACAACACATTTTCCTCACTATTTCGGGAGAAGAACGGTGGGGTTTCCTACCATGTCGTGAAAAAACAGTATTTTTGTATTTTTCAAAGCAAAAATTGTTCTTATCTTATAATTTTAAAACAAATATTTGACAAAATATTGTGGATAAAGTATAGTATTCTATTTGCATGTAATGGCTATTACTCATTCGAATGATTTACATCATTAATACACTATTATTTCTTTATATAATAAGTAAATAACTGCTGAAGGGCCCTTAGTGCCAATAGTAAGCAATTTTCGTTATTTGCCATAATTGACCATGTGGAAGAATTCCCATACGTAATTTTGTATTACTTGATGTAATTTATATAATACGTCAATGTAATAATATTATTTTCCAATCAATAATTTAAATTGTACATGTAGTAATAATGTAGATTTGTTGTAGATACAAGATCGAAAAGTTGCTGATGCAACACGTTACAATTCTTTTGTTTGAAACGAGCGTAATGAGCGGAGATAAGAGTTAAAGAGCTAATATATCTTTTAGTACAAGCAGTCGATCTATAATATGTTAGCGAAACCATCGGGCCTCGTATATAAATTCCTGTCAGATTGTTTACAAGCGAAGAATAATACCTGGGCGAGTAGATTGGAGCACGTTGTGTAGCTGAAGTTAATCTGTGAACGGAATCTCTGATATTTGATCCAGGGCGGCGGCGGCGGCGGCGGTGGCGGCGGTCGCAACGCGCTGTTCCAATAATTGAATCGCTCTCCAATAGCCGTAATGCGCTAATAATACGTCATAATGTGCGATGCTATCGCGGGGCCTGTGATGAGATTGCTTTGTTTCGGCAACGTCGCCGCACCCCGACCATCCCTCCGCGGCCACCGAGCTGGAAAGTCCCCTAACCCTAACCTTACAGGAGCACAACGCACTTATATTACTGATATTACAACTGAGACCAAAACTGCTAGCTAATATTTGCTGTATTATGAAACATGACGGGCTTTTTCAACCCTGACAGTCTCGACAATGCTTGATTTAATATTACTTTGCGCTACAATGCACCCACGAAACGAACACATAATTGAAAAATTGACACACTGCATTTTATTTTCATCTGATTTTCGAAGCCACGTGTCTTTAATTCCCAGACTATATACGGAATATTCAACAACTATTTACAGAAATTTAGGTATTTATGTTTTTTCATAGAATTGCTATACAGATATTTAATGTGTCTTTGACAAACGGTATGGATTTGGAAGAACAAAAATAGATATTTTTATGTAACAAGTATATAATTTAAATTTTTATGGACGAGACAGTTTAGAGGCCGAACGAGTCAATAATAGTGTGCTACAAACAATAGTTTAGGTTTGACTGCATGACACTTGCTGTGAAAAAAAAAACAAAACAAAACAAATTAAAGGTAGCTATCATAAATTAGATCACAAATATTAATAATTTTTAAATACATACACATAGCAACCATTATAAATATTTGGGTGAAAAAGTAGTTAGTATACCACGTGAAAGAATAGTATATTCTACAACAAGTAATGAAATGGCACATATTTCACATGAGCAAAAAGTTTATAGTCCAAGCCGAAGGCGAGGACTACAGTTTGCGAGTTTGGGATATGCCATTCCGTTACATGTTATTGACTATACTTTCTATAACAAGATTTTGGAAATTATACAAAAAAATATGTATTTAATGAATAACTATTGAAAACGTCAAACTAAAATAAATAAAATTAAAACAAACAGACGTAACCATAGTAACCGAACCAATATACTTCACATATCGCACTAATGCGGCTCTGATTCGTCGAATTTATTCCATACGCGGCGTATGGAATGATAGTTATTCCAATACAATTTTTAGCTGTAGAATGCATAGTTTCCAAAACAGTGTTATAGAAATGTATTTTCCTCCGTCGTATTGCAGCCCTCACCTACGGTTCGTGCTTCAATTCAAAGTCAAATATATTTCTCTCCCTAGTTGTATAATATACTATTACGTTGACATAAAATAATATGTTTTCGAATCGTGCTTCTTTTCTATGGTCTAATTGCCAAGTTGTTTATTGTTTATTATTATTTATTTTAAAAATGTTGTGCAAGTTGACATTTCACAGCTCAATCATTCTGACCCGTTATTATGGAAGAAATTATTCAAATAGCATCAAAAACTCAGGAATCACTTTTACCGAAAAAGTCTAAATTATTTTGAAGAGAAGTGTATAGAAAAAAACTACACCCTATCTTGATAATTGGTCTTCTTGCGTTATCAATATAGACTAGAACTAGACCATACGGAGCCACTTTATGTCTGCCAAACAATATCATAATCAAGTGATTATAATAAACACGCATACGTTCATTTTTACATGAATAGATTTTACAGATTTACAGATGTCGAAGTTTCATTGTTTTGCATGATCTACAATCTTTCAAAACTTTAATAAAAAATATTTTCTTTTGATATTACTTTCATAACGATTTAAAAATAGTTCACTTTTGCTAGGTATACATTTCATTGATGTATGATTTGTTGAATTGTATATTAGGGCGCAAGTGAGCGGCTCTCCCAGCAGATGAAAATGGAGGGGTCCGGCCGGGTGTAAATCTAAAAGTTAAGGATCCCTCCGGTCTCCCTTTAGACTCCCTCATCTCTCGTCTTGTTTCTATTTCTCCACGGTCCATCATCATCCGTGATCCGTGTGTGCGGCGGCCACAAGCCAAAACCTCAATCGATCAAATACAATTCAGGATAATCGCAATTCCAATTCCAGTGTCTCCCCTTGCCTCTGCGCCTCGGCCCGGACTATTCATCAACATCAACCAGCAGCCCTCAAACGTTCGCCACCCCCACATGGTCAGAACGCGCGAAATCAACTCGATTAGATAAATCCGCCGCCGCAGAAACACGCCGCGTAAATCCACAAACGCGGATTCCACCGGTACAGACCTGGACCGGCCCATGCACACCAACGAAATTTCACTTTTTGAATAATAAATAATACCATCACGCCATTTACCTATTTTATAGGTGGCACTCTGCTTTCATAGATTTTCATAAGTAATACAGGGTGTTTCTATTTTTTTTTTTTTTTCACTACTAACTTAACAACATGTCATTATTGTGTTTGTTTTGAATCATGCTGCTTCTTTAGTAACGGTCGGGTTAGTTAATTTCTTTACAGGTTTCAGGATATTAAACCTATGTTTACATGCACAAAAGTAGGTTGGTAAGCATGTAATATTTATATGCTGTACGGTAATATTACCGTACTGACCTGTCAAATCAGTCAAGAAAATGAAAAGTAGACACAATCATAATATAACGCCCTTTATTAATATAGACGGAATTAAAACTGTTCAGAACTTCACCTGCTGCGTTCCAAATATTTTCAGGTAATTCAGCATCGCCAAAAGCCATTTTTTATCTAGCCATTGTGAACATATTTGACCTTTAAGTAAAATAATTATTTATGAATATGATACAAAACAACACTGTAACCCTGGTGTGACAGAAATTATTCATAAAATAATTTTTAAAACAATATATTTTTTGCCGATTGACATTAAAAATGACACTTCACGGACTGCTAACAGTCTGTAAAGTGTCACTTTTATGTCTAGGATATAATAGTACATTCTACAACAAGTAATGGAATGGCACATATTCCACGCGAGCAAAAAGTTTGTAGTCCGAGCCGAAGGCGAGGGCTACGGTTTGCGAGTTTGGGATATGCCATTCCGTTACATGTTGTAGACTATACTTTCTATAACAAGATTTTGGAAATTATATAAAAAATACAAATACAAAACTGTTGAAAACGTCAAACTCAAATAAATCAAATTAAATAAACAGACGTAACCATAGTAACTGAATCAAGATACTTCATATATCGCGCTAATAGGCGTCTCTGATTCATCGAAAATATTCCATACGCAGCGTATGGAAATGTTAGTGATTCCATAATAATTTTTAGTTGTGGAATGCCTAGCTTCCAAAACAGTGTTATAGAAAAATATTTTACATAACAAATGCTCCACAAATACATAGCAACCGTCAATAAATACATAGCAACGAAATTTAACAGCGATAACCTTCAAAATATCTATATAAAATAATCACTAAATTAATATTAATTCCAAATCGGTAAAAAAAATTATGTGTTCAACTCGACATCAAACACAGATTTACAGCTTCGCCTCGTTAATGAAACGCCAGCCTCTGCTGTAAATCTGGTATTTTGGTACCTAATTAAACAAATAACTATTATTAATGACGTAAACGTCTTCATAATCTGAAACCATCAGGAAACTATTGAACAAACCACGTATGTTATGAGTCATTACAGGCCTTACATGTCTTAAAAATACTTGCTCTACGAGCTGGGGTTTCAAACTGACTTCTGCAGCTGTTATGATACTTATAAAATCACTGGGTATGTTAATAGCTATTAGTACTGATCAATAATGATAATTGACCAAGGAACCAAGAACTGTACTTTCTCGAAGAAATTTAAACTTCTGCTGAATTTATTTATCTTATTAAAAGCAAGTAAAAAATTAATCTAAACTTAAAATTTCCAAAATTTATTATTTATTGATTTAAAATTGCCCCTAACTTTAAGTTTGCAATTCAGATTGAAGAATAACTAACTTTTTTCCTGTCAAATTTTACATATGTATGTTTTACTTAACATTATGAAATATGTACCTATTACATTTATTTATTGTAACATTTATTTTTAAATTTTCCAGAAAAAGGAAATGTTTATTATAATATATATTATCTAAGATTGTAGTTTTTTTTTCGTTATAATTGCATTTCCATAGAAAAAACAAACAAAACATGAATACTACCCATTTATTATTTATTTACAAAAGAAACTGATTGAATTTTTCCAAACATTGTTTACTTATCAAAATGAAATGTCAAACCAACACAATTTTAAAACGAAATAATTGAATTTTAGCATTCTCAAGTTTTATAGATATTAACAAATATTCATATCAAATTGCTTATGTTATTATTAATATTAAATTCGTTAGAAAAGATTTAAGAACTAGTAGTGAAAAAAAATCAAAATATAAACCACGGTTGAAAAGATCATTATTAACCAAGCACTAGGTTATTAATGATCATCTTATCAACCTTGGCTTATAACATACTATAATGAGTGAAGTGCTGTTACCAATCGTCAATTCATGGTCACAAATATTAGTGGAGGGAGGACCAAAGGGGTAGTTAAAATGACAACTGTCACTGTCAAATTTTTCCTTTTGAAAAATACTGAAAATTGCGAGATAGCGATTCACCTGAGAGGTCAAATTTGAACCTCAAAGCAGACAAAAATTACATAATCTAATTAGTTTTAAATGTTTGCCATTTGTAATTTTGTAGGCAATTATAAACAATTGTCCAAGGTTTCAATCTGTCTGACATCAAGGAAACAAATTTGCGTTTTATTCAAAATATTAATCATTATAATGCACAATTGCACAACACTTGAATGAAAATTGCATATAGTATGACATTTAATAAAAACGTAATGTATGAAAATAAATCAATATTCTTATTATATGACAGAGTTATGAAAATCTGGGTAGTTATCAAAGTGCATTTTATAAGTCGTGCATCTAGTTTAATATGAATGCAATTTCTGAGTAGTAGGATCATGACAAAATTACAAAATCCAGTTTAGCATTAGGGGAACTAATCTGCTATCTTCCTCACCCAATTTTATTCCCGGGCTGTTTAGGAGAGAGTGAGAGAGATAGTCAGAGCGGGGCACCACTGCACTCGACACACCCCAGTACTAGATCCCTCTGAGAAAATCGAATCAATCATAGTAGGCCGCCGCTGCAGCGAAAAGTACATCAATATAAAAACAAACTATTGTGTATATGAAAACATTCGCCGGTGCAGGGATCAAGGGGGGTAAATCCAATTAACTATGTATTATTTCTGCAACCAGTGGTTCATTTTCGCGGCCGGACTCAGAGGCGCCCGTTACGAATGGGCTAGTTTATCTAGTGTTCCCTCAATGTCATATGTTATGTTTAGTCCGACTACTTAAAATAAAAATAAAGAAAGTTAATTTTACTGATGCCAAACAAAGATAAAAAATAATTAAAAATTCTAAAAATACATCCTGATAACCGTAGCAAGGTGAAACGTATTTATTGAACCTAAATATTATTTATCTTGTCTTAAATTTAATTAAATTTTAAAATTACTATACAAATACCAAACGCATCTTCATGATAAAACGCGAAACAAATTAAAAAGTACAAATAAACAAAAAACTCAATTTATTTCGTAATAAATAAATTTCGATACGGTTATAAACCGGGAGTATTTTTATATACCTGTATACATTTAATGATATTTATCGTTAAAAGCGAAAACTGTAATCGCGAAATTGTTAATTATCCATGAAATTGGTTACACAGTACACGACAATCAAACAAAAAGTTCATTTCATTTTAATTATGTTTTAAAGCGGAAATAAATTAAATGCATGTACGCAACGATAAACAAGCAATTTGCATAGCATTGACGAGTCGCCACTGGCCGGGGCAGCGGCTCCGAAGGAGGAAGCCTTGAAGTAGGGCCCCGTCCATGGGGTGAGAGATGTATAACAGTAATAACTCGAGTGGGGCAAGTCCGAGGATTGGAAAGCAATTTTCCCGTGCCCAGCGGCGGCGGCGGCGACGGCGCCCCATCACATTAGCCGGGCCGGCGGGGGCGGCGCGGTGCTGCCGGAGCGCCGTTGCCCCCAGCGACCGAGCGGACGGACACGCGTTTCTTTACATATGTGATCTTGTTTGTTTGATATTAAATTGTTGTATTGAAAGCTGCGGAGAGCGCGCCCGTACGAATCTCGAAGCTGAAGAGCGCACTGCCCGGGAAAACACAAAACCCGAGCACAATAACACTACTCCAAGCTAACGCGAAGGAATATTGACATTGTTGTTTTATTGGACATTTTATTTTAAAACGCATGCTCCACTACCTGCCTGCCGATAATAATTTTTCTTAAAAATAGAACACAATTTTTTATGCATAAAGTTAAAAAATTACGTACTAGTATCCTCTGTGATTTTTCAATGAAACTTTTCATTATTGAAGGGAAGTTGAACGATACAAAATTCTTAAAGGATTTGATGCCAATCATTTTATTACGTACAATATTTTGTTGCTTTATCAAAAAAAAAAAAAATAGTTTTACTTAACTAAAAATTGTTAAAATTTTTGACCAAATGAATAGATTAAAATTGTACGTTCCAGTGAAATGCAAAAAATAAATAACACAATACAATTTTGACAAATTCTTGCTAACCACGTGTAAAGATGTATTTGGATTGGCTTAAAAAAAATAAACGAATATGAATTTCATAACCTCATAAGGCACTCCTTAACTGTAATGAAATCTCTCGTTAAATCCGTTAAAATAAATTTTTCGAAATCGATACAAAAATACACGATATTATTACGTGAAGTTAGCCAAAATAGTAGCTAAATTTAAACTTTACAGACTCTTATGTCAATCTTGAATTACAAATCTAACAAAACAAACAAATTATTCTATAAAACTATTGGTGAATTTATTTATTATTTACCCTAGGTAATAATTTATCGGATTTAATGCATATCACATGCAGAACATGTCTAAGAATATATAAAAAATAATGAAACTTTGACAGTACTTTTGTTATCACAGCCGTCCTCGTCGCAGCAGCTAGCTGACGTTTTACAACTACATAATGCAATTTATTTATGTTTTTTAAAAATAATTTAACAAAAAAATATATAGTATAACTCGGCACTAAAGTATTTTTTATTACTCACATGGTTTATTCTCCATATTCGTAATAAAAAATTATACTTGATATACCTTGATTTGTAAATAACTATTTTATTGAAACTTTTAATATTTGTTGTTCATTACGCCCACTGAAATATAGTAAGCTTTTATGAAAGCGAATAACGAGCCTGACAGATAGATGTTGTAAAACCACCCTTCTTTATCTAATACTTTTTTTTTGTTCCACTACCCTTTCCAGAAGTGATAAATTATATTTAACAGTGTATTGTTCAATTATTTGAAAAATTCTTTAAATTCACATACATAATATAGTTAAATGAACTCACTTCTATTAATGTATTATTTAATTTTTATATTACAAATATTATTTCAAAATCATCCAATATTAATTCTTTTATATATATTTTTTCAACTTTTTAAGCGAACTGTTCAACAAAGACAGGTAGCCCAACAACTGGTTACCTCTCTCGGCGCGCATTTAAACGTCATTTAACGTTCCAGTAGTATTATATTTCAATGATTACGCCACACCACAACTACGATAAACATATGGTTTTAATTATTTTTGTATAGCAATTGGTTAGAAGTATGAACAGAATTTTTTTTTCTTGGGTTTATTTTATGTGCACTTCAGTAGCAAGACTCTAATTTTACAATCTGTTTATTGTTTTATAAATAATGATTAGTACAATATGTGGTATAAGTTGATTGAATTTATAAACAGTGAGGCATTCTTTAAGAGTGGGTGGTAGGTTAATATGTTCTTCTGGAAACATCGTATTAGAAAATTATTTTATTTTATATTATAAACGTTTCTGTCGTAAAGTTTTAACAATCTATTAATAAATAATGTTATAGCTCCGCCAAGTTTGTGTTGCATGGTCACTCGAGTTTTAATTTCCAGGCTGTCGAAGTCTTTGAAAGTGTGGTCTGTACTCCATGGAGTAGTGGTTGCATGCACGATCGGTTGCACCCGTCACCGTAAAAACAACACACCATCGGCGGCGGTGGCGGCGGGAGCAGCGACAACAGGGGAATCCGACGCGCAGCATTACAGTTTCCTTTTCAATTTTGTTTCTCTATTTGAGCGTAAAAAACAAATTTGTTTTTTCTCGAGTCCATTATGTAGAGACGGGGGCCGCGCGGACGTTGGAGAGAGATGGCAGCACTGCTGCACTCCCGCCAACCCTCCGCCACTAGGCAACTCGGCCCGCAACAGAATGGATTTCCCGGTTCCATTCAGGGCGCTCGGCCCTTCCATGTGCGATCTACTGCCTGATCGCCCACATCAAACGTCAAACATTTCACAAAAATATACTTAGAGATGCACCATATTGCAAAATATGTTCCATTCCTATTTATTCAAATAGACTTATAAGCAAAAACTGAATTGAATTAAGTGCAGAGATTAAAGTTGTTATATCTATCAATAGAGATTGTGGTATCAATCTAAAAATACCATTTTTCCGAATGAAACGATATAATAGTATATTGTACAACGAGCATGGAATGGTACTCATTTCCTACGAGTATGAAAGAATGCTACAAATCATACGAGTATGAAATGGACATTCCATGCGAGTTGTTCACTATACTTTTTCTACGACCACAATACTATTTCAAAATTAATTTAATTTTAATAATAAATTTGTCCCAATTCACCATTCCAATATTTGACAATTTTAAGTAAGTATCCTATCAATGGTACCTGCACTTAAATGATCTGACCTGTATTGAAATACTCACAAAACAAATTCATTTCGCACGATGCTTGCAATGTACCTCATATCCCTAGCAACAACAAACATACAATGAGCAATTTTCAGTGGTCGTAGAAAAAATACATTACAATTTAGTTGTAATTTGGTTCCGTAAATTAATTTTTAAACGTCTAATCAGTGGCATGAAAGAAATCAAAACAAAACAGTCATAGGTGACTATATTTGTTTTTGATAGTAATTGAATAAGTCGGAGAATTTTTAAAACTTTAAAATTAATTTACTGAGCCAAATTACAACTAAAATTTAATGTATGTTACATCGCTTGATTAAAAAAATGATATCTTTCGATTGGTACTACAATCATAGTTGTCCGGTAGAACACCGAGTAACAGCACGCAAAAAAAAACTGGTTTCCCATGTTAATCTCCTAAGTACACCTTTAAAACAGACACACGGTATAATACATGTGATTGAAGAAATGAAATGTCTCAAATCCAAATAAATTCTCAAAGAAAACATAACAAAACAGGGAATATTTTAAATTTCCGAGTCTGTAAACAATCTCTCTTTCATCTTGATCCGTTGGAAAACATCCTCCTACTATATATTTGATCGAATCATTCTGTAAATAAAAACTTCAAATATTTATGGATCACTGATGTTGATCCTAGTTAATCAGTAGCTCTAATTGGTTGAAAAGAAGTAACGCTTCTGTTTCGAAAGACAAAACAGTTGCGATTTTTTCGCCAGTGTCTATTTCACGGCGATTCGATTGTGTTGCAAGAAAATCAAAATCGATTTGATTCATGAGCGGCATGTTTTTACAGTGATTTCGTTCCGTTATGCCACTGCAAATGCGTTTGCGGTCGCTGTGATGCTAATAAGTTGCTTATTTTCTTCTCTAGATTCAATGATTCGCTTCAGAGAACTAAAACTAAAACTGTTCATCGACGAATTTCGTAAGGTCTCAACCAACAAAACGAACATTAATCTTGCCAGATATACATTCGAATTGAACATTTTACCCGAATAAGAGTAGACGGAGTGATTTGTTACAGGTACCTAATGATTATTTAGACTTTAGACAATCGCTATACCATTTGTTTATATATTTTTTTAATAGTGAATAAGGAGTCTGAATTGGTGGATTGGCGCCTGGATAAAGAACGCCGCGAATTCAAATCCAACGTGCTCTGAATTTTTATCTTTTTATTATTTAACACCACAAATATGAGAGAACATTATTATATATTTTAATTAATTTCGTTTTCATGATGTACATTTCATAAGTATTAATAAATATTTTATGTACTTTCCAACATATTTCTCTCGTGTATAATTAAGTAGTTACAAGTTAAAAACAGACTATTTTAATAAATAAAAATAAATCATAATATCTGGTACATACTTAACGTAGCGTAACGTATAACTATCATAAGAAACGAACATAAACATAAAATGAAATTCCATATAATTAGATGGAATTTAATCAACAAAAATAGACATAATCTATATTATTTTTCAACCCACACATGACATGAAAAATCTATATTAAAATTATAATTAACGCTATGTGGGATCTTATGTAAATAATTGCTCAGATTTATTGCAAATAAAGGAGACAAAATAAATTGATTATTAAATATTAATGCGGACCGGTAGCATGGATATTGAAAAAGTCTAGCTAATAAAACAGACTCATGAATAATAGCAGGTCCGCTCGCCCAGAAAAATCCGGTCGGTGAAGCCATGACAACTGGGACACAATTTGTTTGGTCCGCTGGATGTTTTATTTTCCTTGGATAATTGCATTCGTTGTGTTGAAATTGTTTCAATTAAATGAAATTAGATTTAAATTAAAATGCGCTAATTGATTTTTTAATATTTACAGAGTTGTTTATGTAACTGCCTGTTATTAAGCTGGCTTTTAAATTTCAGTTTTAATATGAAAAAAGTAAACGGCGAATTATAATTAGCTGTCGATTTGGTAAGCTGTTATTTTCTTTGCTGAAATGTCAATTTGAAAAAATGTATCCCTACGGCATTTTACACCGTACAGCGTGTGATATTTTGAAATACCACTCGTGAATTATTAATTTCAGAGTCTGATTAAAAGTTTTTATACTCCTAATAAAATATGACTCCTCATTAAAAAATAGTATTTTAAAGTTCAAACTTTCGAGCCAAATTAAATACAGGATTTTTAATTAAAACGAAATAGCCGCACATATTGTTTTTTTATCTATTATAATAATTCATGCAGAAATAATTACATTCATATATTAATACTTTCATACATGTTTTATAGATATCGTAAAAATGAATAATTATTTCCAGTTTTTCAGAGATAATACATAAATTAAATGCACAGCATAATAATACACGTACAATAATGACAACAATTTTGTATTTTGTAAATGTCGCGATAAAATTAAACGGTCTGGAAAGCGTAATGAGCTTTTTATCAAAAATACGAAACACCTAATATTATTTTCCACTGTTGCAGAGTTCTATACAAGACTTAGAAATTAAATTTAAGGGATTCTTTTCCCGGAACATCTATTTCATTTTGACGTGCACATAACGAACAAAACACCCCTGTCGCGGGACTGTCACTTGATCAAATCATTGAGCTCGTAATTTCCCATTCAAAATCAGTCAGTTCACTTCCTCTCCAGAAAAAATACTGAATAAAAAAACAGACGTCGACGGACCTAAAAAAAGAACAGTGATAAACAAAAACAATAGGGAATCGCTGGTGGCGAGACTGCGAAAGTTAAAGCGTCAAATTCCGGTGTCGGGAGTTGGGCGCTCTTCCGGAGACAGACAGACGCCCCGCCGCCACCGCCGCCGTCACCGCCGGGAGACGTTACGACGTGCCGTGCACGTGGTCACGCGTCTCTCACGTCTCGTCTCGCCTTCACTCGTTCACGCTTTGCACTGACATTCAATTCGAAACCAGCGTGCTGGAAACCGACCGACCTAACAATTTACTTATTTATTTTTCAATCTGACGGCTTTTACACTTGATCACACTCGAGATATTTTACATCACTTCCATTTCGAAAATACAAAACAATCACACAGAAAACTACTAAACATTTACTTACTTGTAAAACTGAAGTTGCAGAAGAAAAACTGTCGTAGTCGGCGAGGAAGAACAAAATGCACTCACTGAACAATCAACAGAAACCAATCAAATAAAATAAATAAACCACCAATAAGAATTTGAAGAGAATTCAAAACTAAACACTGGCGAATAGAATTGAGAGGATGATATAGCAAATGCACTGTCAGTTGTTTAGGGTAGCAGAGTGAAGAAGAACTCGTCACGGGTGTGTTGGTGCAGAGAGCAACATCCACTTCTCGCGGCGATCGAACTCACAGTGCTCGCAGTGCGGACCGCGGAGTTGACGGCGGCAGTTTCGCGGGAACCGC
This sequence comes from Poecilus cupreus, assembly GCA_963942605.1. NCBI lineage: Eukaryota > Metazoa > Arthropoda > Insecta > Coleoptera > Carabidae > Poecilus > Poecilus cupreus. The sequence goes on from OZ012723.1 coordinate 16,583,132, forward strand.
CGCGGCCGCGCGCAGACGCCCCGCGTCGCGCTAGGGGTGGGGGTAAACACTCGCGAACCGCCTGTCAGATACGTCATGTCAAATATTTAAAGACGAAATCGAAATAAAGTTTGATATCCTAAACGGCAACAGGGGTGGATTTCAACATTTTCAACCCCTAAATATTTCACAATAAAAAACAATTTCCTATTACTTTAGGTAGCATTACAATCGACAAAACCATTGACAGTGCTGCAGAACATTACCCTACGTCACAAACTCAAGCCGTTAAACTCAATTAACCCTGGAATCAGGGGTAAGAAACATCACGATTCTCAACTAATTTTATTTGCATAATTTCGATGCTACCTCATTGTAAATTGAAATATAAATGTTTGTTCTCATAGTCCAAAACAAAAATGGTAATTTTTAGCAAAATTTTGTGTTTTTGCATAAAATATATGGTTCAGAAATGTTATTAACTATTTAATGTCTACCTATAAACATAAACAAATATTCCATAGGTAAAGTCCCTAGAAAAAATTCATTCGGTTATGAGAAAGTAATTATTTTCTTGGGGTTTACCAGACCCCAGTGTGATGTTTGTGAAAGTAGTGTGCCCGTCGAGGGTTAAATATAGAGATGAAACGAATATCCGGCAACTGTCCACTATCCGGCCTATAACCTCGTTAACTACGAGTACTAATTAATTATTTTTTCTTAATAAAAACTTTTGAACAAAAAATTAAACCGACGAAAAAAAATACTGAAAAGCAGACAATAAAATAAACCTTCTTAGTCTTAATAACTATGCTCCTAGACTCATGTAACTAATTTTGAGTTTTCGTTCGTTATTTGTTTGTTTAGCGCTGACTAAAAATTAGTTAGTTATATTAGTTTAAGAGCTTAGTTATTATGACTAAAAATGTTTAATTTATTTTTCACTTTTAAGTTTCTTTTTCATCAGTTTAATTTTTTGTTTAAAAGTTTTTATTAACAAAAAATAATTAATTAGTACTCGTACTTAACGAGAGACAAATTCAAATTATGATGAATAAACACCAATTTCTCAGCATTTTTCAGGCAATGTTTGGCGGGATGTCCGGCTATCCGGCTTATAAGGTGGTTGGATATCCGGTATCCGGCCAAACAACTATCCGTTTCATTTTGAGTTAAATATACTCGAATTAGTAGGTATAATAAATCTATAATCTAAAAATCGTCAGTAAACACAAATTAAAAATTAGGTACAGATTTTCATAACACTTAATCCCTAAATACTTTATAAGTTTTCCCAGTGAAAATCACCTTTCCTATTATTTTAGATAACATTAAAACGACTACATTATAGACAATACTGAATAACGTTACCCTACGCCACAAACTCAAGCCGTTAAACTCAACTAAAATACTCGAATTACTAGAATAAATATTCTATAGTTTGTTAAAATAACGCAAATTAAAGAAATAGGTACAAATAGTTCTATTTTCATGACCTTAGCCCCTAAATATTTCTCATTGAAAACTAAACTGTCCTATTATTTATTTAACATTACAGCTAACAATGTTGCAGAACGTTACACTACGCCACAAACTCAAGCCGTTAAACTCTCGAATTACACAATAAATCTTCTATAGTTTAACGGAATAACGCAAATTAAGAAATAGGTACAGAAAGTTCAATTTCCATAATAATCTAAAATATTCACAATTATAACTATATCCCTGTGTTAACTAAAACCTTTGGGGTTGAGAACAGGTAACCATACTTCACGTACAAAAATATATCAATTACCAAGTTCTGCGAAAACAAAATACCACAGCAAACATGACATGGCATGTTATGATATTCAAATGCTATCAAAGTGAAATATTTTTCTCTAACACAACAAAAATACAACAAAAGTAATGTGTACATGTGCTATTATTTTAAAAAAATATTGTAAACTTTTCAACTGTAGAAAAAAGGTACAAGATAAGAGAAGTTTATGGATTTGATAACAAAATTTTTTACTTACATATACTAGTGTCATCCAGATAATTTAGTAGTTATTTATACATAATACTTTTTAAAATATACACATAAATAATAAACAACTAATAACACGCATATCTAAAAATTAATGAAAGAACTGACATTTTAGAAATGTAAATATAAGCTACAAATTTCATACCGAATTCAAAACACATTATTTACGTTTTATTATTATATCAAAATCATTGAGAAAAACAAATATTACTTTCATAAAATAATATGAAAATAAATTAAACAGAACGAAGTAATATCTTTTTCAGTAGCGCGACAAATACTTCCATTTAGTCCAACATTCATTACTTGCGCAGTAAATTATCGCACTGTGTTTTAATTATCCGACAAAAAGTAATTGCAGTAAGATTAAAAAACTCACAAAGTTCCACAACAGATAAAAAGTTGAAATTTATGGCTCGAAACTACAGCTGAATCCTGAAACTGATTACAGCGCTACCGAAGTAGTGGTGTCAGCCCTTAGAATCGCCTAATTTGATAGACACGCGTGATATAATACATCACGCTGGAAAGAGGGGGTGACACCTGCATGGCAGACTTATTACTGCAGGAGGGCGACTGCTTTACTTTTCGCGTGACTGCCTCCTAGGAATTACAATATTTCTGTTAAGCAAAGAAGAGTAAGACTCAACCTGTGTATTCAGCATTCTTCTCCAAAACATATTGCTATAGACATAATATTACTTACAAGACCTGTTCTTGTACTTAATAAAAATAAAGGCACAAGAGTAAGGTTGTGTATAGAATTTCCTAATTATCAATTAAGATTTAACAATTGTGCTTTTACTTATGGGAACCAACGCTAGCGTTTACAAAAACAAACTTATAGCGTTAATTGATGAGTACCTACTGATTGAGAAGCTTGCAAACTCTAAACGATCCACTTACAATTACAGTGAGAGAGATATTGGTTGGTACCAGGAGCACTATTTTTGGGTGTTTAGAGAGAAGTTTTAGCCTCGGCTTTAGCGCTGTACAATATTCTAATACCTAGTTATTTATGTGGCAAGGCACTGAAGTTTAACTTTTTATCATCAAAATAAACCATGTAAGTGATAAAAAGGAACTTCAGTGCCGCGGTACATATACTCACAATGATTTTGGAGAAAACGCACGTCATCAAAAATATTACTAGATAATGACGTCACTATGAAACAACGTTTATATGAGATACTAATTTTTGTTGAAATAAAAATGCAATGCGTGCTGCATCACACGTGCCGCCATTTTTAGATGAGATTTGTTGCAATATTTTAGTTATTTTTCACTTTATCAAGTTTTTTCAGGTTGTTAATGACGTGCGTCTTCTCCAAAATCATTTTGAGTATATTAAATTTTATTTGAAATCTAAAATTACAAATAACTGTAAAAAAAATATTATATAAATTAATTTTATACATCTGTCAGTTGTCAATTGGAACTGATACTCAGTGTTGCCAGCCTCGAACATTAAAGTTATTGTTAGTAACACTCAAAATTATATGTTTTGTCCTCAATTTCTTCATCGGACTTATTAAATCAGTCTCCTTGTACATATTGTTTCAATTTACGTATAAATTTACTACAATACGTCATACATCTGTCAAAATTATTCTACTTGCACAATAATTATTTTACGGTTGCCAACACTGCGTTGCTCTAAATCATCGTATAATGAGTAACTTTAGAGACGATTCCTGAGCTTTTAATGACGATTCTTGAGCTCTCTAGTGCCGACTTCAAATAACTAATTTTTATAAACAAAATACTTCAAATAAAAGAGATAGATAACATATTTCTCTGTAGCTTCTATTTGAAGCATATTTTTTTTCAAAGCATGTTTTAAATTTTTATTTTGAAATGGAGTTGCTTTATCTTCGCAACATCCTGAAATAATAGGTAAAATTAAATTTTAGGAAAAAAGAAACAGTCACAGGAAACGAGTTCTATAGATGAGGAGGCTATTCAGTGGCGTCTTCTCCATGCAAGCAAGGCAAGCACTGCTTGCCTTTATATTTTATAATTTTTTATATATTTCAACAATATATTTGTTTATAATTATTTATTTAGAATTTTAGTATTTCAAAACTTAAAAGCAAACAGAAATACACAATTATGTTTCAAATTGCCTACCGCACCGCTAATGCAACACGATTACATTCAATGACGTACGAACTATTAGGATCTTACCCTGTTGTTCAAAACCTGCAAGCACAACTTCGAGTGCTTTCGCCGCGCATGCTTACAGTACACCGAACATTGTCGAACGTGTAGCTTTCTATTCTGGAAATAATGCGCCGTAAACGTTCAGTTGAAAGCAGTTTTTAAAGTGCTTCTATGAAGATAATTTACAGGTAAAAATTAAGAAAGGGCAGAATAAAAGTAAATTTTATTTATAAGATATATTGCTGAATTAAATTTGTTATAAATAAATTTTGAAAGTAATATTAACTCTTGTATTTTAATAGAATGAACGACATTTGCGCAATAAAAAACTTGCTATAAAAACACTTCGGTAGTTGAAGAAAAAACTTTCATTGTAAATAGTAGACCTGTTCCTCGTATGAAGTTATTAACTACTGTTAAAATAAAATATTTACATTATTTTTCACAATTTTTTTTTTACCTATAATCTATTTGTCATTGCTTGCCTTATAATAAAATCCACGAGACGCCACTGAGGCTATTCACAAATAGAACGTAACAATAATACTCTTTATTTATTGATACAAAAGTGGTTTTTTTTCTGGGATGCTAATTGGGTAGAAATAGTAATCATACATAATAAGAATAAATCTCTGATTTAAATAAACATGACGTCTAAAGAGGAATGGCTCACCACCAGACTGATGTAAATTTGATGGTGCACAAGAAATTGCTGTACAAGTTGTGGCATATTGCCATAGAGTCCTATTGTAGGCGCTACTCAAACGCAGAACTTAACCTTCTATTGCATGAATTATTATTTTATTAAATAAGGGCTCAAATATTTTTTTTAAAGAAATATTCATATATTTCAAATATGTGTGTTACATAAATTTTTTTCTTTAAATAAAAAGTTTTGTTCACTATTGGGAACATTATGAACAAATACAACTTACAATAGAACTTTGGTCTATTGGGTCGTCTTTGCGTACTATACAAAATTGTTTGATAAACAACTTCTTCTAAGTAAACATCAGATAAAAAAAAGTTTGGAAATTTTGTAAAGATGTATTTAAGTGTAATATATCAGCAGGTAATAAGCTGCTTCCTTCAAATTTTACATTTTCTATCTCAGTTTCTGTAATTATCCTTTTTGACTTCAACTTTTTTTTTACGTTGGTCAAATTAGGAGGAATGACCTAATTGGCAATTGACAAAGTGTATATAATGTTCCCAAATGGTTACAACATGATTGCCATAAATGTAAACTGCATAAGAAAAGAAAAGAAGAATTTTAGATTTTATGTTCCCGATCGGGAACAGTATGCAATAGAGGGTTAACTATAAACAATGAAAATCATACAAAAACGGATTAATAAAAGAGTTATTTATGTATAAACAAATTGCGAAATATTGTTCGTATTTAGAAAAGAGAAAAATCTGTAATCGCACCAACTGGGACGCAGGCAGCAGGCAGCAGGTAGCAGATGGCTGCGCATTTACGTGCACATCAACTGTGTTTAGCATAAAGTGTTTGCAGACATTAGTAAAGACGCGTCTCGTCGCACTCTCCTGCAGTCGCCGTAGCAGGAGGATGAGCGTCTCCAGAGCCTAATTGTGCATCCTGCAAACAGCAAGGGATTCAAGACAAATATATCTGCTAGAACTCACTGCGTCTACCGGCCACATGTGCGCGCGATTGCAAACTTTTAGCCAAGAATATAAAATTCATGTATTGATAGATTTGAAAACTCGTTGAGATTATCAAGAGATTTTTCTGAACGTAAATTGCAGAAATTGAGAGGGTTTCACCTGTGGTCCCCGCCTAAATTCACTCCATTTTTATATATTTATTTGGACTAAAGTTACAAGCGTCTAACTTCGTATCAAAATCTTGTAAACTTCTATGCAAAACTAGACAAGAAATTTATGCCTAAAATAACTACAAGCAATTCAATCGCAAGGTTTATCTCATCTTCGGTGCTGGCATTTTGCATTTTGTTCTTTGTTTGTAAAATTAATATATCCCTACGACAAAATATTACACCGTATTTGATAAACTACTCATTTAACTGTTGAACTAAGTTTTATTTGTTTTCATTCGAACAAACGTGAAATTGTACAATCCATAACAAATTTTAAAGTTAGTTAACAAAAAAATGGCAAACTAAATAGTGTTTATTTATTTATTTTATACTGATTTTAGTCCGGGAAATAGGACTTTACAGTATTGTTATTTTGTATGGTACTGTATCGTTGCTAAGCAACATTTTATTAGGATTTGACTCACAATATCGGTGTTTTCGAGCAGCAAATCCGGTATTTTAGTTTCGTTACTAAGTTACGATAAATAACAGTACGGGAATATCTATTTTCTACAACCACTTACAAATCTACTCATTTTATGTTTGTTGTTGCTAGGGATATGAGGTACATTGCAAGTATCGTGCATTTAGAATTGTCAAATAATGAATTGGTGAAAGCGGGACAAATTTATTATTAAAATTAAATTAATTAGGAAATTATATCGTGGCCGTAGAAAAAGTATAGTGTACAACTCGCATGGAATGTCCATTTCGTACTCGTGTGTTTTGCAGCATTCGCCTTCGACTCATGTTACAAACTTTCATACTCGTAGGAAATGAGTACCATTCCATGATCGTTGTATAATATAAAAGTTGCCTACTATGTATGGAATATTATATGTATCTCGGTAAATATCGACTTTATAAAAAAGAATTGTATATGAAAGTTGTTTAACATTTGATTTTCCATAATAAGATTAAATTTTTTGTATTTCAGAAAACAAATGAATAACGAATAACACTTTCATTTTTTTAAATAGCAGTGTACTCTTTCATTAGGCTCATTTGATAGAGATTTTTTTCTCTTTTCGGTTACATAAAACCTTACTACCCTTATACTAGAAAATTTTTGAAAAAATATTAATCAACGAAAATCAAAATAAAACAAATGAACAAAATTAGCAATAAAATGGTTTTCATTGTAATAAGTGTTCAAAATGTTCGCCATTAACTGCAAAGCAGTGGTCCAACCTATCACGAAAAGATTGAAAAGAATTTTTGAGCGATCTAGGAGAAATTGATGCTATTTCAGCTTGTATTCGTTGCTCTAATTTGGCCAGATTATGAGATCGGTTTTCTGGTCTCGTCGTAAAAGTTTTATTTTTCCTTTTTTTTTTTACTAATTCATCATCATGAGGTTTAGGAAGTAAAAGAACAGCTATATCAATCTATGACAATAGTTATTTGTCAAACTAGAGAGGAAAGCGCTTCTTTTTCCCCCTCAAGTTCGAAGTTTGCCTCATGAGCGCAGCGAGTGAGGCATTTCGAACGAGAGTGGAAGAAGAGCTTTCCTCTCGTGTTAGACACAACATTTTTTTCACGACATGTTTCTAAAAACGATTTGCTCGCACCTAAAATACACTTTGAGAACACAACTGACAGACTGACATGTTAAAAGTTAGGTTATCAGACACAAGGCGGTGTAGCAGTGTTGCCAATGAACCAATCTTAAATATCATTAATTAGTTGTCAAATTATGATTTAATAAGAAATAGAAAAATATAAAACATAATTGTATGATAATTTAAAGTATGTATATCACTAAAATAAGGATTTTCTATAAAATTAGGAATTTATTTATAATTTTTATAATAAATTTTTTGTAAATTATATTCATATTGGTAACACTTCTATATTTTCCTCTCTAGAGAAGAACAACACATTTTCCTCACTATTTCGGGAGAAGAACGGTGGGGTTTCTTACCATGTCGTGAAAAAAAATTATTTTCTTATGTTCTTTTGTTTATAAACATTATTATTATTATTATTCGTAGGAATAATCTTATGTATAATTCGAGCGACCGAAAATAACTTTGCGCTCTAAATATATAAATAACTATTTCCGTTTAAATTTTGAAAAAATGTTAGAAAAGTCAACAAAACAATACCGGATTGATTTTAAGAAAGGAAGAAAGAGAGAAAGCAAATTTTCGGCCCAAAATTTTCGTTTCGGATGTCTTATATTTGGTTTTGTGTTTTACTTACTTTTACCTACTCAGCTAACAATTCTTATTTGATAAAAGAATAATTATAGTGCCTATGGTATCTTGTCCACTTTGAGAAAACGTAACACGGTTATGTATTTTATAAAATGACCAAGTAGTCGTTTTAGCGGTAATTGTAGAAAATTTAAAAGTTGATTGAGTTCCGTAGAAAAGTATTTTAAAGTAAGTGGATAATTTTAAAAGCAGCAGCAAAGTACTAAATATTTGTTATTTGTCGGTGCAAGAATCTCTTTCATTCTTTCCTGTAATTTGTAGCTAAACCAGTAGTCGATATGTCATGTTCCGTAATGTTGTAAGTGATGTATAATTTAACGGCAATCAGAATTAGCTGCAAAGAGAAATGATTGACGTAAAAATGACAAGAAAATCGAAACACTGCATATCCTGAAGTCACAAATCACTCCAATCAGACTGAAAAGGTCGCGTCATTCTTTGAAGAAGTCATTTCAATGAATAATTAATCTGTCTGTATCAGGATATTCGTAATAGAACGCGTATGTTGCGCTAACACAACCTAACTTTACGTTCGTGCTTCGTGTGTGTGAAATGTTTTCGTTGTGTTATCGGCACGCAGTCGACACTCGACAGTGCCGTTTAAAAATCGCTCGCATTCAGCACTGAAATAAAATGAAATCCGACTAAAGCGACCTTTTTGTATTCTGTGACGTATTCTGCGTCCCCTTGCCGCTGTTCTAACTATTCGATTGTTATGCTGTCGCCTCTATAGTTCTGCTAATGCCATACACCTATATTGCGACCCTTTTCCTGCAGGCAACACAGAATAAATGAAATTACTGTATTGTTCAACATAAATTTAATAAAATTGTACTGAATACGACAGAATTAAGGATAAGGAACAAGACCAAATAATTTTGCATTATTCTTTTTGATATATCTACTGTCAAATCGCTTCCAGGAGATTAAATGAAATATGGGGCTTATTTTGTAACTTACCTGTTAATTTCTAACTGCCTGTTAAAAAATTTAACCAATGATAACAGCAGACGTTACTAATAAAAATTGAAAATTTCATTTGACACATATTTTTATTGGTTCAAATTTTTAACAGGCAGTTAGAAATTAACAGGTAAATTACAGAATAAACCTCAGTATCTGATTGAAGATGATGACAAAATTGACTTAAATAATTTGTACTTTCTTATACGAAGTATAAGGAAGTATTGGAATCATGAAAAAAATCGATGACGAGATTTTTGCGGAAATACATATTTTGACGTCCACTGCGCAATATCTCATGAACGAGAAAAGATATGTAAATGTAACTTGGAATTTATAAGTTTCATGAAAATATGAAGAGTTGAGTTGATTTTGAATGAAATTGAAAAATCGGAAGAGGAAAACAATCACCTGTGAAAAAAGTATCAAATGAAAGATGTTAGAAAAAATATTGGGAAGGAATATAAAATATTATATTGTACATGCTCCTAATTTTGAGAAAAACTATATTATATTTAAAAAAATATATTTCAATAATCTTAGTTATACTGGGAACAAAAACTAAAACATTTTTAACACCAATATGTCAAATAATTGTGAAATGTCAAAAATATGTGTCGTTTAAAATATAACTAGTCCAGTCAACGAAGGTCAAAAGTGGGGGAAGAAAAACATTAAATTCAAGAGAATTTTTCTTTTGCCTAAAATGTATATTAGGCTTTCTGTTAAATATATTAAAAGACCTCTAGGGGGCGAGTGCGGGAAGCAGCCGCCATCTTGGATTTTAGGTTCCATTTTTAATATTTTTCGAAATAACTCGAAAACTATCAACTTTTCTCGAACTACATTCATATAGGAAAATGAAGCTAAATAAATTCTCTTACAAAAATGGTTTGTTCACTTTTTTCTATCTCTTACCGTTTTCGAACAAATAGCAACCAAAACAGAGGTTTTTTGTAATTTATGAAACTCAGAAAAACCACTCAATTTACTCAAAATATTGTCTGTGAAGAATTAATTATTTACTTGTAATATTATTAAATTATTTATTATTATGCTATTAATTACTATTTATTTATTATATATCATTTATTTATTATTATATTATGAGCAGTAGTAAATTTAAAGTTTATAATATAATAGGTAGGTATATAATAAGAAATGACAATGAAGGTGAAATTATATACATTATATTTATTTATTTAACAGGATTAAAGAATCCTTATTACAGAATACAGAGTAATAATAATATTTACTACTGCTCATAATAATAATATAATAATTAAATAATTATATATAATAAATAATAATTAATAGTATAATAGTTAATAATTTATTAAAAATAGTAAATAATTAATTCTTCACAGGAAATATTTGGAGTTACTTGAGTGGTTTGTCTAACGAAAAAAACGAAAAAACCCCTGTTTGGAGGCCATTTGTTCGAAAACGGTAAGAGATAGAAAAAAAAAGAACACGCCATTTTTGTAGAGAATTTATCCAGCTTCATTTTCATATGAAAATATAGTTCGAGAAAGGTGATTTTTTTTAAGTTATTTCTAAAAACAAAAAATGGGATCTAAATTCCAGGATGGCGGCTGCTTCCCGGATTCCAACCCTAGGGGACTTTTAGAATATTTTTATTTTAGGCGAAAGAAAAATTCTTTTGAATTTAAATAAAATAAATAAATATATCATCACGCCTTTTACCCATTATGGGTGTGGCACTCTGCTTACGCAGATCTCGGTAAGTGATATATTTGTACGTATGAAATGCGGTTGCCAGCCGTCAAGTCATAGCCCCCAAAGTTGTTAGTGGAGGGGGAACCACAAGGGTAAATTTAAATTGGCAACTGTCGGAAGTGGGATTCGAATTGAGGATCTCGCGGTCCACAGTCCGATACATTTGCCACGGAGCTATTTACCCCATTTGAATTTAATGTTTTAATGTTTTTCTAATGACCTTCGTTTGTATTATTAGATAGAAAGGTGTCTCTCTCGGTTCGCATTTTCAACGTCAGCATTCCAGTATTATTGTATTTCAGTGGATGATAGGGTGTAAAAAAGTGAGCGTATTTTTTTCATTGCAGTGGTAATTTGTAAGATGCAAATAAGCAAATAGTGTTGCGATAACAGCCAAAATTCGTCTTCTCGTTATCAAGAAACAGAGTCTAGAACTCGGTACCTTACGGTATCAGCAGTTTCAGTTTAGGTATCTGTATCAGAATATAATCCTCGTACGTGACATTTCCTTTCCTTATATCACAACAGAAACCTTGCACTTAGGCTCCAAACTACAAAATACCGTAACTACCAGGGGGACAGGGAGAGGGTATTATAGAAACTTTACACTCGTGCTTGCTGATAAGGGAACAAAAGGGCATTGAGTAACAATGGCGCGCCAGCCCTCTGTGATTGATTATATTATTAAATGCACGGTGCTTACCGGCGAACCTTCGATTTTTTTACAGCCCCCGAATTATAAATTACACTGTTTAATAAACTCTGAGAATCTTTAAACGAGAAAACGATCAGGCACGGACTAACAAAATTATTACTTAAGAGTGGGGTTTCTCCCGAAGTCTTGATTTTTTTTTTATATGTGATTCTACACAAGAAAGTGAATACATCCATATTTTTTAAAATCAATAATTTATTTATAGATTACGAAAAAGGAAATGGGACGTAATTCTGGTAAGAGAGAAATAAATATATTTGGAGAGATAGATACAAATGATCTGTTGTAATTTTATAATTGTATATTTGAAGTTTATATGCTTTCCTCTTACTATATAAATAATTATTCATTCTGGAAACTGTAGTTTTAATCAAAACTTTTGTATTATATTAATTAGGTATAGTAAATGTACTTGCAAAATATAAGTTATATCATCCAACATTTACCAAATATCAGTTTCAAAGAGCTATACCATATCTCATCACATTAGGTAAAACCCCTCCTCCTTCGGAATCGGGATTTACCATGCAGTTACAATTATCGAGGGTCATATCACAAGACCTTTTGATTTTATCGATAAATGTTTATTTTTGCACGAATTTTTTTTGCTTAGCAACAATCACGAAAGCAAACTGCATGGTAAATCCCGACTCCGAAGGAGGAGGGGGTTTTACCTAATGTCAATTTGCTTGAGTGGTTTTGCTTAAAAGCAAAGAAAATGAGTGCTTAAAATTAAAAATTTATCTGAGAAAATCAGAAAGGTCGCGTGGTATTTGATAAGATAAATTTCAAAGACAAAGCAAAATATAACTTGAAATATTAATTAACTGTCACACTGACAGTAATTGACAGTAACAATTATTTGTTTCCTTGATAGCGGGAGTTTTATCGGTGTAACCCAGACAACGGGGTTTTACCGCGGTAAAACTCCCGTTACCCGGGCAACGGGGTTTTATCAGTATAAAACTGTTCTTATTGGTAGAATTTTCAAGTGTTTTGCATTATGATTGGTTAAAAACTAGTCGTGGGAATTTATCGATAAAATCAAGGTCTTGTGATATTACCCTTGATAAAATCCCGTTACTCCGATAAAATTCCGCTACCAAGTAAACAAAAAGTTATTATTATTTATAACTTTCAATTTGACACTTAATTAATATTTCAAGTTTCTCTTTGTGTTGGAATTTATCTCATCAAATACCACACGATCTTTCTGATTTTTTCAGATAAATTTATATTTTCAAGCACTCAATTTGTTGGTATTAAGCAATATCATTCAAGCAAACTGATATTTGGTAAAACCCCTCCTTTGGAGCCGGAATTAACCATGCAGTTTAATTGCGTGTTTGTTGTTAGTGTTTCATCAAGACAAGAAATGAAAAGTTCCTTGTCTTGCTCATTTCTTGGCGACGTATTTCTTGTCTTGTTTCAAGAATTCTTGATATTTTAGGGGAATCCCCTTTTTCTATCGCTTTATTCAATCCAAACGCTCAAGCATGTAGCGTTGGTGTCTGTCCATGCCCCTCCCTTTTAGTTAAATGTTTCTTAAATTTTTGTCATATCGCGTTGCACTTCGATATTCTATGCTTTTTATTTAAAACAATGAGTATTCAAAGAAATATAAATCAAATTTACACGGATAGTGATGAAACCGATCTAACAGCATTTACCTAAATAATAATAATATTTCTCCCTCTCAATCTAATAAAAAAGTAACATATTTTTTCAAAATTAGCGCGGAAAAGAATACAAAACAATGTACCCAAATGCATGAACACAAAATAATATATAATAGAATTTAATTAAATAAAATATATACTAGTTAATGGGATAAATAGTTCCGTAAAGTATTTGTTTTGAAAATCATAGACATAGATTCGAATTTTTTATATTTTAATCATAAAAGTGAAATGCAAAAATTTATTATCAAAATATCAAGATTTCTTGATAAGAAATCTTGAATCTTGATACTTTCTTGTTTTGTCTTGCGAAATAGAAAATACTTATTGTCTTGGTATTGTCTTGCTTTCAAGACAAGATCAAGTGTATATCTTGATTCTTAAAATAAAAAATAAATAAATATATCATCACGCCTTTTACCCATTACGGGTGTGGCACTCTGCTTACGCAAATCTCGGTAAGTGATATATTTTTGCGTATGAAATACGGTTACCAGCCGTCAAGCTATAGCCCCCAAAGTTGTGAAACACTATTTGTTGTTAAGCAAACAAATTCATGAAAAATGAAAATTTATCGATAAGATCAGAAGGTTAATATAGTTATTTTATAATTTGTTTCTATGGTTACAAAATTTATTTAAAAATTATATAGTGCGGCCCTGCGTGGGTATTTCGGAGCTATCGTACAATACTCGTTAATCATTTCAATGCGTACGTTTTCAGCGAAAAGATTCAAACCAGTATTTGTGTATTCAAACCTGAATAAAAATTTAATCCGCGCAAGTATATTACACCATTTCATTTTACGAGTTTTGCTTTTAAATCAAAAACAAGAAACTACAGAGACGAACTTAGTACAAAACTTGCTAAATACTACTTCTTTGACTTCTGATTAAAATTCAATCCTATAATTTACAATCGGTAAAAGTAACTGATAGCAAAATAAAAACGCGAAATTAAGATTAGCAAAAAGGCAAGACATTGTAAAAATTTGAAGTACGCCGCTGGCAATTTCGCTTAACAATAAACAATGAGATTACTTCCATCCAAAACTTAGACTTAAGCAGAAGATTAAAAGTTAAATCAGCCGTTGCAGAATGCAGACAAATAAAGATAATTTCATACAGAGTCACCTTCTTGCATGTAAGAGACTAAAAGACAATAATAAATTAACATAACACGTTGTGCGGCTAAAAATACACGCTCATTATTTAATCATCTTGTGAAAAAACAAGGCACCGCGCGATTTACATAAAGAGCAGGGATGATGTCGAAATTAGCATGAAAAATAGCCCTGGTCGCCTTACTTTGTACACACATTAAGCAGCCAAATCCTGACGCAAATAGCAGGGAACGAGGGGTGTACAATACGCTCACACACACATCAACGGGATGCTTAGCTTAACCATATATAAGATTATAATAATAATTGCGCGGACCAGACATCGTTTCAGAACCAATCTGTATTGCAATGAGACTGGCCTGGCATAGGCGGCCCGCGCAATATTCACTGGGCGCTTAACAGAACTTCAAAATTAAATTTAACAAATTATGACAATTACAATTCCTTTTCTGTCTAAGTAATTAAAATAAGAATAAATTAAGTATATGTTGCTGTATATAGCAGAATTATGCTGTTCACTAAAACTGAGTTCAGAGCGACTAAATTACTAATTAAAATTGCCATTTACAATTAGCAATCGCATGAAGCATCTTGAAACTATGGATTTAAAATATAAATTATACTTAGAAATACCACTTACAATTAGTGGAAGTGATATCTATTGAAATGTTGTTGAAATACTCAGAAACCATTTCAATAATTATTATAGTGATTATATTTTGACGTTTCTTTAAACCAATGAAATGCTTTATTGTATGTCACGTGTCCGCGTTTTATCCAATCCTGTCATTATTATACTGAGATTGTTTTATTTGATTGATTGTGATTATTCCCGGCAATTTTCTCTGTAGCTTTTTTGTTTTTGTTGACAGATGTCAAATGTCAGATAGTTATCATCAACACAAGTAAAAATGAGCAAAAAGATAGATTTAGTGGCGTATCTGATGATGAAATCAAAAAATAATCTAATTAAATATAACTCGAGAGTTCGATAAATTAGAAAATAATTCTCCAGTATCTTTCTCAAACTTGTCGCCATTTGGCAATAGGCACTCAAGCTATTGCCTGGAAACAAGTTTTCGAAAGATCTGTCAAATTATTTTCAATTTATTCTCACTCTCTTGTTATATTATTACTGATAAATAAAGTAATATTTGTTATATAACCTATACCTATACATATAATTAACGAATTAAAAGATGATATTCATAAGCCGAAAGGGAACTGATTAGAAATTATTGGAATATAGGCTTTATTTTTTGAGTATTTTACAATAACATGACGTTTCGGTAAATGATTTTAACCATCTTCAGACAGTTGCCTACAATAAACAAGTAAAATAACAAAAATAGAACAATTTGTAAATAGAATAGTTATTTGTCAACCTATAGAAGAAAGCGCTTCTTTTTCCCACTCGAGCTCGAAGTTCTAGCTAGAGTGGAAAAAGCGCTTTATTCTCTTGTTAGATGCAAAAAATTTTCACATATTTCTAAAAATGATTTATTCGGGCCTTAAATACACTTGGACAATTCAACAACAACGTCAAAAGTTACAAAGTTAGGTTATCAGACGCAAGGTGGTGTAACAGTGTTACCAATGAACCAATCTTATATCTAATTTAAAGTTGTCAAATTGTGATTTAATCTAGAAAAATGAAAATATGGCATATTTGTAATAGTTATTTATGATACAAGTGTTAAAAGTGACATTTTATGAGTAAGTGGGGAAGTTTGTGAAACGAGGCGAAGCCGAGTGAAAGAACCCACGAACGAAATAAATCACTTTTACATACCTATTATAGTCATTCAGTTAGTTGACTCAGTTGACTCCGAAGCTACTATGGAGAACTTGGGAACATAAATATATCGTCTGAAATAAATATCGCTCGGCTAGTTTATATAAATAATAGTGCTCGTTTATAGTAGTGATAAGTGTTAGTTTATATAAATAATAGTGCTCGTTTATAGTAGTGATAAGTGTTAGTGTATAAGTTTTTGTATTCGTTATTTAAATATAGCGTTAATTAACTTTTACTCTTTATTAAAATAATTATTCATTATTTGTTATTGATAATATTTCTTTTCGTTTAAATAAAAACGTTTAAAACCCACGAACGTTACAGTATTGTGTTGCCAATGTCAAGATTAATTAAGGTACATTAAGAATGTAAGCATGTTTTGCATACTGAATTAAAAACATGGTATTATGTACTAAATATTTTAACAAAAGAACTGTATTATGAGAAAATAAGCTGTAAGAAGCGGCAACCACATCTAAATCAGATACAATTTATAAAACGGTTTCTTCAGTAGGTAAAACCCAATTAAAATTGTGGCTGATCAAATGAGAGTGTGGTTATGTGGTTGAAAGTCACACCCGCAACGTAATTACAAATTTTTGTTTAGAAGTAAATCGGAATTTAATCGAACGATGTTTTTCTCCGGAATCTATTTCACGGCGAGTTACCTACCATCATATCTCGACTTGTTCTCGCACTTCTTTCTAATACTGCTCCGTTGCAGAAAAACTGAATCGTAGCCACGGTACGCGGTTTCTATTTACAGGTAACTGTACTTACCGCCCGCAATAATCTTGAACACTATGTTTCACATTTTACCGGGAATCCGCAGAAAATTATATGATCCGGATTGGTGGGTTACTGCGCTTTATGCCAGAAGATTATCATATAAGCAAAACTCAACCAAATATTGTTTCAACGGTGTAATATATACAAATTGTCTTTATGAATATACCAAATTACACTCCGTTATATGCCCAAAAACCCTGAAAGGTTGTCAAGTAAACTACCACTTCCGGTTGATGAATGCTATCAAAATCTAAGCAGGTTGTTACTTGAATATTTAAATACTAAATATAAAATTTGAAACAGGTAACCATAGAAAATTTTTAATCCGTCAGAAATACAAATGAGAGAAGTAAAAATTATGAAAGGTTCATAATCCATAAATCCATCTTAACCCTCTATTGCATACTGTTCCCGATCGGGAACATAAAACTTAAAATTCTTCTTTTCTTTTCTTATGCAGTTTACATTCATGGCAATCATGTTGTAACCATTTGGGAACATTATATACACTTTGTCAATTGCCAATTAGGTCATTCCTCCCAATTTGACCAACATAAAATAAAAGTTGAAGTGGATAAAAGATAATTACAGAAACTGAGATAGAAAATGTAAAATTTGATTGAAGCAGCTTATTACCTGCTGATATATTACAGCTAAATACATCTTTTCAAAATTTCCAAAAAAATTTTTTATGTGATGTTTTCCTAGAACAGGTTGTTTATCAAACAATTTTGTATAGTGCGCAAAGACGACCCAATAGACCAAAGTTCTATTGTAAGTTGAATTTGTTCATAATGTTCCCAATAGTGAACAAAACTTTAAAAAAATATATTTTTTTTATTTTAAGAAAAAAATTTATGTAACACACATATTTTAAATATATGAATATTTCTTTTAAGGAAAATAGTAAATAAATCACTAGTTATATTGGATAGCTTGGCTTTAGGTAAATTTATTTAAATTTGTTTCGTCGTTGACGACGTTTCGGCTATGGTTACAGCCATCTTCTGGTCTAAATTTACATTACAAAATATATTTGTTGAACGTCAGTTACATTGTTAAAAGTTACGTTAAGTTAAATTTATAAAAAAGGTTTTGTCACTAATAAATTACATTTTGTAATAAAAATTTTTATATTGGAAGTGTACACTTCCAAGAATCGTGAACGTGAAATAAATTTACCTAAAGCCAAGCTATCCAATATAACTAGTGATTTATTTACTATTTTCCTTAACATTTTTCGGCTTAATAAACTTTTCCAAATATTTCTTTTGTAAAAAATTATTTTATTGAGCCCTTATTAAAAAAAATTCATGCAATAGAAGGTTAACTACAATTTGATGATAATATGACATTATATAATCCAAACAATGTAACTTTGCGAGTAATTTAGATATTTAGAATTTCTCTGCGTTAAGGGAAAAGTAATAAAAATTATAGTTACGTCATTACAGAACAAAATAATTTATTTATTATGTACAAAAAGAATACAACAATGTTATGTACGAAATATAGATAAAAAACATGTTATAAATTAAAAAAAAAACAGAGTTATATGAAAAGGATTTTTTGTACGTCTATATGAAAACAGAAGTGCTTGAGCGTAAGTCTTATAGAACTAATAAAATGTATGGAAAGAGTATAGACAAAGATAGTCTGTAACCAGCACATCGTGAGAGAGATAGAGAGATGAAAGTCCACCCGTCACGTGACTTTCATCTCAAGAACTTGTTTTGACGTTTGACGTGTGAGTAGAATACTGTTTTGATAGATTTTAGTGCGAGCTCTTGTCCCTAATTTATAATTTGGTCAATTATTTATGTCATATTTAAATATATCAAATATGGTAAAATCCTGTTGTGCATATTATTGTAAGAAACAGGCTACAAAAAACAGTGTTTCATTTGACAGGTAAATATGTCACATTTAGGTTTGAACGCTGTATATATACATACTTACTACAGTTTTCCAAAAAATGTGGATTTAAGCAAGAAATGGATATTAACTATAAAACGAGAAAATTTTTAACCTAATGAAATTACATGAATTTGTGGGAAACATTTTCTTGATTTTTACAAACAACAGTTTAATGCCAATATAAGAGAGATATAGTGATATCTAAAATTACGCAGTGGGAGAAGAACAGCACATTCGTACCACGTGCTGGGTGGCATGAAAATGTGCTGTTTTTCTCTCACTGCGTAATTTTAGATATGACTATCTCTCTCTTATGTTGGTTACAGATTTCTGTATTAAAAGCATAGCCAACACTCCATCCATATATATTATTAAATCTATGGTAAGTCTATTAAGGTAGGTTATTATACACTTCAACTTTGAAAGTGCAGCTCCTCAGCAATGAGTAAAGTGATCCATAGTTTTTATTTTTTAAGTAAATACCTCCAATATCAAAGAATAATATATTCGTTTTTCAGGCATGTGTTGAGTTAGGATATACACTCATAAAAATAACTTCTTGTTTCAAGAAAATTTTCAGTTTTACTTTTGTATGCATTTGCCGAAGAAAATTTTATTTCTTACAAAATGATTAGGTTTAATTGAACAAATTTTTAATTTTGAATACAAATGTTATTTATCTTCATTTTTCTGCATTGAAAGAAAATTAATGTATTTTAATTTTTGTTTTTAAAAATACAGAAAAAGAAATCATTTTAATTTTAAACAAAACGTTTTTATTTAAAACGATATCATTTTGAATTAAAACTACACCTATTCAAACTACTTCGTCCCCATAATCAGTCTCAGTTGAATACTTTGTTATGTTCTTTCAAAACTAAATTAATTTTCATACAAGAATATTTATTAAACCTACGAAAGTTTTCAATGAAAACGAAATCGGGTTGGCACTATTCAAATCAATTTTTGTCTTTATTTAAGAGGAATCTGTTTGTTCCAAAAAACATTTTTATCAGTGCAATTATATCGAATTGTTTAGTGAAACTATAGCTAACCTCCATATACACATTTCAGTGTCATCTTTGAATGCAATTATCTTCCTTATTTCAATGGTTACCTATGATTTTTATTTTATCGTCATATTCTGCGACTTTTAATGAATACTGTATATTAATTTGAGCTACATTTTGAGTTGTGGCCATCAACGAATTAACTACCTTAAAGAGGTCGATTCAGTAGGATTTTGCTTTGTGTTGAGCAATAAGAGATTGTAAAATCACTATTTCACTTTTCAAGCTGTGCGGCATCTAAGTAAAAGCATATTTTGGACAGAACGCATCATAGGAATAGTGGACCCAACTACATTCCTTTTGCTTGCCAAGTTAGATCGTTCGGACAATATAAGATATATCGAACTCTGTAACCAACTGTTAAACTAATGTATCCAACTTCCTTCTACCTTATTATAGTTCAACTACTACTATAGTTCAACTAGAGAATGTTGAAGTTTTAATTATTTTATTTATTATTTTGCTATGAAGATATACACTTATAAGAAACCCTAAATAATGAATGTTCATTTCTAAGTTCTGTTTTATAAACCCAGTCAAGAACTGGACTTGAAAATTCCACAAACACATTAGCGTGTGGCTCAAAATAGATGAGAAATTGTAGTAAGTACCTGTAGTACATCCCTATGTATTATTATAACATTACTGTAGTGGTCCATCTATTTTAAATAAGACATGCTAATGTTTTTCTGGAATTTTCAAAGACAACACTTGACTGGATATAGAACCTTAGTTTCAATGAAAAGAAACCACGACCATAATAGTATATTGTGCAACAAGTACAAAAAGTTATCTATTTCACGCGAGTTGTGACAGTTTTATCACGAGACGAAGTCGAGTACTGAAATCACACGAACGTGAAATAGGTAATTCTGTACGAGTTGCACACTATACTTTTTCTACGATCACACTTTTGTCAAGATTTAACAATAATAATAGGCAACGGATTGGCAGGTAGCGTTAAAGCCGGATCATTCGATAACGCAAGTTAAGCTATACTGCCCGCGGTTAGTAGTTGGACGGGTGATCGCTTTGCGAAAACCCATTCCAGCGAATACTGCGTGCCGTTGTCATACCACCGAAAACAAGATTCCGAGGCGGCATATAACCTCAGCAGTTGAGGTCGCTTAATAAAAAAAAACAACAATAATAATTCTTACTCTTCAGAAACAAGAAATGACATCTCAAACTCAAACTATTTGACGGTTATGATTACAGCTTGTAGACGGCGCAAGCGCAGATGTGTGCAGTGTTACCAACTATAAATCTATAGATTGTAATATAAAAACTAAAGACATATTTGATTAAAAAATTGATATTGTATTTTCTTTGTAATCTCAACATTAATAACGAAGATTTATATAAACGCTGAAATAATTATTAATTATTTTATGATATATAAATGTAATTATACTTGACATACTAATATCATACATTATTATAATATTTATTAGTAAGTTGGTCGCACTTGCGTGTGGAATAATTGCGCACGCTATTCCACACGACTGCAAAATGTACAATTTTCAAGCTTTGTTTAGTGTGTAGAAAGTGTAATTTTCAGTAGTAATCGTAGAAAAAAAATTTTTTTATTATATACTTGCACCTGCATCATAATCCGTGTTTAAAACAATCTCTATGTAAACGATTTACGTCAATCATCGCACGCGCAAAATTATGAAATGAATCAAATTAAAAATGTTGTTTTTCGTCTTTTTTCCAGAATATGGTGCAGGTATAATAAAAAATAGCGTATGACACACGTGTATAAGTACTTTTAAAGCACTAGCGACGTTAAAAGCACTCCGTTTTGCGTCGTGCTCTTAAACTCTTCATACGTGCTTTAAAAGCTTAGGTACTTATACACTTGTATTATACTAGTATACGTGAACTTTCATACTTTATTCTTTATGTTAAAAATATTTTCTGATCTTCAAATCTTTCTCTTCAACGTGAAATACTCGTTAATTTCGTTAATGTAAGAACAGTTTCTCACCTAAAATAATGTATAATACGGACCTTGTTCGCAATAGAACTACCCACATATTCATTAAAAGCGACCCCAAATGCGACGCTACTGGCTTTCTGGCCACATCAAACTCTATCCAAATGTGTGTATATTGTGTGAGTGTAACGGATTAACCGCTGGTTGATGCTTCGGGTGCGTGCAGACACCGATCCAGCGCGTGATAAGCAGCGTCGCGGCGACTGACGACGCGTAGATAGCGCGTGGTCACGTGCCGCTCACACATACACACGCACACGACGTGTATCAGTGTTGAACATCAACCGCACATCATGCGAAATCATCAAATCAAGAAGTGAAATGCATGCGTCATCGGAAACGTAACTTTAGCTTGCAAAAAGTAGGAAAGTCATCACAAAGAGCAGTAAAATGAGCGCAAAGTAATCTATTTAGATAGTGGGGCGCATTACAGCATAGCTTACGGTTGTATAGGTCTCGGGATCGTTCTCAGCCTTTCTTAAAATATTTCGTAGAATATTTATATAAAGTAAATTAGCTGTTACAAAGCAACTCAATTATCAATTATAACAATTAGCTATCGGTCGAACTAACTTAGAATTTCAGATAAGTGTAATATATGAATTATCACTTAGTGGAAGTGACATTAATTGAAACGTTGATGTAATAAAAACCATTTCTTTATAAATGATATTTCCTTCATATTGTAAGTTAATCAGAATGCTCTATTTGCACCAAGAGGCCTTTTTTACAGTGATAAAATTTTAATAAAATTCCTGCAGCATATCGCATGTAACCATTTGTTGATATTAAAAATTGTGAAATAAATAATTAGTTTTTATATTTGTATTTAAATTCAGGATATAATCAACTAAATGTAATTCGAGCCATGAATATATTTGATAAAACTCCTCATAAATGCTGCGTAGAAACGCCAACTCGTGTAAAAAAATGACATTTAAAGCCCTGCAGCTACATTGTGGAGATCTAATTAGATCATTTTTGATACTCAGTTATCTGTTTCTACGTAACAAATATTCGATATTTTACCTATAAATTATTGGCTCTCGGTACATTACCTATGATAAATATAGTAGTATTTGTAGAATGAGTTAACACAAGTGAAGATTCAAAATTAAGTAGGAAAAAAACCTGAATGTATGTACCTAGGTGGCAGGTCGGACAGTGGTAAAATGGCGACGAAACGAGGAAAACAAACTAACTTGCCATAGCAGCGTGTATGCACAGTAATATTCAGAAGTTATGCCCCATAACCCCTCCACAGGTATCAAAACCGAATGAAAAATCGACATACGTTCTCGCTGGTCGAATGAGAAAGAAAACGATACGAAATGAAGGACAGGTATATTATCCATTGTTTACCGGAGACAGGTAAATACCTCGTAAAGATTATAACATTTCTGGCTGCTGATATTATAATATTTTGCAAAATGCAGGTGCATGTTAGATGCTGTACACAACTTCTTGAACTCTAATAATAATAATATAAGTAATGTAAATATCATCAAATATTTATGATTTATAACAAAACATATTTGTCAATATACATAATTATATTATTTAAATAAATATGACGTGGCTTTCTTACCTGTTTGAATTATACTAATATAACAATATAATATATGAACTGAATTTAATATTGCAACATTTTTATAAGTTCTATTTTTCGATATTAGAACTTTTCTCTTATAAATAAATTTGAGTCAAAAGCACAATTTCATAATATCTGTATATTGTGGTGTTTGGACTGACTTAGCCGATCATAAGCTTTTTACATGTTTTCCTGCTTCTTTAATTATTTTAGAGAAAAATGTTCCAATTGAAAGTTGAAGAGGTTTAAAAGCTACACCTACATATAAGAAGTGTATACTGGTACTGACTTTTTTATAATTGAAACATTGTGGCATTTAACAATATCTTTCGTTCTTACTCATCATTATTCGATATCATATTTTCATATACAATAAAGATATAACATGAATAACATAAGTATACTTGTAAATTAAAAAAAAAAAAATCTCCTGGATTACTATGTATTTCAATGGAAGCAATAAATGTATTCCTCGTTTCTCTAATATATGTTTTTGCACAAGGTATCAGTTACTTTGAATTTTTCTCCAATAGGAGAAAATAAAGAGAAAAAACTCCAGGAGTAGTCCTTTTCTTCATGTTTAATTGACCAAATTTTATAAACAAAGTCGACCGGTTTCTGTGTTTAAAACACCCTCACCACTCACCAGGACCGGTGACTATACAACAATAAAAGAGGACAACAAAATTGCAAACATGTATGTGACAAATACAAAATTTATTATACATACATTATTTGTTGTATTTTGTATATAATGTGTATGTAAAACTTATTTGCGATAAGTATGCCGTGCTATTTTCTATTTTGATATAAGTACGGTTGGATGCAATGATTTTTGACGTTTCTGACAAAAAAATCTCTTAACAGTTTTGTGTTTGCAAGGTTTCTATTCAATCAGTACTTATAAATTAACACAATAATTTTGTTGGTGTGATCGCTAGCGTTGGTTCCCTAAGCCAAAAAGCGCTACTGTTAATTCTAATTGCTAATCGTAATTGATAATTGGGAAGCTCTGAATTTACAATGTTAATAAAAATTTCCATTGGGATACGCAAACAAAAATCATTTATAAAACAGTCTCCCAATCGAAATTTTTCCAGATTACAGTGCTCTAACAAACACAAGATATTATCAGATATTCACTGTAAATTCAAATCAATAATCCGAGTTTTGGAATACAATGCTGATTATGATTATAAATACTCAGCATCAGAGAACAGTACACAGAACACGCAGTGAAGTGACACAACGATGAAACAATACAACGTTAACTGAACCGGAAAGAATTGTTACGCACGCATTGAGCACGCATCGCGCGATGCTGCCGCAAGCACAGCTACTGTCATGTGCCGACGTCATATTTCATGTTTAATTCATTTGTTCGCCCCCGCCAACCCCTAGACTGACGCCCCTGACATGAGCACGCGTGTATCACGGCGCATTATATACATGATCCGATCAGCGAGCAAACAGACCGCCCGTGTGAAAATACTGGCGAGATGCTGGAAATGCTCAATTTATTTGCGATATTTTTTTTTGTCGAGACAACCGTTTTATTTATTTTAGCAATATATTATGATACCCGATACTTATCAAAAGTATACCTATACCCCTATAGAAAGAACTAACTATAAGAAAATAACAGGAATTAAAAATGTACTTACCAACAACTCGGTTCCAAATTTGGTAATGCTGCAAAAATAAAAATATTTTAGTTTAATTACAATACAACAAATTATGCAAAATATAAACGAATTTTTTAAAATCTGATGGCCAGCACATAACCTCCCAACCAATACAACTCTTAAACTGTACAAAATAGTATCTGAGGATGCAGAAATAGTTATTTGTATATCAAGGCACTAAAGTATAATTTTTTATTACGAATATGGAATTTATTCTACGAGCGACAGCCGAGGAGAATAAACCATATGAAGAAGATTTAAAAGCAGTAGGAATTAAAACTGGCAAAGTAAAACAAAAGATAAGAAAATGTGGAGAAACCTAACTGCAAGGATTTAAAGAAAAAAAAAAACGGAGATTGATCAACTACAACAAAATGATCTAGAGGGTTTCATAAGAAGCAGTGTTAACTCAACAGCAATAGTTTAAAATGTCATACTATTCTTAATATTAACGATGTAATAAACAGTATTCGCGTTTATTACGAAATAAAGATTACAAACGATGATGAAAAACTTCTTCATTGGCAAGTGTATGGAAATAATGCAACTATTGGAATTTTAATTCAGTCAAAATTTGTTAATTTTTCAACTTCGACCGGTTTAGAAACCCACCTGGGTCATCATCAGGATGTGAAGTCAAAAACATTAAACAATATAAAAGACATTTGGAAATAATTAAAAAATATACAAGATAAAATAATACAAGTGATGCATTTTGGCATTCCTTATGAAATGTTAAAAAAATTAAATAGGTTACTGAATCATGAAAAAAATCGCTAACGAGATTTTTGCGGAAATATACATTTTGATGTTCACTGAATCCGTTAAGACCAATTTCTCAATGATGTCTGTGTGTGAGCTGTGAGGATGGATGGATGTCCGTGTGCGCAATGTCTCATAAACGAGACAAGATGTGTAAACGAAACTTGGAATTTATAAGTTTCATGAAAATATGTAGAGTTGATTTTGAATGATATTGAAAAACCGGAAGAGGACATTTACTGGACACACAAAACAATAAACTGCATTTTTTTCCAAAATACAATCAGCTGTGAGAAAAGTTTCAAATGAAAGATGTTAGCAAAAATATTTGGAATATAAAATGTTTTTGCACTTTTCTTGTATATGCTTCTAATTTTGAAAAGAACTAAATTATATATTCAATGGGTAATATATTTCAATAATCTCAATTACAATGTTAACAAAAACTCAAACTTTTTAACATCTATATGTCAAATAATAGTGAAGTGTCAAAGATATGTGTCGTTTGAAATATTATAAAAGCAATATTTGTAATATTAGTTAGAAAGTTTAAAAGACTAGATATTAATAATATTTTAAATTAAAATCCTAATTGAGAACACAAAATTAAACAGGTATAAAATCTATATATAAAATAATTGTCAAAATAGTTATACGCAAGAAACAAGTCATACATATTCAGTTGGTTTTATATGTATAAGAAAGTAGTGTGGTGCCCACATCAGATTTTTTTGTTCTAATAATAACAATATTCCGTTGCTGGATCCCGATTTCGCCCCAACTGCTACTTTATAGAGCAGAAAAAAAAAATATTAGAAAATAATTGTACAAATTAGTAAATATAATAAGATACACTTTTAATTTTGTAAAACATTAAACCGAGAAATTTGAAACAGGCAAACTCATGTAAATTTGAGCTTCTATATACTATTACCCATTTGTTGTCTAGGTAGTAGTTTCGTTTGTCGGTTTTTTTATTTGTTGCCCTTTCGTCAGTCGCTTTATTGCTTAATTCGGTCTTTGGCCTGTCCGCATATAGCAATTTCTATTGTACCCCTGCTTATTAAAACTAACATGATACGAAGATCATGAAACAATCAGAGACCAAACAAACAGAAGGTATCAGTGCCCGAACCACAAAAACCATTCATCAAAATAAATCATCAAACAACAACTTAAACCACGGAACCAGCTCGTCCTCAGGCATAACAGGGGTGTCACTACAGAAAGCTTCCCTGTGAGATATCGTTCCCACGGCCCTTTACAAGCCACCCCACACGCACGCGGTAAATAGCTTGTATGATCCAGATACGCTAATTTGCCCAGATGACATTGTAGGCTAAGGGGAGAGGGGCTTCACCTCATTTTTAATTCGATTGGGCCATTTATCGACCCCTCAGAGGAAAATAAGTTCATGGCCGATCTGAAATTTTTATGGTGTAGAAAAATCGGCCGAGCGAATTTTTAATATGCTCGACCCTTCAATGGAATTGGTAGGTTGATTTTATAACTGTAATTGGTTATGAATTATGTGGATATTTTACAATTTTTATTAGGGCTTAATGGACCTTTCAGTCATCTATAAAAATGCCAGATTTATTTCAATTTTATGTGCAAAATAAATTTTCCAATGATTATTATTCATATCATACCGCCTGCTCCATCATTTATTATTTATTGGGATTATTAACGAAATTTTTTTTCAATGTTTATTTTAGTAAAATACATATATCTGTAGCATAAGTTTTTGTACCGGTTTTTCCATTTTTCAAAGATCATTTGTTTCATTTTTTTACGAAGATGGAAAGCGGACTAACTACTCTAGTCATATGCTACGTCATCAGGGAATAGTAATTAATTTATGTGAACACAAACGACCATGCTCTTCAGCGGGA
Source organism: Poecilus cupreus (assembly GCA_963942605.1). Taxonomy (NCBI): domain Eukaryota; kingdom Metazoa; phylum Arthropoda; class Insecta; order Coleoptera; family Carabidae; genus Poecilus; species Poecilus cupreus. The sequence continues at coordinate 16,611,095 of OZ012723.1, forward strand.
TTCGAACCCATGAACTCTAGTGTGCTGGGATAGTGACATAGTCACTACGCCACCGAGATTGGCTTGTTTCTACTTAAAACATTTCGTATTCATTATAGTCCTAAAATGATTATTATAGGAACTATTTATGTTTTTATTAATAAAGAAGCACGCACAGAAAGTATACCATGAATTGTGTATGAATGTTTAAATAATCAGATTAGTTGCTGTCAGAGTCAGATCTTCAATTATTATTATTTTTTTAACTTAGTTTATCAACTTTTTGATGCAATATTTTATGTAGTTTATAGTATTAGTGTTGAAGAACAGGTATTTGAACATAATTTATAATTTTATTTATTGTTCTTAATTTTCTACTTTATTTATAAAAATATGAATAGTTTCTGTACTGATCTTTTCAGGACTTTAATGAAAAAGAACTGTTTTAAAGAGAAATAAAAGATCTTTAAAATTTAAAAAAATTAATATAAAAATATATCATCACGCCTTTTACCCATGTTGGGTGTGGCGGTCTGCTTACTCAGTTATCAGTAAGTGATATATTTTTGCGTATGAAATGCGGTTACCAGCCGTCAAGTCATAGCCTCCAAAGTTGTTAGTGGAGGGGAAACCACAAGGGTAAATTGGCAACTGTCGGTATTTTGGGTATCTAATTTAAGTTAATATAAACTTTGAAAAAAATTTGCGGTAATGCGTAAAATTATTAAGTAAACATCACATTTCTCGAAGAAACATTTTACGTAAATACATTTCTCGAAATATACAAATGTCGAAAATTACGATGAGGCATCTCGAAAATATATTTCTCGAATATTACAAATCTCGAAATTACATTTGTTGAAAGCGAAAAATACCAAATGTCGTAGTTACATCTAGTGAGCAATGATTACAATACGACATTTGGTATGTTTCGCTGTCAACATATGTATTTTCGAATTTGTATCATTAGACATTAGTAATATTCGAGAATAGTATATTCTACAACAAGTAATGGAATGGCACATATTCCACGCGAGCAAAAAGTTTGTAGCCCGAGCCAAAGGCGAGGGCTACGGTTTGCGAGCGTGGAAAAGGCCATTCCGTTACATGTTGTAGACCAGGGGTGGGCAACCTTTTGTATAACAGGGGCCAGAATAAAATTTACGTTTCGTACGCGGGCCGTAGTTGTTAATTGACACATTTTTGTTACTTATAATTTTTGTCTGAAAATATAAAAAAACAATCATAACACAAAATTAACTAAGTACTACATTTATTTCTGAATTTAAACTAGAAGAATTATGTCGAAAATTAAACTGTAAATCTCCCCTTTTTCTTTATGTTGGCTACTAACCTAATCTAAATTTTTTTGTTTTTGGAATTTTTTTTTTATTATACCTTCTAAAGATCTTGCGGGCCGGATTGGAACTTTACGCGGGCCGCAGTTGGCCCGCGGGCCGGAGGTTGCCCACCCTTGTTGTAGACTATACTTTCTATAAAAATGTTTTGGAAATTATACAAAAATACAAACATAAAACTGTTGAAAACGTCAAACTCAAATAAATCAAATTAAAACAAACAGACGTAACCATAGTGACTGAATCAAGATACTTCATATGTCGCGCTAATAAGCGGTTCTGATTCGTCGAAAATATTCCATACGGCGCGTATGGAATGTTAGTGATTCCATAACAGTTTTTAGTAGTGGAATGCCCAGTTTCCAAAACAGTGTTATAGAAATGTATATTTTCTAGATTTGTAATATCCAAGCGATTCGACAAATGTATTTTCGAGATTTGTAACATTCGTACTTTGTAATATTTCCAATATTCGACAACTCCTCATCGTAAGTTTCAACATTTGTATATTCGAGAAATGTATTTTCATGATTTGTATTTTCGTGAAATGTTTTTTCGGAAGTGTATGTGTTCCCTATAGACCAATGTCAATGGACCACCCGGTATATTCATACAGCGAAATTGTGAAAATTGGAAAAATTTAATGATTCCTACTTCTGCATTTGCACGCAAAAATCTTAGTACGACATAACTTTTATATTTGAACTAAATCGTGATTAGCTTTTCAAACTAACAATTACAACTACTGAATGTATTTGCAGTAAATTTCTGTAAACAAAATTAAATGAAACTCTTAAAAATGGAAAAAATATTCATACATGTTTTGTGTGAGCGTGTGTGTACAAACATAGCGGACAGTTAGCGGTTATCAAAGCTCGCAACTCCGGATAACTCCAGAGCGACTCCAGCAACTCCGTGACAAACGCAACGCTCGGAGTCCGTCGCCGAATAAAAACGCTTATCATCGACGTCGGACGTTTGTCAATTGTCCCGTTATCAGTAAATTAGATGTCATTTATTTTAAAATGCAAGTTTTTGTGGTGGCATTTCAAAGCGAATGGTTGCTTTTGTATTTTTTACCAAGTTAATTAATGTACTTTTTTAAAAACGCCCGAGGGCGTCGCTGAACGAAAGGACCGGTTGGGTTCGGTTGTGCGCCGTGTGATGTCTCTGCCTTCGTCGCCAGTCACCACCGATGCGCAATTGTCAACCGCAAATGCTACTTGCTGTACTTTAAACAAAAAGAATGAATATCTGCTACGCAAATGTCAAACAGTCAAAGAGATAATAACGCACATGTCATTGTTTCGAATTCTATAGAATTTCAATCGTAAATTTGCACAATCCTATGTTTACGAAGTACAGTTAAAGCAAGTCAGTTTACATCACAAGCTAAAGATGCTAAATACCTGGGTATCCATACAGACATAAAAATGATGTGGACACCACATGATTTCCTTGTACGGCTGTTAAGTTGTACGCACAAACAAAATTTCAACATGCTAAGGATAACACTGTTTTTATTTATGCGAGATATTGAAAGAAATCTTTCGAGTAAAGAAACCTTTTGGCCTAGTCTATTGCAATAAAAAATGAGATGCACAACTAGGTGTTATAATAATATTAAATACAAACTTTTATCATTCTACGGCTAATCATTTTTTAGTTATGCGAGATATATACCGGATGTTGAATTAAAATGTGGAAAATAGGGATTTGAATGCTATTTTTTGATGTTGCTGTAAATTTTAACTTATTCACCTTACAGCAAAAGTGTAAATACAAAAGTTGATCAGAATTTAAAAATGCATACAAAAAGGCTTATTTGGCTGCCTAAATATTAGTACTACACGATATATCAATTAAATTAAAATCAATATTTATTAGGAAAATTATTGTAGTACCGCCATGGAAAATTAATCAAAAACGAAAATATTTGACACTTCAGAAAACAGAATTAGATTTATTTTATTCAAGTATTGTATTATTTTCTATGGAAATTTCGTAGAAGATAGTAATGACATAAGGGCGAATTTTAGAGTTCATACCTTTTCACTTCTTTCTGTTAAATAAATAAATAAATTTTAACCTGATTTTGAAATGTCAAATAATTTTCGTTTTTGTCTAATTTTCCATGGCCGCGTTAAAATTTTTCTAATAAATATATATTTTAATTTGATTGATATATCGTGAAATACTAACAATAAGGTAACCTAATGGGCCTTTTTGCATGCATTTATAAATTATGAACAACTTTTGTATTTACACTTTTGCTGTAAAGTAAATAGGTAAAAATTTACAGCAATATAAAAAAAAAATTGCATTGAAAATCTACATTCTGCCATTCTACATCCTACTAGACATACGTACGTACAGACGTTACGCTGAAATTAGTCAAATTGGATTCAGGGATGGTCAAAATAGATATATCCGTTGAAATTTGAAAACAGCTTTTTTTCGATTCCAATATTTCCTTTACTTTGTACAAGGAAGTAAAAATTGAGCGAAACATCACATAAAGCGACAATTGTTAAATAATAATCAAATAGAAATACAGTAAAAGGTTGCATTCTTATAATCAAATGATCCACCTATTGAATTTTTTATATTTATGAGCTTTTGGCAAGCAATCGTAATGTGGTATTAGTTATTTGTCAAACTAGAGAGGAAAGCGCTTCTTTTTCCCACTCGAGCTCGCTCATGAGGCAATTCGAGCGAGAGTGGAATAAGCGCTTTCTTCTCGTATTAGACACAACAATTTTTTCACGACATGTTTCTAAAAAAGATTTGTTCGGAACTTAAATACACCTTGATACATCAAAAGTTAGGTTAGGCAAATTATCAAATTGTGATTTAATCTAGAAAAAGAAAATATAATACATAATTGTAAGACAATTTTAAATAGGTGTTTTTCTGGCATGTCCTGAAAAAAATAATTTTCAGTGTATATACAAGCAATATCTACCGACAGTGTCAACCTCAAATTATATATTTATACCTCTATTACTTCCCAAAATGAGCAGAATTCCATCACCTACCTAAATGGTAATTAATAAACATCATCATTTCATACGCATTCTTTTTTTACATTCTCCTGTGTGGGGAATCTAGCAAGCATGTTACTAAACAAATTTGCAGCTCAAGAGTCAAGAGTGAAATATTTAATATAGTTAATTAGTGTTCTCACGTACGCCACTGCTTACGCCTCGCGCAATGAAGCTGCAAATAGTTAGCGGGATGTAGCTACGTGTAATAATAAAGCAGGTTGTTGTGTTTTAGCAAAAAACAGACAGCAGAGTTAGATACAACAAAGATAATATGTGAAAAAGCTAATTAAAAGCATTATATGAAACACCGCGGTGTCAGACTGCCCCTGAACGAAGACACACTTTTCAGGGCCGTACACACAAAAAATCTGACCATTTTTTTTTACAAAACATCTACCAAAAGTTAGATTTTTTTCTAGATACTCATTGCAAAACGAAATTCCAATTTAAAATAGATAATGGGGTCATACAACTTTTCTCGTTTTTTTTTTCTGTAAGTTTGGGTAAAATTATAAATATAGATACTAATTTTAATATTAAAAGGCATTTAGTTATTAAGATATGATTTTTTGAAATTGGCATCCATTTCAAATTTTTTGCTTCTTGACGTCATCTTGTAATTCTACGAAACACGCTCTTGTGGAGAGCGAGGAACTACACCAAATGTTAAATTGACTGTTATCTGTCATTGTTATTTACTGAGAGGTTGTTACAAATATAGTTTATTCACATTACCTGGGTAAAATAATATAACAGATATAATAAACATAAGTATAATTTGAAAATCGTTGTTAACTGCAACATATGACTTGAGATGATAGGTGTGATAATGAGACTATCAAAATTACCGACAAGCGACAAAATATAATACATCAAAGCATTTTATTTTAACACGTCCTAAGCACTTTGACTAAAAACGTTATAATTAACGAATACCTAATTTAATTTATCGGAGTGTTAATTTTAATAATAACAAGTAATTATTACAACCCTGAAAAGCAAATTATTATTTGTTATCAACACCTCTTTTGCCTTGCCATGCTGTATATGTATTACAAGATGACGTCAAGATTTTGCAACCGCGAAACTTCATAAAGGAAATTATGAATGAAAAGTTAAAAAATTATAAGAAATATTGAATAATATGTGACTGAAATGATCTAAATTTTTATAATTTGTAAAAAAAACACAACTTTTTTTTTAAAAGTGTATGACCCCATTAGTAATATTTTAAAACATTGAATCAAATCAGTTTACAACATTACTTTCTTCCCGGAACTCTATTTCTTATATCAGAGTATAATTAAATTGGATGTCAATTTAGCGAAATTTAATTTAAGTTTATGATAAAATGTGTGCTATTAAATTCTGGGAAATACGCCCCTGTCCTTAATATAATACGAGCGGCATGACTACAAGTCTCAGCAAAATATTAATTAAATTATCCATAATTACAATTCCCTTTGCATAAAATGATAAATTACTAAATTCTCGTGTACTATACGGCGGATAGTAATAATACCTACATATATATTTTATGCTTGTAATGAATTAAGAACTATTTTAATTATTTTCAATTTGGCTCCGAGAACAAGAGCTGCTGCAGCGAACAATAATAAACTATAATCCATCATGAAAACACTGCCGTCTACATCGAGCTATTTTAATAAATTGTAATGTTTAGTCTGCATTTTATACCAGCTTTGATTCATTTGTAATTCCGCCAAGTAAATGAAAACTATTGTAACAAGAATTCTCTTCTAATTTCGATGCTGGTGATACCCCTGCACGAAACTGTAATGACATATATAATTTGATTATATTTATCACTGGTTTAATAGTACATTATTTAATTATTTATAAATATGTTACTAATGATATAAAAGTATAAACATTGTCTACAAATAATCATTTATTAATTAGTTGTTATGAAGGTACCTGATGTAAAGCCTTATTTTTATATTAAACCAGTGGCACTAAAAATGTTTGCTAGGAATGAAATATCCTAATTTTTACGAATTTCAAAAAACTTATTTTTGTTCTATAATCAGTATATCAAATTAAAATGTTATTAAAGTTTCGCACAGAGGAATAAAATCACCCTGTATTTAAGAAATTATAAGTATTTACAAAAAGTTTGGTAAATATTCAGAAAATGCATACTATATCTTCAGTTTACCGAATAGTTTCGTAAATTCTATAGAACTTTTTTTTCGTTAAAACACGTCGTTAAGAAGTTCTATTATCGTACTGATTTTGGCGCTTTTCATTTTCTAATGGTGGCATGCATGCTTTCAATACTGACCGATTAACGACATATAACTTCAAAATAGTAAGTTGATGGTGTGTAACAAGAAAAATTGTTGTTTTTATTTATTTGCTGGATTTATAAAATTTAACAAATAGACTCGTCAATAATAATAACAATTAAATTTAGTTAACTTATCAATTTCAAATTGTAAAAGAAAGTTTGTATCCTTTGTAACAACTTAATTTGTTATAACTATGATTTATTGTTTTGTTTCAATTTAATTACTAAAATATTTAGTCAAAAGCATATAACAATAAATGCTAATAATTACTATATTCACAAATATATTTAGTTACGAAATACACAAAAATAATTTGTTACTTGCTAACAAATTTGAAACATGTTAAATTATTTAAAATTAATGGTGAATCTTAAATCTTAAAAAAACTATAATTTTACTGTGTATTTGATATTTTAATTATTGTCGAAGAGATTCATCTGTTTTTTTATAATTATTTATATATTTATTGTTTTTTAAAAATTCTGAAATTGTTATTGACAATTCACCTCCTGAATAAGACGTACGTGACGTCGAAAGAATAAATGTTAATTGTCAAATTATTTGAAATTTTACTTCTTACCAAGACGCGCTACTAACATAACTGATAAAATACATTTAATTATATTTGTATTTTATAGTAAAGTTTTGTCTGCCATAGGCTTACATTTCTTTAAATTTTTGTGTAGCTTCGGAAACGGAATAAAATTTACATTTTTCATGTAATCTTTAAGCTTGTATCTTGTATCACTTTTATATAGACCATATGCACATCTTATTCCCATCTTTATAAAAATATATTAATTTGTTATTCTCTAACTGTCTCTAACCATACGAAGCATATGAGAGTACTCAGTACTAAATTTGTTTGTTCACGTAGTTCTATTTTCTGTCGTTAGCGCTACTATCGATTTTACAAGTAAAATCCTCTATTCCCAAAAGAATTGTAAAATTACGTCTATAGGAAAAATTGAATAAAAATATCAAAATATGTTTCATAACAATACCTTTGAAAAACTGGACTCGTACGTTAACGGTTTGCCTTTTTAAATCCGTTCTTTAATATACTATTTTGAATAGAATAACCAAGTGAAATTTTGAAAGTAATATCGCGTATGTGGTGTAAATTTGGTGCAACGAAATACCAGGCAACTAGTTAGTCCTTGCTGCATTCCCGTTGCAGTCATTTTGCATTTCAGGGGTATTTTAATTGCGCGTCTTTTAAGACAACACAAGGGCTGCTTTATCACTGTGTATGTCGCATGTGTGACTATCAAAGAGGTCGCCACAAGTTGCGGAATGTCTGGTGAGTTATGCAAGGTTAGGCACCTGCAGGCAATGGAGGGCGAGGGCGCGGTACGGCGGCAGGTATGTCGTGCGGAGTAACGCACGTAATTAGCTGTATAAAGAGCCACACACACATACAAGCTAAGCGAGCATACAAGAATGTTTACCTCGACGTCTAGCTATCTCGCTTTAGTCATGTTATTGCTTTACCTAAATTCAAACACTTGCTAAACATACATAATCTTCATACTTCTTCTTCTGTTTCCTTCATTCCTTCAATTTCAAAGAACACAAGACTGCAACGTTTGGCTTTTCATAAGTGTAGCAAAATTTTTATTTGAACAAATTTCATAATTTGAATGAGACCAAATTAATAAATAAAATTTTATAATGCTATTTTTACAAACAATATATTCTGTAATTTGGTATGAAGTTATTTTATCCGTGAAAAAATGTGTAACTTTAATTAACAAATAATTGCAATTTTTAACACATTTTTGTACAACGGTTGGTAGTTTTCAACTTATGAACGTCATACGAGAGGTGAATTCTTCATTTAATGTTTTAAATGATAATAAAATACACATATTTCATATGTTTGCGATGCAAAATTCGTTTCGATTGTCTCTGTAAGGAATATATTATAACGCATAACATAAACATCAACACCTACATAATATATACTTATATAAGAGAAGGAACCACTCTCTCTGTACAGGATGTTCGGAAAAGTACTGATAAGCTTCAGGTGGAACGATATTTAGTGAATTCTACGTCGATAATCCTAATGAAAAAAATAAAAATTATACGGCTCTTCGTAAAGCCATACGAGCTACTTAAAGAAATGTAAATTTGGCCACATGGAACCAAACAATTATTATAGCTGTCATCAGGTAACTATGCAAATCATTACGAATGTTATGTCAATATTTGACATAAGTACATTCAGTGGAAATTCAAATTGGAAATTAAAATAGTTTACTTGAGATTGCAGCTTTACTTTATTAAGGTCCCGTATTTCCAACCCCAGATAAACTACGGAATAAACTATCTTTGGAATAAACAAAAAATTCTACATCAAACATTGACAGCTAAAATAAAAATATTAACTTGTGCAATGATTTTGATGCGATATTATTCATTTATTTCAATGATAGTTTACTCCGTAGTTTATCCGAGGTTGAAAACATCGGGCCTAAGTGAAATTAAAATAATTTTTTGAAAAAAACAAACCTAAGTTTGATACCAAGGTGCTCCTTGTTAGATACAATGAAATAAACAATAAAACTTATAACCAAAAATCAAATCAATTTGACAAATGTCAAAATTTGCCAAATTATTTTTCCGGTAATTGGATTATCACCAAAAACTAATCAGTTCTTCCAAAGGAGATACAATTGATATACAATACAAAATATCAAAATTTTCAGTTTAGTAGTTTTTGAGATACCGTAACTCCAGAGATCCACACAGACTGACAGACTGACAGACAGACAGACAGGCAGGTTAGGTTAGGTTAGATTTTAAATTTAAATATTATTAATTAAATTAAATTCATATTTTTCTGGGTTATTATAAATTTAGACACCAATAAATATTTTAATAAAATATGTAGAGGGGGCTATGTTTTATCATATGTATCCCTAGAAGGTTAATTGTCGTTTATTTTTATAAACAAAAACAAAGCTTGTTTGACATTTAGGTCAAGATTTAGGTAATATGTGTGATTATTACATGTACTGGTTATATTTTTTAGTCTCCCATCTACAGTTTATAATATGTGTTTTATAGTGCGGTAAATATACACAACTAAATATTATTTTCCTTTTAGCGACAGTAATATTTCAATTAGAACACCATTGGAGATTCAAGCTAAGACTAAAAGTGTAACTATAGTATATTACGTACCGTGAACTGTAAGTGATAGTTTTTAGGTCGAGAATGTAGTTTGGGATGTCGAGACCCGTAGGGTCGAGATTTCCTAAACATTCGAGACCTAATAAATCACTTACAGTTCGAGGTTAGTAAGATATTTTTTGCAATACCTGCGTAAATATAAGAAACGGAAAAATAGGTATCAAAATTAACGGCTGACAGATTGAGGTTAGAAATAAAATTTGAATGATATATATTTACTTACCGTCCACCTTGCACGGTAAGTTTCACTTACCATCTACCGTGAACGGTAAGTAAATGATGAAACCATGGAAACCAATTGTGCAATAAAAGTTCCACTTACTGTGTTTAAATTTTGTTATTAATGGGTAACTTACAGTACAGGTATTGCAAAAATAATCTTTTGGCGACTAAATCTCGAGAAAGATACAAATTTGTGAACCAAAAATTCATGGATTGGAAATTAAAAAATACATAATAAATTTATAACTATATGAATTTTGTTTTTAATTTATAAATAATATTGAGTGGTCGTAGAAAAAGTATAATACAAAACTCGAGATGTAAAGCAATTACGCTTCATGAAATTACAAACTCGCCGCTACGCGGCTCGTGTGTCAATTTTTTCATTCGTGCGTAATTTGTTTCTTACATTTCTTATTATGTAATATAGTATTTTCGTGTGAAATGTGAAATGAAGGCAAAACCGTCGATTTAAATATATATTTTTTTATATAATACAGCGCTAATATATGAAATTTATCGTCCCATCCCTTGCTCGCTATCTGTTGTTTAGGGTAAGGGTGCACGCATGTCTCTATATTAATTTGGCGTAGATTTTTCGATCGCTAAACTGTTCTCGGCATCGGCATCGAAGCATCGGCTCTTGGCTCTAGGGCTTATTGGAAGCTTGCGTAAATTAATTTCATTAATTAAAGCCATACCGGAATTAAGTGGCGCACACCTGGTCTCTCCTGGACGTACGTTGCATAGTACCGTCTCCTTCTCGCACGTTACTCGCAGCTATAACGTCCGCTGAGTTGTCAATGTATGTGTTGTAATATAATTCAGGTTCAACGCTATTCACCCTTACTGTGTAGGTGTGCGTGTGTGTGTGAACTATAGAGTATTCAGATCAATGGGGTACGTTAGCTCAGCTTGGTTCTGCTGCTCATTATAAACTATACAGAGAATGTGTACAACATATTAGTCACCTGTGCGTTATTGTTCGTATTTAATTAGTAAGCGTTGCACAAATTGGACCACCTACAAGTGATGTAATAGTCTGTGTATATACGTAATTGAGAGCACATTATTGTTGCAATTATTATAACTTTCAAACTTCGACAATCAGACCCCAATTAATTAACATCATATGTGTGTAAACGCAATATGCAGACCGATTTCATTATTACAAGCAAATGACAATAAATTTTACATTTGAAATATTCGTACCACAATAGTTATTTACTTTACAAGTGGGCAAAGTAAGAAATTACCCACGAGAGAAATTTTAACTCACGAAGCCGAAGGCTGAGTGAGATAATTTTATCGAGTGGGTAATTTCACTTTGCCCACGTGTGAAGTATAACGTTTTATCCAACAACTCTTAATAAATGAAAAATTTATTAAATAAATATTATTTGACAGTGACATATGCTTTAAATTTTTAAATTAAAATGTCAATCGAAGTAGTTACCAAGGTGTTGTGTGTTATTATTATTGTTATAAATAAAAAAATACTCACTCGTGGCTTTCCTCAAAATTATACCCACTAGTGGATAATCTGTTACTTTGCTTGTTTAAAATCGCCATAGCTATAGAGCATTTATTGAGAGGTATTGGATAATAGTTATTTGTGTATCAAGTGCGGATAGAGCATTGTTTGTTGCACGCGGCGAGAAATTGTTGATCGAGGCGAAGCCGAGATCAACAACTTGACAAGTGCACCGAACAAGCTCTATCCGACGAGATACACACAATATTTTTTCTACAATCGTTGCACAATATCGACATTGTTATTCCATTTTTGGTTAGGAAATGTTCAAAATTGTCGCTCTAGGGCGACAAAGTGACACATTGTCGCACTAGTGCGACAAAAACAAAACAAAAATAAATTAGGTAAAAGAAGTAAATGATGCATTGGATTTTTCTGGTAATAACCTTGCTATTGCAAATACAGGCATATACGTACATACACTTCAACCTAATCACCATAAACGTATTCACTCTGTAGACTTTATGTCAAATGTACTCCATATGTCAAATGTACTCCATGTGTCAAATTATGATTTCTTTGAAAATTTTTATTTTGTTTATAAACGTTGTCATGATTACGGTGACATGGGTAACTACAATTTTACTGAATTGTTATAGGTGTGACCAAAGATAATTTGGAAAATTAATTTTTTTCTACAGCTTGACATTGTTCAACGATTGTAGAAAAAATATTGTGTGTATCTCGTCGGATAGAGCTTGTTCGGTGCACTTGTCGAGTTGTTGATCTCGGCTTCGCCTCGATCAACAATTTCTCGCCGCGTGCAACAAACAATGCTCTATCCGCACTTGATACACAAATAACTATTTTCTACAATCGTTGAACAATGTCAAGCTGTAGAAAAAAAATTAATTTTCAAAATTATCTTTGGTCATGCCTATAACAATTCAGTAAAAATTGTAGTTACCCATGTCACCGTAATCATGACAACGTTTATGAACAAAAAGAAAGAAATCATAATTTGACACAAGGAGCACCAGGAGATTTCACTTGCATAGGAAAATTAGGTTCGCGCTGCGCGAGCCATCTGCCGGATCTGGCCGCACTTATATTTGCTTATAGAATATTAACGTAGGCTACGATTTATTTAAAACAATTATCAAAATCTGTCATATCTGTCACAATTTTTCCAAAAACACAAGTTTATATTGAAAAGTTCTTAAAATTAGAATTTTATCGTTATGTGAAGTAGTATTTCATTGATGTACAATGGTACGATATTGTAAGTACTTAAATTACAAATATTGATATTTATGTAATTATCATTGAATATTAATTTTCAGTGGATTTCCATCAACTGGGAAGTACATATATACGAATTTCATTAATGTATTAAATACGAAACGAAGATCTTATTTTCCACCAATCATTTTCCTTTAAATAATAAATTGAAAGATTCATAGAGCATTATTGCGTGATGGAATTCTAGACTTAAACTAAATTTGACCACAGGTAAATTTGTCGCTATTTCCAATGCACAATCCGATAGAATATAATTATTATTTATATTTTCAATATTTTTTAAAGATGCGGCAAGAAATATATGTCTTTCTCTGCGAAGTTAGCATGGTCTGCGTGTATGATGGAAAATATCAATGTTAGATGAATAGTGGATAGAATGAGATTGTTAAATTCACTGATATAAAATGGATCAGCGAATATAAATTCGATATTTGTGCGTTGTATTTATTTCTTAATTCTTTCAAAATATATTTTATATTTGACATATGTGACTTTGATTTTATTGTCTTGAATAAAATAATTATAAATATTTAAAAAATATGTATAAATATTACATGTGGTGCCATCTAACGGTTGTGGCCGCAGTTATAATTACCATAGCAACGACGGTACCATTTTTTTACATGTGAGTGGAATCTCCTGGTGCTCCTTGATTTGACACATGGAGTACATTTGACATATGGAGTACATTTGACATAAAGTCTACAGAGTGAATACGTTTATGGTGATTAAGTTGAAGTGTATGTACGTATATGCCAACTGTATTTGCAATAGCAAGGTTATTACCAGAAAAATCCAATGCATCATTTACTTCTTTTACCTAATTTATTTTTGTTTTGTTTTTGTCGCGCTAGTGCGACAATATGTCACTTTGTCGCCCTAGAGCGACAATTTTGTACATTTCCTAACCAAAAATTGAATGACAATGTCGATATTGTGCAACGATTGTAGAAAAAAACTATTTATATGGATATTGTTTTTACAACAAAGTGTCCGAACTTGTAATAGCTCATATAATAGTTATTTATGTATCAAGGCACTGAAGTTTTACTTTTTATCACGAATATGGAATTTATTTGTCAAGGTTCGTAGAGCTGAGGAAAATAAACCATGTTAGTGATAAAAAGGAACTTCAGTGCCGAGGTACATATTAAATTTTATTTGAAATCAAAAATTAGAAAAAAACTATAAAAAATAATTAAATAGGTTAAATTTATACATCTGTCAGTTGTCAATTGAAACCGGCACTCAGTGTTGTCAACCTCGTACATTGAAGTTATTGTAAATAAAACTCAAAATTATATAATGGGTTACTTTAGTAACGATTTCTAAGCTTTTAATGAATATAAAGTAATATAATAATTTAAAGTTATTTAAATATAAAATGTTTGAAAAAGTATTGTGAGCTTCAGCTAGAACGATTCTTTGATCAATTCAAAGTCGACAATTTTAGGTCCCTTCGTAATGCCATGCGAAGCCAACAAACTTGTGTACGAATAGAATTAAACGAATTTTTTTATTAAATATTATTGCTATTTACTTTCAAGAAGAATTGTGTAAAATTTCATTGATGCTACTAATTATTTAATATCAATACTTTAAGACGTATTTTTTAAATTTTATTACATATGCCGCCCAATTCTCTAACGAACATTCTAATGGTCACTAAAACGCATCAAAACTGCTTGTTTAATAGGGAATATTTCATTAGCTGTCAAACAACGATTCAATTTTGTCACAATTATCAAGTTTTTAAAGTAGCAACTTTGCAACTTGGTTATCGCTGTCAAATTACGTTGCCATGCGTTTGTTGAACGATTGTTACGCATTTGTTGACGGTTGGGTTACTATGCGTTTGTTAAGCGGTTGCTATGTAAAATATTTTTACATCCTAGGCATAAAAGTGACACTTTACAGATTGTTAGCAGTTCGTAAAGTGCCACCTTTAGTCAATCGGCAAAAAAAAGTTTTTTGTTTGAAAAATAAAAGAAAAATAATTTGTCAAACTTTGACATTTTAACATTCGTACTGATTGTAGTTACCTGATATAACTGCTTTAACAATTTTTTGATTCGGAGATGCCTTTACATTTCTTTTAAGTAGGTCAAGTGGCTTTACTAAGGGCCGTACAAATTTTTAACAGTAGGTTTATCGACTCAGAATGAATTATAGAATCGTTCTACCTTCTACCTGAAACTTATTACTATCATTCCGAACACCCAGTATAAGTATGTACATCTTGAGTTTAATATTTAAGTATAAAATCAATTGTATTGTATGTACATTTATATGCTGACCTTTCGGTTTGATACAACTAGCAATTGACAGTTTGTGAGTTGTATATTATTACATAACAATTGTATATAACAAAATAAAATAGTAAACAGATTATAATATCAATTAAATTGGGTTCTCTTCTGTAGCTATATTATTCTTAAAGGAAAAAGCAAAATCTAAGATAGATAGTAATTAACTACCTTGACCCCATAAGACAATAGCAAATTAATATATATTTTTTGATGCCTAGATCAAATAAAAGTTAAGAAAGTGGTACATTATTACTGTCAGGAGCTTTATGGAAAAACGAGGCACTTTGAGCCGAGTATTTTACGGCTCCGAGTCAAGTACAGGCATTTAAATAACGAGTTTTGTATTAATTTTTTTCAAACCAATGATAATAAATTAATTTAAATCTAAAAATTATATCTGATTTTCTATATGTATCTAGTAGCGCGTTTCTCTCGTTTCTAAGTAACCTAAGTAACAGAACGTTTAAAAACGTTAACGTTATCGTTACTTGTCACCTTGTCAGGGAAATGATATTTTCGCTCCTCATTTTAAGCTCGAAAATAGTACTTTCGATCCGGTTTCATAAAAAAATAATACGTATTCCATTGTTTATTGAATTACAACAGTTAAATGCTGTACAAATTATAAAAACGTTTTATGAAACGTGTATAAAAAATGTGTAATAACGTGGTGGTCCCCCTGTACGGTAATAATTCAAAAGTTACCAAATAATATTTAAATTCAATAGTATTCTGCGTAAAAATATGTAAAACACTTCCGAAAACCTAAAGCAAATGTTAAAATAAAACGTATTGTAATCGTTCGCAGACAGCATCAAATGTGCACATAAAATAAAATAGCAGGACATCAGGTGAACACTTGAATGCAAGCAGAACAGGACTAAACTACTGGCAGAGCGGCTGCAAGCAGTGCGCATTACCATAAGACATTACCGCGAGTCGCTTCGATTTACAGAAAAACCTCACCGCGTTCTTAATTCTTTTCCGATGGGGCGCGCATTAAAATAGAATTACCAATCGCGAGCGGAAGCCAAGCCGACAAATTTGTGATTTTTTCAGCGACAACAGGAAATAAATAACCTGGCATTTTCTACGATTGAACCTCCAGATGTTTTTTAACATCTCCTCAGAGGAAATTGACATTTAAAACCTGTGATTAATAGAGAATTTTCCAAAGTTTTCGTCTGTAAATTCATGTGAGATCACAGTGGTCGTAAAACCGTCAAGTGCTTTCCGTTTCACGTTTCAATCAGCGATTTTACTATGGATATCTCGCAGAAATCAAAACTTCGGCGATATAAAGTTGGGCTAGCGTTCTGGGGTTTGCAAATCATGGATTACCAAACTTACCGAGTTCGATTCCCGGCGGTGTAATCTATCGCTCGGCGACGACCCTTCCGTGACGCGCGGGTCCTGCAGGCCATTAGCTAACCTCTGGGAGCGGCGACGGCGGCGAACTCGAACCACCAGAGGATCACGAACACACATTCACTGTATCAATGCTAAATCACTACTAACGAATAAATATAAGCCATCGCCCCAGCATTAACCATCTAATTTGCAGGAATGTTCTTGCAAAGTTAGACTCAATTATATACCTACCTGTTATAAACAAAAATAAAAGCCTTTATACATATTATACATATTACTACAAACGATAATTTATATATAAATGAAAAATGTAATTAAAGAATAACAACATACTCCTATTATTTAAACAAATAAATCATAATAATTAAAATGCTTTAAAATACGAATAGTAGAACCCTCTATGATCAAGTGGCAGAACTATAAGATTCCAATTCCAATGTAGTCAGTGACCTTCATTCTATTGGATGGAGATTTCCCGGCGCGAAAATATGAAAAACATTTCATTTAAAAGTCACAATGCTGATATTTAAATTTGCTAACTACAAAATTGAAACACGAATTTAAAAAATTAATGACCAAAGTAGATATTTATTAGAAGTATAACAACTTTTATACATGAACAAATATTTTATCAGTCGTTCACAGTTTTAATATTCACCACGTATAAAAATTATAAAATGGAAGTTTTTTATATACAATAATAAATATTCGCTAAATTACAATTTCAGATTTACTAGTGTGAGATTTCATTAGTAAATCTAATTATTTGCTTTATAATTGAATAATTACACTAAAAATTTAACAATCATACTATGCACAGGTAATCAGTTGAATATAAATATCTGTTAATGTCGTTACTACAATAATTGGTCGATTCATCTTTGATGTTACCTGTGCTCTTCTGTAGCCTAATTAAATAAACTAATACGAAAGAATGCTTATGTTAGTTAGCACCATCGATTGATTAAATAAAATAGTTACTCTATAAAATAATATTACTCAAAACTAATCGCTCCATGTGGTCCAAACAAATCAATTCAATTTTACAATAAATACAAATACATTCTTAAATACAACATTCAAAATAATGCAATTATTTAAAACTCTTTCCCACATGTCATAAAATAAATAATCTGCCCTTGGGCAAACAGTCGCATGCCACTGGCATGGTAAATTGTATACACAACGAAATGATTTGGTACAAAAATCCGTCACCAATAAAAAAGAAATTGTAAATGAAATAAGTAAAGTAGTGAATATACAATGTCACTGAACACAACATGTCACAAATATAATACCGTAGTTTATGGGATACTAGAACTCAAAGACTTGGCGGTGGCGAAGTCTCTTTCTCAGCCTCTGGTGTGGGCGAAAGTACTGCAGGAGATAAAGGCGATGAGAGTGTAGTTGTAGTATTCTGTTCTTGTGGGGAAAGTGGTTGCTCTGGCTGTGGGTGTGTGTCGGGTGCGGTTTCATCAGCAGCTTCTGGCGGAGTTGGCGTCGTTCGCGGGACAGAAGACACGGGCACGAGAGGTGGCGGAGAAGTGGACACACTCGTTGGTGAGGGCGGAGGCGGGGGCAGCCCTTTCATGGTGTTGACGAACTGCAGCAGGCGGCGGATGTTCTGCTCGGTGTTGCGCTGTTTGTCCAGCAGCTCGTCGCGTGACGTACGCTGGTTGTGCAGTGACACCGTCAGCTGCTCGGCGCGCTTCTCGAGCTGGTCGAGCTCACTCAGTAGCGTCTGGTTCTGCTCGAGCAACGCGTGCTTCTCCTGAGCCTTCTCTTTAACGCAAGTACAACAACATGAGTTACCGCACGCCTCGTTCGCACAACAACAACAGACTCGCCAAGGATTACAGGAGCGGGACAGTTTACATTCACGTGTATGTACAAAGCAACTTCTTACGTTTCAACACAAACACGTTCATCTAACTAAATTATAAGTAAAAAATTATACTAATATGACAATGAATACAAAATAACACCACTGACAAGACAATGAAATTCACAAGAACATAAGAATTTAAAATTTTGTGTGAATATTTCCCGCCCGTAAGTGATCATACTTCCTTACGAACAGTACTACATGAAAGGTAGGTGTACCTAGAATCATTTTCACAGAAATCATAACAGTGTAACACACGAGTTGGTCAGAGTTCATGAGCACCACATGCTACAGAGTCACGAGCAAACACTGATTGTCCTGTGAAGTTCACTGTCCAGCTAGAAGGAACAACCGAAAGCAACAGTCACGTTTACAAACGCCGTGTTACGGACAGAGTGGTGTATTGTAAAAGTGTTTGATGGTGTCGTCTAACCTTTGACTTCAGCCGACACGTACGTGGTGAGTACGGTCATGGACGGTGGCACCGACAACGCGCCCACTTCGCGGGAGCCGCCGCCCCCGTCCTTCCGGCTAAGGCACTTGGGGCAGTGCCGTGGCTGCTGCACGAGCGGCCTGTTATGGCATCGCACATGGAAGTTCCCACTGCAAGTCTCACACACCGACAACGTCCCTAAAAACAAACCACTTTAAATATCACTTATTCACATCTATGTGGTCCTTTACTATTTTATTAATTATTTTATGAAACTTTATTTAAATTGAAAACTATCTGCAGTTTTAAAAAGTTTTAATTGTCATTCATTAAGCCGCAATGATTTTTTTTTAATATTATGACGTCAGGGCTGTTGTGGATTTATTTGGTTACGAATTCAAAACAAAACTATCAGTTCAATAATAAGAGAAGTACAAAGAATTGATGTGTGAGAAAGAAGCTTAAGCAGAGAAACATATTAATTTCATCTCAGAATTACTATCTTTAAAACTAAAATATCTTAATGATTAATAATGTTTTAAACTTTTATTATAACTAGTACGATGTTTTGGGGTCTAGTTATAATATATATGACATATTTGCGACTTTAGTGAAGGACTCCATTAAAATTAATTACCTGATGTGCGACAAACAAGGCACACTCGATTATCAGTTGACTGTTTGTTCCCATTGATTCGTTCAATAGTGAGTCCACTAGGCAAATTTGGGATGTTTAGACCAATTGGAACTGGTGCTCCCGGTTTTTTATTCCCGTTGGAAGCGTTGCTATTTCCTGAATTTACAGGCGATGATGAACGAGAATCAGATCGATTCGACAACTGAGTAAGAGGAGGTGAAGTTCTCTGCTGCTGCTGCTGTTCCTTTAATTTATTCTTAGTAGCTTGTCGTGTATTTGGCGGAGACAATGACATCAAATAAGCATTCTTTTTTCGTTTCTGCAAATAAATTTTATTACCAATTTGAATAATAGTTGTGACTAAAATATTTACTGTTGACTGGTCCCATCGGTTTCCATAAAGGAAGTGAGGATTTGCAGTGCTTCTTCTTTTTCGCTCAACTCGCTTATTTTGAAGTTCTTTAAAGACATCATGTGTGCATAAACCCATTCTTCCCAAAAAGTCAACTTGAGAAAGTTCATGTGGTAATAAAGGCGGTGCTGGCGATGGGGGTGCCGAAGGAACATCCAAAGAATCTTCAGAAGTAGTAACTGAACTTACTGATGCTGAACGTGAAGTTCTGCAAAAACAATTATGTTAATATGAATATGTTATGAAACAATATATCAGCTATTACAATGTCTGTTTCCTGGATTTGCTTAATATGGTAGTCAAGTTACATCTTCTCTCTTCAATGCCAGTTTTCGTTGCATTCGCTTTAACATTTTTCTGGTGGACTTTCAGTTCTTTGCGGAGTCGTTCTATTAATTCTTTCTGTAAAAATAATGTTCAAGGTTAAACTTACAATATGTAAATTACACATTTTTTCTGTCATTATCAGTATATTTTTATCGCAAAATAAAAATAAAATAATAAAGAAAAAAAATCCGCTGGAGTAAATTAATTTTATAAAAATGAGCAATTTATTATTCACAGATTAATAAACTACTCTGAAAAACAAAGAAGAAAACTTTTATTTCACTTCTTTTTAGTCACCAAAAGTATGCGAAAGAAAAAATCGATAATACATTACGGGACTGACATCAGTATATTTTCTATTCATAATTAAATTAGCATTCAGTCAAACACAATATTAAAGAAATACCAAAATTCTTATTAATAATGATAATATTTTATCATATACAAATATCGTGGTTATCTAATCAGCTTACAAAAACTTGCAATACAAAGAATTTTTCTAAGGACATTTAAACAAATAATCATATGCAAAAAGGAAAATAATGGCTGTGCATGTAATTCATTTTATATTATTTTCAATTAACTAAAAATAGATATCAAAAAGAAAAAAGTCATGAGCGTTAAATTTACACTGATAAAATAACATAACGAAAACAAAGTCGGCCATCTTCCGGGCAACAATTAAAATACGTGAGTAATCAACGGAAAATGAAACTTGATTCATCAACATTCCAAATAAATTTTGTAAATATAATTATAATTTGCAACGTACTAGTAGGAACGAAGTTTTTATTTTCAATATCTTCTCGTTTAAACTCCGCTTTAGGAGATCAATAAGTACCTGAATCAAGCACTGCGTTAAAACGGTCCATACAAAGTTCAGCAGTTAGCGTCTATATTATTCCAACAGTCAATCTCTAGTTTCATACTGTAGACTTTATTGGTCCACAAGAACATCATTAGGTTTTGCTATTTTATCCGGAAAGGTTATAATTACAGCAAATAACATTTTACTACAACTCGAAAAACTTTTAAAAATAACAAAATAGAACAATGCAATGAAAAGTAAAAATAAAAACTCAACGTTAATCAATTCATTTATATACCCGTTACTTATTTCTGCAAATCTTCGAAACTAGAGCAAAGTTTGATACTTGTTTGACTAACTGGAAAGTCCGGTTTACACGATATAATGGAAAAATTTGCGCACGCCGTGTAAAGTTTATCGAAGTAATAACACGTACATGTATACTTTTTGGATAAACACTGAGACACAAAATAATTTTAATAAATGTTAAGAAGTATTTAACTAATTAAAAACTATCAAAAGTTTTGTGCTAAACATTAAAATTGCGTAGAAAATTACTAATTTTTTTGTGTAAGTCGTGCTTTACAGATCTTTTAAAGTTTGCACATGACTATGCTTATAAAAATATATCTTCCTGATAAAATTAAAACTTACTTGATCAAGTCCAATGGAAATTATGTCATTTTGGGCAGCTTTGAGGTCACACTTTACAATTACATTCTGTAAAATACAACTAAAATTAATTAGGTACAATATTTATTATAAAGTATAAAATATGATTAAAAAGTAAATAAAGTACACTTACATCAGGATCCGCCTTTAATTTAAGTACCAGCATCTATAAAAATAAGAAAAAATATTTTAAATGTCAAGTATTTTCATATTATTTCAAAACTATTTATATAAATATAATATGAACAGGTGAACTGAATATGTAAATATATATTACTCAATATGTGAATTCATGGGACATGATTTTTTCTTTGTACTTATTTACATTAAATAATAAGTGCGATAAATCACCATTGAATATTAAAAATAGAAAAACAACTTCGTTAAGAATAAACAGCTAACAAAACTCTACGCCAAGATTTGAAAACGATAGTATAAAAAGTGTAGAGAAGCATTTTCATGATAAACAATATATTTGTCTCTAAAGAGAAAAGTTAAACTTACCTGATGATTCCTGATAGCTATTTTCAATTTTGTTTGATTTCTTTCTATGTCGGCTCGCAGTTCTTTCGACACTTCCATTCTTGCAGTTTGTGGTATTATCAATTATAAATGTTTAACACACTTCATATAATAGAAAACTATGAAAATAAGAGCGAGGAAAGTACCACGCGCGACAGCAACACAGCTGTACGCCTCTCACAGCCGAGAGCGAACTGAACGCAGTGTGCAGCGCATAAGCTGGGGAATGGACACAAATAAAATTCAATACCAGCTTTATATCGTCCCATAGACCGTCCTTCTTTGTTTTTCCAAATTACGTTTAACTACACTTTTTCGAATTAATATCCCAACAAAAACATATTATTTTGAAAATATAAATATTTTCTCACTGTTTATAAAGTTACCATTCAAATAACAAGTATCCTCACGTAAGCACTTTAAACGGCTAGTATGATAAAATGATAAGTCGTTCAGGTAAAATTACAAATATGTAATTCATACATTGCTACATAACAGCGTGCAAACGTATACAATATGCACATTGGATCACTTATTTTAACTTCTAAGACAATTGTGTTGATATTTTTAAACTAAATACTTGTGTTAAAATTGGACACGCACCTAAATACAACAAACAGATTGCTTTGATCCAGATTATACTCATAAAATAACAACTGAAATAATCAAAATGAATATTTAGTGACTCATAGAATGCTATATTACAATTTTGATTTAATTTCGAATTGTTTTTATTGATGATTAACGGTTCTATCTACACGTAATGGGAGCAGATAGAAACAAAAATTAACATCGTTCATAATACTTTATTGTTTCATATAACAAACAACTACTAACAAACTTATAGTTGTTTTTATACCTCATGCAAGATGAAAGTATCGTGAAATCTCAGCTAACATTGCAAAATCAATAAAGAAAAGATTATAAATAAAAAATATCTGGGCCTCTTAATATTCCTATTAAAATAGTTTAAATAAAAACTTAATATTTTTATCAGATAAAATCTTTTTGTATTATTTATATTACAAATAAAGAATACTTATAAATAATATAATAAACGTAAAACTACAAATGGAGATGCCAATCATCGTCCAACCATAACCATTTCGATATACATAATTTGAAATAACCGTTAAAACCGGCTGCCAGTTTATAATAAAAATCTAATTTAAGGATGAGTAGTATCAAATATGTCAAATACTAACTTACACTTGTCAAGTAATTAGTTTGTAGCAACAAATAAAGTTGTATTTAAAAGTTTATCACGAAAATAATACCAGGACCAAATAGATTTATGACTTACGAGAGAAAACAAATAATGGTGGAGAAAGCAACGAAATTGACAGTTGACGTTTACAAGATCAGCTGACTAGAGTCATGATTACTGCTGTAATATTTTAATGTAATTATTCAATATGTACATACCAATTAAATATATATTTTTCAATTTTCTACTATGTATTTGCATGGTTAATAGTTTAAGGACCTATACGAAAAGTAATATATTAAAAATTAGGTTAGTAATAAATTTAAAAGTAAAATATTTGAATGAAAACCATTAAAATATTTCATTTTAGAGAAGAAGTAAGAGATATGTTTCAACATGCATATGACAGCTATTTAAAATATGCATATCCATACGACGAACTACGACCATTAAGCTGTGATGGTATAGATACTTGGGGAAGTTATTCTCTTACTCTAATTGATGCATTAGATACATTGGCTATTATGGGCAATTATACAGAATTTCAACGAGTAGTTAATATATTAACAGCAAAAGATAATTTCGATGTTAATATAAATGTATCTGTTTTCGAAACTAACATTAGAATAATCGGAGGATTACTCAGTGCTCATTTATTGTCCCACCGGTAATATTGTCACCACAAAAAGTTAATTTGTAGTTAATCTACAATGCGATACTTTCAGAGCGGGAGTTACTTTGGAGCCTGGATGGCCTTGTAATGGACCCTTGCTGCGTTTAGCAGAAGACGTTGCTAAACGTCTAATTGCTGCATTTGACACAGAATCTGGAATGCCTTACGGTACTGTTAACTTACGTTACGGTGTTCCTGTTGGCGAAACTACAGTCACGTGTACAGCTGGAATCGGGACATTTATTGTTGAATTCGGGACGCTCAGCAGACTAACAGGAGATCCTTTATATGAAGAGGTAAAATAATGTTTTTAGTACATCTTAAGAAACATCAAAAATTAATTTATTTTCTCAGGTAGCTTTAAATGCTCTCTATGCTATTTACAATCATCGTTCTTCAATTGGTTTAGTTGGAAATCATATCGATATAGCAACAGGTCGCTGGACAGCTCAAGATGCCGGAATCGGAGCAGGAGTTGATTCTTACTATGAATATTTAGTAAAAGGAGCAATTTTACTTCAGAGACCAGAGTTAATGCATATGTTTAACGAAGGTCGTAAAGCCATTGACAAATATCTTAAAAAAGATGACTGGCACCTATGGGTGTCGATGAGTAAAGGCCAAGTAACACTTCCGGTCTTCCAGTCACTGGAAGCTTATTGGCCTGGAGTGTTAAGCCTTATTGGCGACACGTCAGCAGCTATGCGATCGCTGCATAATTACCACCGCGTTTGGAAGCAGTATGGATTTACTCCTGAATTTTATAATATTCCTCAGGGTGAAGCTGGATCTAATCGTGAAAGTTATCCTTTAAGACCAGAATTAGTAGAATCTGTTATGTATTTATACAGGGCGACAGGAGATCCGTATCTTCTTGATGTTGGAGTTGATATTTTAAGAAGCATTCAGCATAGTGCAAGAACTCCTTGTGGTTATGCTACTGTAAGTATAGAAAAAAATTAAATGTGTTTTAATATCTAAATAATATTTATTTAGATTAAGGACGTAAGAGACCACCGAAAAGAGGACCGTATGGAATCATTTTTCTTGGCAGAAACAACGAAATACTTGTACTTATTATTTGATCCCGACAATTTTATTCATAACTCTGGCCAACATGGCACTGTTATACAAACACCAAACGGAGAATGTATTGTGGATACCGGAGGTTACATTTTCAATACAGAAGCACATCCGGTTGATCCTTCAGCTTTGCATTGTTGCTCAAAAGTGCCTTCCTTGGACTTGTATGATCTCGGCAAATTAACCGCTAATAAACAATTATTTAAAGGCGATGCAATTCAAACACGAAGACATAAGATGCATGATAAACAAAACATAGTCGAACAACCAACGCCTCCTGAGGAAAAACCTGAGCCAGAAATAATTAGAGGTGAAGCAACAGTTGACGAAACAGTAGAAGTAGTAAAATTTGTGGAGCCAAAAAAAATTGAGGAAAGTTCCGAAACGATGCCAAGTTACTACAAAACTGAAGTTGCTGATGACACAGCGATGCCAGATAAAATTCAAACTGTTACTGGCGTAGTGAGTGAAACTAATGAAAATGATTCTTCAAAAGAATTATATAAAGATATCGAAGACAATTATAAATTGTTGCCAGAATTTGTCAACCAATTTCTGACGCAGACTCAAAATATGAGACCCAAGTTCGATCCTCAGCGAATGTTAGAGAGATTAAGGGCTGACAATCGATATCCGCGGAATGCAACATGGGAAAATACTTATCAATTACTATCTTGTGAAGCGCAACCCTTTTTACAAAAAATGTCCCTTATAGGCGAATTTTTTGACTGATGCCAATATTCCTTGATTGTTATTTATATTTGTTTTAATAAAATATTTTGAAAGACTATTGGCTTTTATTTATTGCATCTAATTTCTAACATTGTTTCATTGTTGAAATTTTTATTGTGTCACTATGGAAATTATTTGAAGTCATACATCCAGGAAAAGACTGCAAATTACAAATGTAAAATCAAAATATTAACCGTTTAAAAAAAAATTCAAAGTGGCGACCACCAAATCAGTTACCGATCCGGAATTGGAAAAATCTCGCGATATAAATGTGGAGAATACGCCTTCGGAGGAATTAACATTACAAGTAAATATAGTTGTTAAAATTTAAAAATACGTTTTTTTCCGAAATCTATACTAAAGTATACAATATTACTCTGTGAAGTTTGCCAAAATAGTAGCAAAAGTAACACTGCAGATTCTTATGTCAAAATTTAACTTCATGGACTCATTTGTCAAACTTTTTAGCTCTATCTAAAATAACAAACATATTATTCTATAATACTACTGGTGAATTTATATTATTTACCTTTGATAATTTATTAGATTTAATGCAGATAACATGTAAACGATAATGAAAATTATAAACAAATATTTGACACTGACAGTATTTTTGTTATCACAGCCATCCCCGACGCAACAGCTAGCTTAATTAAATTAATAATTGAACGATTTCGAAAAAAATATAATGTATACAGCCCTAAAGTATTTTTCTCATTACTCATATGGTTTATTCTCCTCAGTTCTCGCCTTATTCGTAATATAAAACACTGTACTTTAGTGCATTAATATACAAATAACTATTAAATAATTTATTTTCCATAATTTAGGCTAAAGGATATCGCATAATCAAACGTTTAGGTGAAGGATCATACGCGAAAGTTTACTTGGCTGATTATAGACGCATGTCAAACCCGAACAGCAAATCACAGTTAGCATGCAAGGTAAAAAAAACTTTAATTTTTTCCTAGTTATTCTAAAAAAAAAAAAAAAAAAATTAACAGGTGGTGGATACGCGCAAAGCACCAAAAGATTTTTCAAGAAAATTCTTGCCACGTGAATTAGACATTCTAGTGAAATTAAATCATCCATACATCATACATGTCCACAGTATTTTTATGCGAAAATTCAAATATTTCATCTTTATGCGGTTTGCGGAACAAGGAGATTTACTCGACTATGTTTCTCAACGCGGATCAATTTCTGAACCACAAGCCCGAGTTTGGTTTCGTCAAATGGCCCTCGCAATTCAATACCTTCACGACATGGACATCGCTCATCGGGATCTCAAATGTGAAAATGCGTTAATTACAAGCAATTTCAATATTAAAATCGCCGATTTTGGTTTCGCACGCTTCGTAATTGATAATACTGGAAAATCAGTTAACAGCGAAACGTATTGTGGATCGCTTTCATATGCGGCACCTGAGGTTCTACATGGAACGCCGTATTTCCCAAAGACTTCTGATGTTTGGTCTTTGGGTGTCATGCTTTATGTTATGCTAAATAAAGCTATGCCGTTTGATGATAACAATCCAAGAAGATTATATGAACAGCAGGTTGCGAAACGATGGAGATTCCGATCAAAAGTTGTGGATACCCTAAGTGACAAGGTGAAGAAACTGGTTGGCCAACTTTTAGATCCAGATGCACATAAACGATTAAAAGTTGAACAGATATTAACTTGCGAGTGGATTGCAATGGATCCAAGGCTTCTAGGACTCAATGAAGCAGAAAAGACGGCGAAACTACAAGCAGTGGAGGGTAAGAAACAAATAAAAGGATACAAATTAGATTTGACAACACGGATGACGAAACAACAATCAAAGGAAGAACTGAAAGTATTAAAAGAAGCTAGTCGCACCGTATTTAGATTATCTGATGCTATGAAAGCTGAAAATTAACCATCTGTGAAAGAAGAATAAATACACTTCACTTTATTTGACATGTATATTCTATTGTAAAAATAAATGTGAATTTGTGCATAGACAAAGCAACAACAAATTCACATTTACGATCTTAACATTTCGGTTATTAACAGTAATAAATAAATATCATTCAACAAATATGATGTTGTGCCTAGTGCCTGACTTTTAACAAAATATAAATAACTGCTCCTCAGATACTTGGTCCTATTTTGTATGATGATTGATTATGTGCTAGTAAACTCTACTTGGATTTCTATGATCGTCTGATTGAGCATAGGACATCCACTGTATTCTAGTCAAATTGAACAATAATTAATAGATGATATTTTAGTCGTTTTAATAATATTGTTATTATGGGGGTAACATGATATATTAGGTTTCTCTTGAAACACGTACATAATCTAAAAATATCGTTAAAAATCTACGTTACGCCTACAAATACTATTACCAACAATGACTTTATAAATGACATCCTCATAATTAATTAAATCGCATATTTAGGATGCTTTTCATCCTATTTTGGCACAAATATTGTCATACGCTTCAATGAATGAAAACCTAATTGAAAATATGACAAATTACAAATTTATTTCATTGGTACTTATCGAGTTATGTATATAAATGACAAATATTTGTAAATTAAGGCATATATCGGGGAAGACTCATCTCATATGTCATTGGAAATGTTTCATACACAAGTAAACAATTCTAGATTGCCTCGTGGTCAAATTAATCTGAAATGAACGAGCATGCACGATGTTGCGTGTGATTCAAT
Source organism: Poecilus cupreus (assembly GCA_963942605.1). Classification (NCBI taxonomy): domain Eukaryota; kingdom Metazoa; phylum Arthropoda; class Insecta; order Coleoptera; family Carabidae; genus Poecilus; species Poecilus cupreus. The sequence goes on from OZ012723.1 coordinate 16,639,764, forward strand.
AACGGGTGATTCGCGATGAATGAGTTGCATGATTGCGTGTCGTTTCGTTAGACGAGGTTGCGCTGCGGCAGTGGCGAAGGTGACGACGAAGAGTTGCGGCGGTAGTCGTCTTGCGCCAGCGCTGGATCATCTATGAGATGACAGACAACCTCGGCCTTTGTGTCGGTCTTCGTCATCTACGTCAGAAATACACATTACCTCCCATTCCTAACACTTGTCTAAAACCACTGTTAACATCTACAAGCAAGCTCTTTGTATTATTATTTATTTAGTTTGTGTTAACTCTGAAAGTAATTAGTTTCAGTAGTTAAAAAGGTAACAAGCATCACCGAATTAATTACTAACTCACATGCGAATTTTGTTAACTCAACTTTGTTGTATAATATTCCTAATTACCTGCCAATTGTATGACAAAATCACAGCAATAAAACTTGATAATCACCAAAAACAAAACAATAAAACTGTAAGGGTGCCTGAAATAAACGGATGGCGAATGTGCTGATGGACAGCAGAACGCAAGAATCCGAGACCGATAGCAAGCAACGATAAGTTAAAATGTTAGAACGTTAGTAAAAACTTACACCCACAGAATCCCTGCTAGTACAAGAGGAGCCATTCGATTCACCTGACGTGCTGGCAGTTGAATTTAGCGGGCAGACCAGATCTCCATAATCCTGCTCGCCTTTGTCTTTTTTCTTCTTCAGAGAGAATTGAGATTTCTTTGTCACCTGAGGAAAAACAAAAACCGTTAGTAATTAATTACAACTTAATCCTATAATACTCGTATACCTTAAGTTTAGCTGCAGGAGTAAGTGGAGTATATCCTAACGTAGTTTCTGCTTCTCGTTTTTCTTGAATTACGTCTCTTCCTAAAAGTTCCTTGAAATGCGTATTTAAATGCCGTCGAAGTAAAGTTTTACTAGGCGGAATGGATAATAAAGTAGCTAACAATTCTGCAGTAAATTTAGGTTCCAGAACCATGAGACCACCATGTACACCAGCTCCACGTAAATTCGGCGCATATTCTGCTAAATCAACTGCTCTTAACCACTCCATCACACGATGAGTGGTCCATAGCGCAACTTGTGATGCCTCTGGTTGAGCAGGATCATCAGGAAGTGATCGACGGGTCAAACATCCTGGTGCAAAGTTTTGCTCTCGTAGGATTTGAATGCCACGTCGAAGACTAGCTACATGTAGAACTGAAGTCACATGTAGTGTTGCTAATTCGTCAATTGTAAGTCTGTGTAATACACGACCATCAATTCTACTGGCTAAGAATGCATCTTTGTGTTGTGGCAGTCCTGTATCATCCAACCAACGTAATACCCAAGCCGTGTCCAGACGACCAGCTGGCGCTAAAAACGGATCGCAACTACTTCCTTGTTCATCAGCTAAAGCTAGCTGCAGTTTCTTTCGATGTAAGACATTCTTAATGGCTAATTCTTTCTCTAAATCGTGAGCAGATGCTGCCATGAGATGTGCACCGTTCTTGACCCATCTCTTTGCTTCTTGCATGTACATATCTAAACCCAGTTCTTGAAGCCAGTCACAAACTGCCTCGTTATCCCATTCAGAGAACGGTGCGTCTGGTCGTTGTATGATGGGGACGCTGTTTGAAGCTAATGAGGTGTCGTTCCAGCCAAGTCGCGGTCCAGCAGTGGCTCGAACGCCTCCTCGACGGAATTCGCCCTCGCCAGGGAGATCCTCGAGGTTTCCGGATCCTGAACGCTTCATACGTCCGAAGATTTTCTTGATACCGCGGTTCTTGTTAGGCTGCAAAGATGGCGATGGTTGAGGAGAAAGACTGGCGGAGCTGTCGTTCACGCTCGGAGAAACAGGGACCTGAATTTCTTCCACCGGGATTATTTTCTCCGTCTCGGCTACATAACGCATAATTTAATTAGTTTAAATATTATAATTTCATTTTGATCTATTTACACAGAATTCTTAAACTATAAGTTTAAGAATGAATATTTTACAGTTTATTCACATGACAATGAAAGCTATATGACCATACTCATATCAAAATATAAAATAACAACGGGCCATGCAATATTATTTACAGAAACATTTAAAATTATTTAAATAGTCTACTGTGAAATTTTTGATATAAATTACCGGACAAATAATCCTTAAATTGTGGTTTAACTGCAAAAAAGGACAGTGTTTACAATTCTCATTCTTTTAAATATAATAAATATTGTAATTGCAAGGAAAATTAATTCAGTGAGGTAACAACAAGAAAAGCAGTGTACGTACTCAGAATTGCTCGTGTGACGACATTCATTTTGTGCAATAAACAAGTTTATCAATTTATTAAAACTTAAAATACTGATATTTGACAGTCTTGTTTATGTCGGCCTTTAGCAGTGTAACTCAAAAGACAAGTGAAGTAACAAAGGGAAAATATTAATCAGGTGAATAACAACAATGAAAGCCGTGAGTCATTGTTGTCGGGTCATGCTGGTTAGCACTTGGCTACGAGACTGTCGGCATGCCCAAGAGATGGCAGTGTGTTTCACCTAGGTTGGGAACCGAGTGCCCGCGTGCCCTGACCCCAAGTAGAGACGTAAAGCCTTTACCGAACGCCACTCCCTTGCGCGCGCCGCCGTTCAGCACCGGCGTCGGATTCGCGTTGGTGTCCACAAGCGTGATCGTGCCTCCGTTGCTCAGGAACTGCTGGCGAGGAAGGCTGCCGTAATGCATGTCCACCTGCCGGCGGTACGTCGCTGGAGGCGTCTACAAAAACACGAAAAAATACATTTAATACTTTTTTTTTAATAATTAATATTCAGCGAGTTTTCAAACTTTTGGAACGAAATTAAATTCAAATATAATTAAAATTTCTTATTTACATTATAAATTAATAAATACAGGAAAAAAAATCATTCAGTCTCCAAGAACTGTTGTCGTAGTTAGATATTTTCTCATTCTCAAACTAGAGTAAATATGTTGATTTATCTTTAAGATGTGGAATACTGAGAGTGTAATAAATTGCAACCTCTGTGACAAGTAAATTATACTATAAGGTAAATTTCATGGTAACTAGGTGACCGAATTTTGGAGCTCCGGTTTCGCTAATATATAATATTTAGTTCATGCATTTTAATTTCTTATAAATCAAGATTTGCCCACGAATGCTTGTATCATTCGGTTCAAGGATTTTCGCTTCGGAATGACGTAATTAATAGCTATATACAGACTTATAATTACAACCATGTGTGAGCAGAACCTTTATTAGACATTCTTCTAAACAAGTATGAAATCAATAACTAAATATAATGACATGCCTAGACGAAAAAATGTACCTAATTATAATTTAATATTAATACAATTTGTAATAATGAGATAATCAAATGAAATAGCATGCTGAAAACTGATATTATTTCTGGTTATAATGAATGAAATATTGTAATTAATCCATTCATACGTAAATAACTATATAAATAAATTGCTAAACAGAATCGTAATGGAAATATTTCTCTACTACTCAATAAGCACACGTACCGAAAACCTTGAATGCATCCCCTTCTAGCTTTGGAGACAAAAAGATGTGATATAATGACAGCACAAGAATTACAACTAATATTTCTCAATCTGTTAATATTTATACTGGCTTCTGCACATAGTATTCGAATACATTTATACGCACTAGAGAAATGTATGAAACCTCTTTTTGAACATTTTTCAAACACTATGTACAAAAGCCGTCGGAGGGGTTTCAATCAACTAATTCTCATTAATGTTACCTTCGGCGTGTGCAGATCCGAGGGTGTGAGCTGCCGCTGTGACAACGACGAGGTAAGGGGCGAAGGAGGCTGATGAAGAACAGGTGTCGATGTGTGTTGAGGCTGCGGCGATGCTCGTGTCTTCATCGATGGTGGTGGCTTCTTCACAGCGTTGTTATTGTTGATCTGGCACTGAGTCCGCAGCTCTAGATTCTCGCGCTCTAGAGCGGCTTGTGCAAGCTTCATTTCACTTAATGCGGACATTAGTTCAAGTTTTTGGGTCTCTAACGATGAGCGGGATAACATTTCCTACAAACATTTATTTAAAGGTTTCCCGTTGTCATTTTATTTACAGATTTTTTACTATATTTATTTTATTTACCCGCTGAAGAAGATCCTCAGCATTTCCTAGCTGCTGCTTTTTATCCTGCAGTACACGTTCCAGTTCAGCAAGACGTTCGCCCTGAGCGTCAATTCGTTCGTTTAACACAAACACTTCTTTTTGTAAGTTATCATTCTCCCCTTGTAGCCGACGGATTCTATCATCGTGTTCTGAACTCTGCAACAAAATACGAAACCATTCAATTACAAAGTACTCACTATAATTAAGTTCCAACGCTGGATGTCTTTAAAACAACTCAACAGGTTTCATGTTGAGGTAATTGAAAGATATCTTATAAATACACAGCAATCATGTTTGGGAATAGATAAATTCTGTTTTTAGTTGATATAAAACAAGGAGTAAGTCTTAATGTTCCGAAGAAGTTTGACATAAATTTATCTATACCGTCTGCAGGAATATTCGCAGTAGCTGCCTATATATCATCATAGCTGTCTAAGTGCAAGAGAATTCAAATTTATGTACTTAGAAGATTATTACGATATTTATGACTAAGACATTTGGGGAATTAAAATGGTGCCGCACGAAATCACGATAACAAATACAATACAAAGATATTTATGTGTTTTCTTTATAAGGAAACATTTATTTGTGCATCCATAACAATGTTGTTAGTAAAGAGCGCAAAAGCAACAAACGGCGAAATATTTGAGTTAGTCCAGTCACATGGTACCTTATTAGGAGGTGGGGTCCACCGATAATTCCTATGATCACCACATCGACAGCACGGTGGCGCCGTGTGGTACATACAACAACCCATAGGCATCTCATGTCTATACCGATAATCCGAATACAAATCTGGATGACTTCCATGATAGAAATCATGTCTTTGATTTTGCTGTTCTCTTTCCAACAACATGGAAGAGCTTCCATATCGCTGAGGATCCATCCGCTCATGCCTCCGATGGAAGTTTTCAAAATTTGGTTCTGGAGCTTGAGGATTACAACACCAATTCTGACAAAAATGATTGGATGTTTCTTCTCGCGATGGACTTTTCGGTACATGAGATGATTTGGATTTTTGATCTCTTTCCATACGATGCTGATGTAAATGAGGACGACGACGATCGAGACTACCCGCCATTTTATCAGAAGCGTGGCGTCTAGGAGCACGGTTCCGATTTAAAGGAGGTTTACACACTACTGCTTCTTCCATTTTCGGGGAACTGGATGTACTTTTATTCAGCCATTGAAAATCCTGGTTGCAGCAAGTTGAACTATCCACTCTAGTTTCTCTTCTCTCTGAAGGAGTTCCTATAGCACGTTCAATCAGTCGATGGTTTTAAATAAATTAAGTGTATAGAGACCTTGTCTAGATTTGTTGATGCGTCGATCGCAAGAGGAAGTTGAAAGGTCGGAAGTCGAGTCGTGGTTCGAAGCCGTGCCAGACCAGGTGGCGTGGCCCTTCAACGTGGAGTCGTCATCGGGGCTAGAAACGTCGCCTCCTGGTGCCGGGAATTCTATACAACGTCAACGTCGCTTTATACAAACTTACGAACGAGGTTCAGTGATTCCTTTTCGCGAAACATGGATACAACATTATTCAGTCTCAGAGTATCATTTATCGTCCTCGCTACAATCTTTTCAGAATAAAACGAATAAATAACTTGTTATATTTCTCTGACAATAATGACACTGCACGTATCAACATCATTAATCTATAAGAAAAATGTTCTTTTGGCTCTCATACTCAGTCACGATATTAATTTATCTTAATTCTCAGCAGTGAGTTTACTCCATCAAATATAGTTAACACTACCGTAAATTAATTAAAAACCGATAAAGCAATCAGACACAAGTATTTCGGTTTCTGTTCGTTGAAGAGAAGAGGAACTGCGTAATTTAGCCGTTGTTTAAGACCATGAACGCTTCAGAATTTGCGGGATATTTATCACCCACTTCGCGGGATCCATTAGCTAGATCGCACCTGAGCTGAACCGGGCACCGATTAGATGTTTACTGGTAAACAGAAACACTTATTAGCAGCGCACTAACTAAACCACGTCTAAATAGAACGGAAAGTAATGCATCACTAGTGACTATTCACATCTTTACCGAGTGTTTCTAATTATGATAATTTTGCTTACTTCATTTTAATATTTTTAAAATTACTGTGATTGTAAAAACGTACAAATTTCCTGTTTGTAACTATGCGAGAAAAGTTCATGGTAACTTACTGTAATTGTCTCCCGAAATTGCTTAAAATAGTGGTACCTCAAATGTCAAACGAGTAATTTTAAAAGAAAACACAGAAGGAACGTGTATTCATCACTAGACAGACTTCAAACTAAATTAAAATACTTACGGAGATATTTTTAACTGCGGATATTTTTAAAACGTTTTGAACTCGGATACGCCCACCAATTCGAATATTCAAATGCTTAAAAATAATTTACATTAATCGAAACTGAAGAAATAGGGAAAAACAAGGAAAATCCAACGTAAATGTGTCCCAGGTGTTTTTAAGGCAGTGAATATAAGCAGATTTCCAACTCAATTTGTCTCTGTCAGGGTCCGGGTGCACGCAAATCGAATCAAATCTCAAACACAAACAACGTTGTCACCTCCGGAAGCTGCGATACATATATTACCCCGTTTCCGGTCACAATGCTGTTATATAAGCCAGCAAATATGGTCGATGGATTTTATGAAAAGCCCGCTTTGTTTCCCTCCAACTGCAACTAAACTGATAATTTACAGACTTCTCGCTTAATTTACTTTAATTAAAATTACAGTTAATACGTTAAATACACAGTTTTACTATTAGCAGACAGAGTTTACTTATTAATAAATATATGACATTCATGCTAGTAATAGTTTTTACACGCTATTCCATCCTGTGGGGAGACAACAACAAGAAGAAATGGAGAGATTAACTAGTAACTGGTTTAAGGAAACGTGGTGCGTACGTGCGTCTATTTCTGAGTGTGCGTGCGAGCCGTGCCCGTGCCAGCGTCTGGCACCAGGCCAACTGCGATGAACTCTCAGACACGATGCTGAGGATGATACATGACCCAGAGGTCACCAACAGGTGGACCAGCGACATCATACATAATTCACGCCATATTCCCTATATTACACCGTGAATTTTTTATGTACCCACGATATCGAACTCGATAAAATATTGGGATTATTGAACCGAGGTGAAAATGACAAAAAAGATTAAATATTTATTAACACTACGCCTGAAAGCTACATTCTTTATAAATTTCCACGAAATACAGCTTCTGGAAAGATGATTTAATATAAAATTATAAAAGAGTGCATCGATAATACGAGAAAAGTTTCTCTTCCAGTTGGTTACAGATAAGAAGGCGACGGAGGATGGAGTCAGAAAGAGTAAGAGATAAAGCAAGTAGTATTAAAGTATACGAAAGCTTCCTCGTCCAAATGGAAAGAACAAAAGACATTCGGGAAGATATATTTAACTGGATTTACTAAGCGAAGGAACTGCGTCACAGTAAAAATGAATAATGGCACGAACCGAAAAAGTTGCACAAAAACTTTTAATATAACCGAAAATCAGTGCACAGCAGGAATACTTGAACATGGCTAACAGTTTTAGGAGCGCAGGATAATGAGCACATGGCCCGTGCCTGTGGCCTGCCCTGGCACAGGCTAATATAGGAATGTGAACCATACGCACACAAACAGCAGCTTGTGAGCCGGCAGGCACGGCTTATTAAAGATCAAACATGCCTTGTGGTTTTTCTTCCCTTACAGTTTTTAAGCCTTTTTACAGTTTTACTCCTGTAAATTGCGCCATTAAAATTAATTAGTCGAATCAATTAACTTAACAAAGTTAAACAATTTCTGAACAAACAGCGTGAAAACGATGAGAGGAATTTTACTTTTTTGTGGAAAAGTTTGTCGATTTTGTTAGCGGATATGAAAGAGAAACCTCGATTTAATTGCATCGTTATTTCCTGTTCTATTCACCAATGCAAAATAAAAATCAAATGAGTCACTAATGTAAAATTATTATTGTGATATCACCGATTGAAAAACATACCGTCAAGGTATGCAAGCAATTTTAAATGGAATGTAAAATCAAAATGAAAAATCGAAAAATGTTAAATCCATGTTTGCGAAAACTAGCGCGCACTCTTGGTGTGTGTGATACCTTCATTAGTTCTGATACTGCTAGCGGTAACAGGTCGCTCCTCTTCGGCGATGGTCTCCAAGCCCTGGGTGTCATTCACCAAGTGCGGAGGATCGGTGCCACTAGAACTATCCGACCCGGAAGAATCACTGGAATCTGTGTCAGCATCACTTGCAGATTCATCACTGGTATCGTCCTCAAAGTCTTCACTAGTAGCAGCTGAAGTAGTCGTCGAGGATGAATGCCGGTTGTCTGAATCGGGTTGAGTGGTTCCGTTTCGCCTCAAAATGACTTCAGAGTTTCCCCCTCCACCTCCGGATGATTGGCGAAGATCCACGTACGCGAAGCCTGACCTGGTCGACTTGCTGATGTCTCGTTCGTTAAGTACGGCAGTGTTGGCAGGTGGAGGTTTGGCAGACAAGGCTTCCTCTAGGTTGGACATCAAGTCCGAGCACAGGGCGTCCACGTCGTCCCTGGCGGTGCGCTTCAACCGGCACGCAATCACACTCACTTTGGGCTTGGAGTCTTGGGAAGTGCTCGAGTCTGAGGAAGTGCCATTGAGGCTGAGCTTCTTGAAGGACTCGGAGCGGGACAGCGGCGACGCACTCTTGCGTGAGCGCTCGCCGTCGGCCGAGTGCTGTTGCTGGTTCTGGTTGTCTTGCGGGGTCTGCGTCTTGACGCTGGGCGTGCGACCGCGCCGCTCCAGCTCCGCTACCGCCGCCGCCACCAGCGTGCCTCCACCGCCGCCACCACCGCCGCACCCGCGCATCTCCCGCATCCTATTTTTACTAATCAACGAAGCCGCATCAACGCTGTGACGTCACCGTTTATTTTGACAGGCGCCGATGCATCGGCACCATCAACAACCCCTGATTTATGTCAGAAAGACATTCACGATGAAACGATTCACTATGAGATTCTATTCTAAACTAAAACTAAATCCAAGCACACATAATTCTAAACTCTTGCTGTAAACACGAACTAAATTTAACAGCGAACAACACAACGTTCACATTCCTTGTCGAAGGCCGTAACTCGCCGAATCATGGGACGCACTTCCGCACATACACACGCGCACACATACGGATTGCGGCAATCACGTAACTCGCCGGTAGCGTTGCATAAGTGAACACACCGTGGAGGAATCACACTTTATAAATAGCGCGAAGACACAACTTTCATCGACTTTCTCGCGAAACCGTTGGCTGTTAAGTGCGCGAAGAGTGTTAACTCGTGCGAACGACTAGCGGACCCAGCGCGACAAATGCATCACTTAAAATAGCTCGATGCTCGACTGTCGGTCGCCGATGCGTTCTCCGCTGACGACGCCGCCCCCCGTCTTCTCCGGCACGCGACAGACGAGGGAGTGAAGCGACAAGTCGCCTAATCGCACCATACGTGACTGCTTTTTTAATCTGTTTATCCTCGTTAACTCGCGTGACGTGTCCTCGATTTTTATTTTTTCTATTCGCTCATTTCGTATTCGTTTTCACCTGTTACTGCTTCTCAACTCAACTCTATTACCCGCATTAACATTCATTGAACCAGTATCGATGTTTTCTTGGAAAATATAACGCTATTACATGAATGTGTTTGTTTATTTTACTCCCAACTGTTTTTCAGAAACATAAACTGTTTCCAGTTTCAAATACGGAATCGAAAACAATATCAAATGACAAAACACATACTTGTAAATAAAGTTAAAAAACATTCTTGATAACTAAACCAGCTGCCAGTGACTAAGTTTATATTTTTATCAAGTCATTGCTCTGTGCCACTGTTGATAACATTTCAAGAATCCCTCTGTGGTCTGACTTACCAGGGGTTTCAAATCTGACGCCGACGAGCAGTTGAAAGATGAACTATTTCCTGTGTCGGCGGAAATTAAGATACGTGTACAACCCTCATTTCAAAAAGAAAATCATAAAAATTACATTCCTCGGATCAAAGCAGCACTTGACTGCACTGCAATTAAATAATGTTGTATTAAACCAGTGCAATTTCATCAACAAACATTTCATATGTTGCGTGTGCGGGAGTGTGAGAAAGATATAGAGATTTTTTGTTTGTTGTGACACTGGTGACAGATACACAGCCGGGAGGGCGTTTCCTGGTGCAAGGGTGAGGGGTTGAGGGGATGTTCCCGCAGGCCGACGAGGGTTGAACAGACGCTGAAAACCGCAGCGAGCGATGCATGCCTCGAGTATCTGCCAGTGGCGTACTTGCCGCGGGACTCGCATTTTTATCCATGAAGCACATACTTTTTACACTATAAAATTATGCATGTATTAACCCATTTATAATATATATTAATTTAATAGTGTTTTAATTTATTTGAAAGATCTATTTTGTGCACTGTTCTGCGCATAATGTATTCTGTCCGCATATAATAAGGTTAGACGTTTAATTAAATGACTGCTCACATGCAAGCGTGGGCAAACTGAGGAGACACAAAATGGCAAATCTTTCATATACGAGATCTGTTCAGAAAATAACCGGACATTTCGAATTATGCGCCAACGGAGATATTTAGTGATATGAGGTTGACAGCTTTGTGTTGCGCATAATCTCATCTGTAACCATATGTTCTTGAATTGTTGATATCTCGTTTAGTTTTCGTGATGCAATCAATGCATCGACTCCGTTATTTCCCAAATCAATGGAAAGTCGCTCAAATCGTTGTCATCTCAAAACCTGGCAAAAATCCAGAAGACGTAACTTCCTGTAGCTTGTTTCTAACTCTACCCAAATTATTTGAAAAAGCACTACTCACAAGAGTGTATCCAATTATTCTGGAGAAAAACTTGATTCCAAATCATCAATTTGGGTTCAGATATGACATGAATTCCAGATCAAATATCAAAACGCAGTCACTAATCTCCACCCAGTGAAATCGGGTGTACTCCAAGGAATGTTATTGGGCCGATTCTCTATCTTCTGTATACAGCTAATCTTCCTAACCTGGATCAAACAATTGCTACATACGCAGACGATACAGCAATACTGGCATCACATCCGGACTCAAAATTAGCTTCGCAACTGTTGCAAAAGAATCTGGATCTAATTCAGTGTTGGTTAAAACTTGACGAATTACAGCCAACGAAAGTAAATCTACCCACATCATCTTTACCACGAGAAGAGACACATGCGCCCCAGTGTATCTAAACAACCGCCAGCTACACTAAGCTGAGGACGTCAAATATCTAGAAATGCACCTAGATACACATCTGACTTGGCGTAAACACATTTGGACCAAACGAAAGCAGCTGTGCTTAAAGATAAAACAGCTGCCGGCTTATCGGCAGAAAATTCATCCTCTCCGCCCACTCGAGTAGGAAAAAGAAGCTCTTTCGTCTCTAGTTTGACAAATAACTATTTTTCAATCCTGCTATTGAAACTTGTTTCTTACTTAGATACAGAGCTCGAAACCTTCTGTTTTGTCCACTCAACTCATTCCTATGACAACGTGTGTGTAATATTAAAGTTCACTTTTGCTCACTACTTTTCGTCCACTCACCTGTCATTACCAAATTGACTGATTTGTAACATTGAGTATGTGGACCACAAGGATGGAGGCGCGTACTTACAATAGCAGGATTGAACAAAACGCAATACTTTTAATATGGGTAGTAATTTTCTTATGTTTCAAAGATGTGCTGAGCAAAAATTCATGTGTATGTGTCTATAATTGAAAGATACTTTGTTTATCTAGAAAAATGAGACCTATTTAGTAGTGATGATAATTATCTCTGTAAATATTAACGTAGTTAGTCAACAATATTAATATTATGATGTACACCTTAGTTTCCACCAAATAATAAATTTAGCTGTTTCGAAAATCCTGATATATATATATTGTACAATAACATATCCACTAAAATAATCCATGGTGTCTAAGCTCAATATGTCACGAAATCTGAGATTCCAGCATTCCATTTAGCTTGCAAACATATGTCAACCCAATCGAGCTGACATTATGCTGTACGCCACTGAACTGGCGTCGCGCTCACATCTCGCTTGTGCCTCTGCGTCGCGCGTCGCGTGTCTCATGTAACCGCTAGAGAGTAGACGACATTGCAGCGACGCTGACGACGACGCTGTCCGCGTCTGGTTCAGCTGGCGTCGCCCTGTCATCCCGCAAACACAAACACCGACAACACTCAGCCTACACCAAAAAGAAATCACAAAAATACCGCCCATCAACACAAACATATTATTCAAAACTCTGTAACATCAAAAACGTATTTGAAGAAGGAATATTCTCAAGGGAAGGATCAATATTTAAAGGACTAATGCCCTATTCCGAAGGATATAATGATCAAAGAAATACAGCTCTTTAAATTATTATTTGAGCACCAGCTGACAATGAAGTAGGTACTCAGTAAAAATTAATACATCAAAGCGATTCTCTATTCTCTTTTTCAGCGGAGCGCTGATGAAATTATATTTACAAATTAAAATCCGGTATCTACAATCAGATTTAAAATAGATATCCATTCAAATATCTGAACTGGTCAAAGAAGTTGGATCAAATGTAGACAAAATAGTCTAAAATATTAGGCATCAATTATTATTTTTTTCAAATGTTGAATTTTGTAGAATTTCGTTCGAGCGGGTATCGTATGAAAGATTTGTAAAATGGATGCATGAGGATAAGCGACAACACGGACGTCCAAGGAATGGTACGGTAGATGAACGAAAGATTTCGATTGTGAGGAATAGGCGTACTTTTATGGTTGAATGAATACTAGAATAGAAATGTCAGAAAAATATTGATTGTTGGTTGAATGTATTAGCTTATTTGGAGGGATAAAATTGCGTTCAAAGTTACCCAATTAACAATTACGATTAGCAACAATTATACTTTGACTTATGGCATACAACAAAATCAAGGAGTTAATTTATAAGTACTGGTTGAAAAGCTTGCAAACTCAAAACTTTCCACTTACAATTAATGAGATAGAGATATAAAGCTATCAAGCTCTCTCATTTTATCTGTCAAAAACGTCAAACAGCATACACCTAATCGTATTTTTATCAAATTAGAAAATGGCATGACACGATTAAATAAAAAAGAATGAATGAATTGTAACCGATACGCCAAATTTAAATGATAAACGTGAATGAAAAGAGGAATCTTGTAAAACCAAAAGACACCTGGGATTCCATCAACAAGACTTCGAAATGAGATACTATACACTACAAGATGCGCGGAGGATGGCGATGAATAAGAAACAATGGGCGAAATTCGTGTACGATTAAGAAACTTGTTACACCCTACTCCTTACGATAGAAGGGTTCTTAACTATATATATATATATATATATATATATATATATATATATATATATATATATATATATATATATATATATATATTTACTCCGAATAACACATGCTATTTTTAAATCATTAAAAAATGCCAAAGGCCAAAATTTCAAAAAATATTCTGTCTTATCCAGCATCTCTAGTTGCCATAATATATGCTGTTTTGTTATTTTATCCAACACCTCTTAATAAATGCTCTATAATTATGACGATTTTAAACAAGGAAAGTAGCAGATTACCCACTAGTGGGTATAATTTTAAGAAAAGTCATTTTTTATTTGTAACAATAATATCACACAACACCCTGGTAACAACTTCGATTGACATTTTAATTTTTAAAATTTAAAGCTTATGTCACTGTCAAATAATATTTCTTTATTATTAAGAGATCTTAGATAAAACATTATACTTCACACGTGGCCAAAGTAGAATTACCCACTCGATAAAATTATCACACTCAGCCTTCGGCTTCGTGCTAAAATTTCTCTCGTGGATAATTCCTTACTTTGCCCACTTGTAAAGTAAATAACTATTTTTTTATTTGTTTCATTTTTAACTGTCAAATTATTAAATTACAACCTTACTATTTTTCATAATATTTTACTTTGTCCGCCGCCGGAGTAGAAGTGTTATCAAGGAGACACTTTTACGCCGGCGCGGCGATAATATTGAACTTCTGCTTGTTGACTACAAATATATAACAACGTACTTTTATGACGTTTGAAGAAAAAATATATTGTTGATACTACAAATAGGTACTACTTTATTTATCACTGTGTTTATATTACTTAAATGGTTTCAGATTACTTCAATAACTGTTACTTGCAGCATGTGGTAATCGTAAATACAATTCCTATTTTAAATCGGTAATTTTAAGTTGATGCTACAACCGATTGCTAATTACAAGGGTTATATAGGCGTATGTATACAATGGATAATATACCTGTCCTTCATTTCGTATCGTTTATCTTTCTCATTCGACCAGCGAGAACGTATGTCGATTTTTCATTCGATTCTGGTACCTGTGGAGGGGTTATGGGGCATAATTTCTGAATAATACTGTACATTTAGTAACACAAATTGTAAGTAAATAAACCTGAAGCAGTACCATAGCAAAGAGGGAGGTGCATTTCCTCCAAGTCCATTGCAGTAGGGTGGGGTTGTTTTAGTACCCCTATGCGCACAATCCATCTTGTAGCTCCGATTACAACTAAACTCGAACAATTGTCTCAAATTCTTCAGCGCTGCATGTGCAGTGTATAGTAAAACTTTATACCTTACGCGGCAGCAAAGCCTGATGTGAAAATAGCTGATGCATTGCACACATACTGCAACGGAAGCGGAACAAAAGCACATCGGGAACGGGGTTGCAGCACAACGGTTTCCGTTCAGCATCCACCGCGAAAGAACGACGCGAGGTTTTTAACGACATTACAAGAGCAAGACGCGCAGCAGACACAAAGAGCTAGCCAACTTTAATTATATCATACGCCAGTGGCGGCGGAGGCGGCTAGGAGCGGGGGCGGGCGCACCCTCAGACATACTAAGAGCCCACACCTACAATCGCATCACCCGTAAATGAATTATTTAGTTGTAAACTCAAATTATACCTAGGCGAAGGTACGGCTTTTCTACCAGATCGAAAATTACACTAAACAAGATTGTTAACTAATGTTACCTTCACTTACGAAACTGCAGGCTACAAACAAATATTTTGTTTTGTAGTGAGACCATCCAATTGGACATTTCATAGACTTGGTGATGTATTATTGTGTCCGATCTTGCCTTAAGTCATGGCCCCAAAAGATATTCGTGAAAAAGAATTCACACACAATTTCTTTCAAAGTAAATGTAAACAGATTTCTAATTGTTATATTTTAATATACTTAATTTTGCCTTCATCTGTCACCGCTGTCCGGTTCCCAATTTACAAAGATAACAATAATTCCTTGACTTCAACTTCTTCACGGTCTTGCTCTCTTTCTTCCTTCTCCTGGCTTTCAGAAAATCATTTTTTTAGGTAACCTATTTTCTTTCATACGTTGAATATGACCGTACCATACTAATTATTTTCATCAAGAATTGTATTTTTAATTTCCATTATTGCCGATCTCGATGACGTAGTGGCTTTGTCACTAGCCTAGCACGCCAAAGGTCGTGGATTCGAATCCCACTGAAGAGCATGGTTGTTTGTGTTGTTCAAATAAATTCACAATTATTCTTTCATTAAGCGGTTTATGGCCAAAACTAGTTAGCCCGCTTTCCATCTTCATAAAAAAAAACCATTATGTCTTTATCCTTTCATGTCTAAATCTATCTATCTATCTTCTAGAAATTCTTGTAGAACGTCGGTAGAAATCCATTTCGGTAGCCAATAGTCATTTCTTATCTTTTTTGTCATGTTATGTTTCTGATACACTTGTTAATGGACTTTGTACTGTGGCATTATAGATATTTTTTTTCCTTTGACCTGTTATGCTTGGATACCATAGTACTACATTTATATTTAATATAACCTTCTGCCCTTTCGTAATTCCTTTATTTATTTCATTAAATATTACTCCTAAATATGTATATTCATCTACCTTTTCAATATGTTTTCCAAGTAGTGTCCACTTTTTGTATTCTTCCCATATACATCAGATTGTCTACATCTAAACCAGTGATGTCGAACCTATGACCCGGGGGTCAGACACTGACCCACGCAAGCTTTTTAACTTACCCACGATTGCTTTCATTCAAACACTTATTGCCATTTACACCAAACACTAAAAATTAAAAATCGTCAAACCGCGCCCATTTTTACCCGTTAAGCCAATTGAATTTTCAAGATGTTTAGTTTTAAAAATACTCCGTTAAAATTTTTTCAACTTAACTCTAGTGCAAATGGGCATTAGTGACCCACGAGCTAGTACTAAAAAAATTTAACCCACGTCTCAAAAACGTTCGCCATCCCTGATCTAGACTATAAAGTCCACAGATTGTGTAACTACTTGGTCATCAGGGATATGCAAAGTATAGATTTTTATCAATATCTACTCCCATTGCGTAGAATTAAAGTTTCCAAGTTTTTAGAGTTTCATTCAAGTATATTTTAATTAAAATTGGGAATATGTAACATCCTTGCTGTAGACATTTTGTCACTTCAAAGCTTTCGGATATGATATTTTCTACCTTTATGTGCAATTTTGTTCCCTGATAAAGATTGTGTAAGGTTTTTATTGAAGTTAAATTTATTTTCAATTTATGTAATGCTTCCAAAGTTTTATATAGGTATACTGTCTTATGCGCTTTTGACAAATTCGCAAACAGAAAATGTATGTGTCTTGGTGTTGCTGTAAAATCATTATTTATTATATTTAATAAATTATGGAAACAAATTTGTATTCATTTTATTCAAAATACGGTTACTTATTAATTTAAAAAGATACAAACTTCGGCTCTCGTCCTTTTGTGAATGTTAGACTTTGTAAAACCGTCGAAGCGATAAATTTGACAAAATTAAAATTTGTATTGTTACTTATTGAAACACAATATTACAGATTCTACTATACAAGGATTCCAATAAACAAAATTAACTACCATGTCCTTGCAAAAAGAGTAAAATTGTGTGTGCGGTATTCATCTCCTGGCCATCATGGTTTGTAATTAATTACGACATCTTCGTTTCCAATAAAAAAGAATGATCTTGTAAGGGGTGAAAATAAACATCTGCTTCCAGTTAATGAAGTTTCATAGGATGTAAGTCCACGAAGTTCCGTGTTTAATTTATCATAAATCTCACTGTGCGCATTTCTTTGTGCAGTTTTTCACGCCGATGTTTTTTTATTTCGCCATCGCTCATCCAGCACAGCCATCTGGATGTTGTTGCCTGGTTTTTCTTGTCTCGTGAAATATTTGCTCTCACTTCGTTCTGTTCGTCTCATTTCTTAACACACCCTCACCCCTCGACGGTGATGAACTTCTGCGGTGGAGTATTACGCCATTTCAAGGCTGAAGAATTTTCAGAAAATTGTTTGCTTCTTTAAAAGACTTTAAAATACAGATGTTTGTAATTAAATAACGACTCTAGGAATACTGAACAATTTTTTTTTATTGCATTATGAAAATGAAATGAAAATTTTAAACTTTATTTCTTTTTTCAATCTGTATTTCTTCCCAAACTTCGATTCCTAGGGTCAGGGACTATTTCTGTCTGCTTTTGTTTTTTGTTGTTAATATTAGTTGGCAAAAATTGTTTTGTTTGGCAAGAACTACAGTATCATTAATTTTGGTATAACATTATTAGACTTCACTTTGTTCTTCTTAATTACTGGTAGTTTTAAAATAGCAAGGTCAAGGTAAAACACCATTTAACATTCTTACATTAGCTGTACCCACATAAATGCTACATAGTTTAAAGTACATTTTTATAATTTCACATTATGCACCAACAAAACTTGAGTCAGTCTTTAAATTTTAGTTTAGTTATAAGATCACATACAGGGTGGTCCATCGGTCTGTATTTTTTAATTTAAGCGATTATTTTTAATATTACCAAAAAAATTTTCACAGTTTATCTTACATTAAAATACCAACTTATCTGTAGCACAAGTTTTTCTACCAGATATTCCATTTTCGCGCAATGATACGCAACTTTATATTTTTAAATGGAACACCCCCATACATTTTTGCAAAATTTTAAAGCTTCTTTATTTCTCTTTAAAATAGTTCTTATTCATTAAAGTACTTAAATGAGAAGAATCAGAAACTATTCACGTTTTTATTATTAAAGAATCGTACACAGAAAGAATGCCATGAATGTGTTTAAACAATCAGATCTTTAATAATTATTATTTGCTTTTTCATCTAGTTTATCAACTTTATTGTTATATTTTATTTAGTTTGTTGAATTGATGTTCAATTCGTACATTTTTAATAAATTTATTTATTATTTCATATGGCATACTTTCCGAGTGTGATTCTTCATTAATAAAAACATGAATAGTTCCTGTACTGATCGTTTTAGGACTATAATGAATAAGAACTGTTTTAAAGAGAAATAAATTTTCTTTAAAATTTTGGAAAAATATATTGGATATTCCATTTAAAAATATAAAGTTAGAGGAAAAGAAGACTTATAAGAAGTTTCTACAACTGATTAACTGGACAAAAAATGCAAAACAAACAACAACAAATTGAGAGATTAATGCCCAATTGCACTACTCTCACTTAAAAGTTAAGAATTCCTTAAAATTCTAAGTAATCTTTAAATATAAAAATTTCGTTGCACCAGCCAAATTCCAGCGCTAAAATGGACTAAAGGAATCCTTAAATTAGGTGTCCGACATTGACAAACAAACAAACAGAGAAACTGTCACGTATTTGTATTTGTGGTGAGGAAGAATGTTAAATTATTATGATATTGATTACGACGATGACGAAATGGATGATATGGAAGAGAATAATATATAAACGAGCTGATTATTTTCATAATTTGTCAGATGGATAATTATGTGAATGATTTCGTTTAACAAAAAATACTAGAATACTAGAATCGTATTTCTGTGAATCCTAATAACAATAAATAATATTATTACAAATTTATTAACTTACTTGGCAATCCTTTTTGATAAATTAATGAATTTCCTGAACGTTTGAAATGTCACAAACAATAAACAAATCTGCTTGACAGTTCGTATTAAACTTACTAGATTCTATATTAGAAAATGAAAATTTCGTTAACATTAGAATGCCTGTACAGGTCAAAATGATCGTTTATACAATTTAAAATGTTCTTAGGTACACCCTATAGGGTACAGACATTATGGACATTCTAACGTTAAGTTACCAAAGATTCTTCTTGGTTTTTGAAATTCAGTTTTAGATCTCTAGCTTTAGATACAGAATGTAGAACTAAGCAATGACTAGCTAAGCAATGCCTAAATTCAACGTGTGCAACAAACTTAAGATATAAGGATTCCTTAATAATAAGTAATGCTTAGTAAAGTTGAATTTTAAGGGAGAACGGTGCAACTGGACAATAGTGAATCAAGCCCTAACCATCAATGGCCTATAGGCCTATACCCTATATTACTAATAACTATAACAATATACAGGGTGTTTCTTTTAAAACAACCAACGCTTTTTTGGACGAACTAATGACTTTAGAGAAAAGTTTTATATACAAAAAATGTCCAGGAAAAATGGCCCTATTTAATAGAAATAACAAATAGAAAATTGAACCAGTGGTTCTCAAACGATAGAATAAAATTATAATTTTTAATCCATTAGATAGAGATTTGTTTCTGATTTCAACGATATAAATATGATATGAGGTTGTATAACAATTACCTCGAGAAAAATGGTATTAAAAATCAGAAATAATTTTACAATATTGAAGTATTCTATGCAAAAAACAAAAGCAAACAAATGACACAGGTGATTTGAACAGATATCGGACGGAAAATCTGATGGTACCCTCAATAGGAGCAACGAAAGAAAAACTGTACAGTTAATTTCTGCATTTAAGTTAACCGACAAATTAAATTTAACAACCAGTGTTTCACATCCAGATAAACAACGAATAACTGTTTGTCTATTTTTGTATTTATTTCATTATCTAACAAATTCGTCGCTTTATCAGGAGAAAAAGGTCTTTAAAATTAGTAATAGATATTCGTTGATTTTTAACTCTAAATTTAATGAAATAATTGGAATGGTTGAGAATGACAAGGTCTGTGAGCGCACACAACGCATAAATAGATGAATGCAGGCTCATGTTTGTTCTGTGGCGATACTAAATGCAGTAATTGACACAGGGGTCAACATACGCTGAGAGAGCTATCACACGGGCGGCAGCTAAAGAGGTCATCAGTGACCTTGGTATAGTCATCTACATAAAATAAAAACCACAAGAAAACTCCATTCGCGAAATAGGTCTTACATACTCATTCAACCGCATCGGATAAAAATTGAAAGCAAATAGCGTGATCCCTTTTATTTGTCAATTCCTTTTCACATCATCTGCTGGTCTAGATTCTCGACTTATTCTTTGTCCCATCTGTCGTGGTCGTGAGTTTAAAATTCGAGTTGTTGGTTATGAATCGCCGTCATGCAACAGGCGCCAGAACAATAAACCATCGAGACGAAACTGTTTACAAAGAGGGGCAAGGGGGACAATATCGACGTTCTCTGGTTCCGCCGGCTGCAGCGACTGATTGCGCCAAGATGAAAGATCTAGTTGCCTTTGGCTGGCTGCATGCGATTGTTTCTAAATTTAGGAATCTTGATTCTCTCGCACAAGGAAACTATTCGGAGGTTATTTTTAGTACGAAAACGTGGTCACTAAACTTAGTGATATAACCAGAGTAATATGGCCTCGTTAAATAAATATCAACAACTTTGCACTTGTGTTTGTGAATATATATTATGCATGCAGTGTGCAACATGAGGTGATACTGCAGTCATAAGACTCACGCACACGAACGCATAAATATTTAATTTCACGACGAGACAAATGCATTCACTTTGCCTTCATGCAAATTCACTGGCCGAGAACTGCTCGTAAAACAGCACACCAAACAGCTTTAACTTATAAGTCGAAGAATACGGTAGACTTTTGATGCTATTTTTAACGAAAATATGATGACTTCCTTAATAAAATAACAACTGTGGCACAGAACACTTACGAGTCTTAAATTTAGAAACACTAAATCATACATTTATAAACTATTTATTAACATTAAGCTGTATTTAATGAATCTACACCGGTGTGTTTTTTGATTAATGTGTTTATAATTACCTGACATAAATTCAGATAAAATTGATTTATACACAAATATATCATTACGCCATTTACCTATTTTGGCTGTTACTCTGCTCTCTTCGCGTTAGTTAAAGTGAAATAGACAACATCTCACTGTGGGATTTGAACTGAGGATCTTATGATTCACAGTCCGATGCGTTTACACGAAACTATTTATATACAACTATATTCAGGGTATAACTCAAACTCAAATAATTTATACAGAATGTTCTGAAAAGTGGTGATAACATTTTTATGAAATATCATTGCTGTTTACTTACAAGAAGGATTGTGTAAAATTGCGTTTATAACTAATCGTTTAGGACCATTACTTTAAGTCTTAAATCTTCTTAAGACGTTTTTTTTTTTTTAATTTTTATTAGATATGGCAATCATTCACAAAACAGATTTTTGTTTGAAAAATAATTTGTCAAATTTTGACATTTAACATTTGACATTTTAACATTCCTACTAATATGCCTAGTTACCTAATGGCTGCTATAACAATAGACTCTTCAACCACCGTAAAATTAAGCATATTTGGAACACATTTTCATTAATACACTTGAAAACAATGTCGAAAAATATAACACTTTATTTAAAAAGTAAATATTACGCCTGTAATTAATTATTTAAAGTACATAATTTTTCGCGTGACGTCAGACTGACTAGTGACAGACAGAGGTTGCGCGCGCATAATTTTGGCCATCTGGCGTTGAGTGTTGTGTTCTGCCAGTTGTATTATTGTTTAATTTGTTGAAATCTATAAACTCTCGTTAAAATTTCAATTATGGTTATAAACTATTGCTTTGTGCCAAGTTGTGAAAACAAAAGCAACAAAAATTCAAAATTATTATTTATTTCAGCGTTTTTCTGTCAACAGTCGCTATGACGTCACACAGTTTTATATAGAATCTTTAGTAATTAATTACAGGCTTAATTATATTATATAGATGAAAACATGAAAAATATACATATATTAACGTCTATTATCAAAAAATAAAAAAAAATTGGTTCAAGAACCTGTTGTTTGATTCGGTGTTATCAAATTTACATTTCTTTTTTATTATACCTGTATCATAATCCGTGTTTAAAACACGCTTCAGTGTTCGTAAACGCAAGTTTAAAACACGCCGTGCTTTAAAAAGGTTGCTAAGCAAGAACAAAAATAATTACTATTAATATCTGTCAAATATGTAAACATAAACAATAAATGCTAATTAATCTCCATGTAAACGACATACGTCAAACGTCACCTGCGCAAAATTATGAATTTAATCACAATCAAAATGTTGCTTTCCAGTTTTTTCCAGAGTATTATGCAGGTATAATGAAAAATGGCGTATGACACACGTGTATAAGTGCTTTTAAAGCACTAGCGACGTTAAAAACCCTCCGCTTTGCGTCGTGCTCTTAAACTCGTCGTACGTGCTTTAAAAGCTTGTATCATAATGTACTATTAAATAGCTCGTGTTGCTTTACTAAAAGACGTACAAATTTTTTCACCACTTTTCCAAACTGCTTGTTGGTAAAATACTCGAATAACTGAAGAGCATATCCAACATTCGGAATATTTAAGTCCTATATTTCTAATTTGTAGTAAGTTACAATTCTTTTATTGGAGCTTCCGATATCGTTTTAAAGTTAAAACAACGCTAGAAATAAATAATAAAAATACTGAAAATATCTTAAATAGAATAAGGCGATTAAAATGGAACATATATCTTCAGTTTAAGATAGTTTTAAAACGAAACTACATAATATATTATAGGAGATTTTTAACGAGGTATTGTTACGAAAATAACACTTATCTCTGAAGAGGAAAACATCTTTAACACATAAATAACGTCGCTATATTTAACCTCGGTATAAGGTTGAGCATGTTAACAGTATAACATCATACGTTAACCATTTATATCAATTATTTTATTAATAAATTGAATCCTAAATGCAAGAATTGCACGTACAGTAATAATCACAGCCCGCAACCAATTTGACTGGGCAGTCATGCGGGTAGCTCTGCGCTGGGCGCTTATTTTAATTAAAAGATGCGAAGGATAACTGCCGCCGCCGCTAGCGGCGCCACATTCGCACCGGAACACGTCATTTTACGCCATATTTAATTAAAATTCCTGCGAACTAAAATGACTGATTTCACAACTAATAAAATATTTTATTTTCCACTTCAAAAGTTTTGTTTTTCTTTGTAAATAATTGAGAGGTTTGGAATGATTAATAGCTAACGGAAATTAATTGAATTGCAGCGTGATTTTCAATTTACTAATTAATTTGAACGATAAATTAAACTACTTATAAACAGTGCAAGCAATTAATTTATAAACGGCAAAGAAAGCTAAAAATATAGGTATAAGACCAATTTAAAAACTTCACGTAGAGACTCCATTTTGTAATTACCACATTTAGTAACGCTATTATAAATAATAGCCGTAAATATTAAATTATACCTACACCAATACAGAAATTACAGGTATTTACTTTATTATTTATTGAATGTCGAACGTACCTAAGTTATTTAAACAATTAATTAGTAGCAAGCAATATTGACGGTTTCTAATATACATATTCCGCAAAATTATCTTTGTTATACAATACAAAATGTCGTTAAAATTAAAATTATTGATATTGTCTTACTGTTAAAACGATTTTAAAACATCAAGTTTCAAACTGTCTTTGTACATAAGTGTATCGAAAATCGTCTTGACAAGAGTTCTTGAGTTAAATTTATTGATACACTTGTGTAAGGAACTTTGTTAGATCTTTAGTTTTCATAAATAGTCATTTGAGGTTATCGCGGCAAATATTCTGAAATATCGGCTTGAGATGTCATCTGGGGTTGGCAGATTTACAGATATGTCTGGTCGAATCCTAGATTCAATGTTTTTTGAGTTTTTATGCAATTTTTGTGTTGGTTCCCTGCCCCGCAACGCTTTTGGCGTAGTCGGGTGTATTTGGCCAACACGCAAAGCAACTAGCATATGTGTTCTCACGTCTGCAGTGCTCTACAAAATGTAGAATTCAAAAAATTATTGTTTGTAAAATGTTTTGGTAACTTCAACTATTTAACATATTCGTACGGTGTTGTCATTTGTAATTTTTGTATTTATATCATTCCGTTTAACTTAGCATCTTTTAAAATTTTATTAAATCTCATATCTTAACCGCACTAAAAGAGTTTGTTTTGTTCACCCTTCGTTTACAGCTCAGCCTGCCGTGCTACAACCTTCTGAGGAAGGCAAATGTGTTGCCGAAATCGGCAGAGGCCAATAAATATTGATTGGCTGATATTTAGTAAGTACTTTAATTATTTTCCGATTAAAATTGCAAATGATAAGATTTTGAGTCATCGTGCTTATTTGTTTAAAACTCACTACCTATCTCAAATGTTGACTTTGAATAATTCCTTCCTTGCTACAATAGCAATATTTATCTTCCGTATAGTGGCAGAAATTTTGATATTTACAATAACAATGGTTGGTACCACGAGCTCTATTTTTGGGTGTTTTTAGAGCAGTGTTTTAAGCTCGGTTATAACGCTGTACAATGTTTTAAAATTATTTTATAAACAAATTCTTAAAATAAAAGTGGTAGATAATACATTCCTCTGTAAACTCTATTTGAAGCATTTTTTTATAAAATAATTTTAGAACATTGTACAGCGCTAAAACCGAGCCTAAAACACTGCTCTTAAAACACCCAAAAACAGAACTCGTGGTACCAGCCATTATTTTTATTTATAATAGCAATGTGATATTATTTCCGATTGCTACTTCAAGAATCTAAATATTTACATAGATCACGTTGTCTTAAATATGCCATATTGTTAAGAATATAATATAGGTATATTCAAATCAACAACTAAAATTGCTATTTCAAGCAATATACATATATTAAATTATGATATATTGATATATTATTGCTGAGAAATAAATATAATCGTATTGTTAAAGTAAAAATATGTAAATTGCTGTTACTCTACGTGAGCTAAATATTGCTATTGTGGCAATCCATTTTTTTCTGTGTAAAAATACAACTTTGCTGTTCCCCAATACCGTGAACATTAGTTAGCGTGAATATCCAATTAATGAAAGTAATATTTCAACATTGGTTTTATCGTGAACATATACGCTATTTGCTAATCGCTACCGTAAACACTAGTTGTGTGATTTCGAGAGGAGTACTTCTCCTATCTCAAGAAGCTGTGCACTTCACTAAACAGTGCAATAAATGAATTTGATGCTGCAATTTAATGGGTAGGATATAAGTAGTGATAACTTCATGGATTTTATGGTTTCGAAAACACTGAGAATTCCATCCTATATTGTAAACAATTGACAATCGCCCAAATCACTGAAGAGTGTGCAGAAATACGATGTAATCCTTTTTTAAAAGACAAAGAGTCTCTAAAACTTTTTCTAAGGAGAAATGAGTTAAAGAAAAGAATGTTTTCCTACCGTCATTTTGTGTAAAAATGGCGGGCGGACTAAAGAAATTAGAATTTTCTTGCATTTACTATTTTATATTTATTACACAAGCCCAGTTGCACATGAATTAGACCAAAGAAACATATAATTAATTTTATATTTCTTAATTAAAATTTATTAAATACGAATTAAATTAGATTGATAAGTTAATGTATAAGATAAGCTTTAGTTTTAGTAATTAACTAGCGTCGACCCCCGCCTACGGCGGGTGTCTCAGCTAGGGCTCCGCCATCTCTGGAAATCTAATAAGACTTATGTAGTTATAACAATATAATAGGAGAAAGGTGATTACTGATTAGTACAATTAAAATTCAAAATTCAAAAAAGTTTCATTAAATTCGTAGATTATTTCTTTAGAATAACTATTGTGTTCAGAGTTGTATCGAACAGTTTCGAACTATGCGATGCTAGCGCGAGGAACAGGGACTTAAATTTAAATAAATCGTTAGAACCGGCCGTTAATAAAACTTTTGATTGCTATTTTCTTAATTTCTTTAATAGTTTTGAGAATGTTATTTAATTATAACATACTACATACTCCATGAAATTAATTTTATAATATATAAATAAAGACAAGTCCGTGGTAAGATAGATACAAAGAATAAATTTATCTCATTGTTGTAATCAAGCGTTTGAAGAAGTTTAACCTGCCGCCTACTGGAAACATACAAAGGCCACTGGTATAAATTTGTTACTATTGGTCGCATTAGAAAAATTTACATAATCTACATAATTTGATTTTCATGCCTCGTAATTTTATAGCACCTACAACAAATATTTCAAAATTAATACGATTAACAAATAAAATCCAAGCACCTGAACGTTGTAGATTAAATTTGATAATTTGAATAGAATTAAAACGTATTGCAATGATGGAACATTTTAACAATGAGATTATTGTACTGCCAATTTTCATTTACAAATAAATTGCACAAAACTATCGTTAAAAATAAATTTTCTCCAATTGGTCACGTCAAAATATCAAAACCTTATCAACTATATTCACTTCTTGAAATTTCTTCTACACATGTTTTCGCTAACGTATTTCACAATAAAAAATATTTGTATAATTAACACACTTTAAAATACCAATTTTCTATCTGTGGAATATGATGGTTGAAGAACTTACCTTTTTGTAACAAGTTATTTTCTAAATATTTAAATTCATAACTCTTGCCGTATACAACATAGCATGGAGCACATATTACACATTTCAATCAAAACTGGAACCGCCCTCTATCAAAATATGATTGGTTTCACTTTATTTTATTCATTTCTTACTTATTTCTAATTGTACTTGTCAGTACCCTGCGCAGATAATTTTCCGTTTAAAACTTGTATCAAAGATCAAAGAATACAACAATGCACTGATTACTGTGTTTACTGATTACAACAAAGAATTATTGCAATCTCAAATGTATATCTTTGACTCTTGCCACATGTAATGAAATTGTTGAACATTATTAAATCTTTGAATTGGAGGTGAATTCTAGGCATTTGAAATTTTTCAACTTTTGTAGAAACAAAAGATTTTTAAAATATTTTAAAACAGTAAACATATTTTCGCATTTATTGTAAACACAAATAAATTTACAAAAAAATTCCAGCATGTCTACAATTAATGTAATTAATATTTAAAATTTGAAACTGAACTGTCAAAAATGACAGTAGTTATTCATTTACTACTACATTCAAACGGCATGTACAATCAAAGCGAAAAATTTTATTTGAAATTATTTTCATTTTCTTTAATTTTGCTTATTTAAAAATTTACAAAATATAGGCATATTTACACATTTATTCTAAACACAAATAAATTTACAAAAATTGCCCAGTTAGTCTACAATTAGTGTAATTAATATTTAAAATTTAAAACTGAACTGTCAAAAATCATTCAATTATTGAAAATACGTGATTGTAAAAAATTAAATCGTCACATGTCGCTTTGATCTTTAACAAAATTCACCTTTTTTGACCTTTTTAAAGGACAAAATGAGGTAAAATAAAAATTCTGTTCCGAAAAGGCACTAAACGAAAAAATATACTATCTAACAGTGAAAATTTCAATTAAATCGGTTACTCCGTCTAGGCTGTAAAAATGCGCAATTGCGAGTGATTATTCTATTGATCCGACCCTTGACTGATTAGTATATAAGATTTGTAATATTTAATGCACATTCCAATTACCATAATTATTAAAATACAAAATAAATATAATATTATATCTGACGCATATCAATTGTACCAACTAGAACGCAGAAATAAATGTTTAATTCTTGATTAAAACACCTTCCGTCATTTTTTTTGTGTGTGGTTTGAAGAAGAAAAATTACAATTACAATTATAAAACAAAGATGTAATAAAAATATGAAGAGAGCGTTAAATATTTTGCATGTGTCGCAAATTAGTAGGCGAATCCCAGTTATTATTAAGTGGTTTTTAATTAAATTCGTTACTAGATAATGAACAGAACTAGATCCCTGTAATTATCAAACGATGATCATAATTGTAAAATCAATACCCCGGGCAGCGTAGTATTATCAAAACACGTTCAACACGCCCCCAAAAATGGGCGTGACACGCCCGCAAGTAAATCAGCCCCGCAAATCAAATCCTAATCAGGATGCAGACACCGCCGCTCTCGCTCTCCGTATCGATTGCGGTGGTCAGTGCTCGCAACGTTACCGCTGGTTACCGCCAGTAACCGCGTTACCGTACCGGTTAACTGTTACCGGTCCACTGACCGGCACATCAATTACCGGGTAACTGGTCTGCACAGCAGCTGACACTGGCAACTCGTCTGCGAAGCAATAGTTTCGCTACTCGGATGTCAGGGTTTGTTAGTCGTTTTTCTTTTTTATGGGGGCTTTGTGCGCTATCTGCAGCTGGTTGCAATTAGTAACCTGTCGTCTGAGGTCAAGGGGCGAAGCCTAAGGGTAATCATTGTCAATTATGCTTTCTTTCTTTTACTTTGATGACATTTCTTCTTTAAAAAGTCTTTGCAAAAGGAATGTAAATGAAATTATGAAGGCCCATACATAGAAGTAAATAGTGATCATGATTAAAGGATCCTTTCTGTGCCAATCAATTAATTCGCTCACCATTTCCAGAAAATTAATTAAAATAATTAATTCAGTTACAATCATAAAGCTTTGTTATATTTTGTAATGCAGTTTTAAAATAATATAGTATGTAGGTACAGATTATTGTAAATACAATGGCGAAAGAAATTGTAGTACAGCTACAGTTACAGTCGGTTCCAAATCGTCGGTTTCATAACTTCTTTAAATCGAGAATTGATAATGAATACCCTAATGGAAAGATGTTGAATTATACATAAGATTTCGTCTCAATCTGAAGATACGCTACTAAAATGTAGTAGTTATCTGCATTAAATAAGATGCAGGAAAAGATGTAGCATTGTCGTGTGAAATATGTTAAATTTTGAAATTCGTCTGCTGAGGCAACCCGGCCACATACGAGTGGCAGACTGGTGTCTTTTAATTTGTATTTTCGTCTAGTATTTCGAGATTAAAAAGAAAATTTTGGTCACATTATTCAAAATTCCATCTTTTACTTTCCTTTTTTAATGGACGCCATTTTTAATACCACCCAGATCTAAATGACAGACGTGCGTTTTTCGATATACCTAAACGGGTAGATTCCATAGAAGAACATACTGAAACTTTTGGTCAAATGGGTTGCAGTTTTTAAAGCTGGCTCACGGACTATTAGCATAGTAGTTAGTTGAATAGATTTTATTTACAAAAATCTGTTTTATCACGGTATTTATAAAACCACCTCCTTTTTACCTCCCGCCATATCCTGTAAGATTGTAAGGAAGATGTAGGAGTTATATTAAAAATTTAGTTGTGACTTTTCAATGGATAAGTTAAATAGTAATTTTTTCATGCTAGCATCATTATAAATTACTTCAACATAGTATACTTATGACAATGGATTAATTTAATAATTTCAAACGAAGACCACTGTTTTAGAATCAACGATCAGGCCTTATTTTGATGTTCGAGTTTGACAGTTGGAGCTCGAGGTGGTTCAATATATCTTCTCATGATTTCTTTTTAAACGTTTTATTATTATTATTAATACTTATTATTACTATTTAATATGAAACCGTAGGTTCGTTTAAAATATAACCTAAAATTAATACTGAAATGATAGATTGAAATTTGGCACTTCCGTCCGTGAAGTGATCATCTATCCTTTTTATTTTCAAGTAGTGGAAAAGAGATGGACATATTAGAAACACGTAATATTAATCAACGATTGGATAAGCATGTATGTGACAAAGTAAGACTATACATACATCTGTTAATCATTAGTTCGGAAACTAATGACGTACCCGTCATCACATCACGGACAAAGTGTAATATTTCCAATACAAGGCTTATGAGAAATCATTTCAAATAATTTTTGAGAAAACAATTTTGTGTAACACAGAATTTGGTTATAATTTTTAAATTTTTATTTTGATTTACAAATGAGTAACAAGTAAAATGTTGTACAATATATGCAAGGTGTTTTTATTGCTTCGAGGAGGTGACAGACTGTTGTCCCATGTTGCCTATGGCAATATTTGTCTAGGACACACGGTTCAGATTAAACCTCTTCGTTTTTGAAGTGGTTAAAACACTTCAAATCTACGTACAACATACAAGTAAAACAGATATGTTCTAAGTAGATTTAAGATTACGGCACCCGCAAGATCTGTGAAACTACTTACTTGGCAGAGAGCTCAACTTACGAAACGAGGTCTAGTGGTATTCACGCATGCCTGCTCACATGAACAGCTCCTTGTATTGTGTTAACCCGCATTAAATAATAAAACCTAAACCTTTGCCCTTTCACTTAATGGAACCCTATGTTGATCCAAAATGAACACAAGATTCAAATTTGCCAAGAACTGAAGTTTCCTCGTCAACCGCAAAGCTATTTCTAGAATATTGTACAATATTTCCGCAATACCACGAATGGGTAATATTCGTAAATTCACTACTTGATTTTATATTTTTTCAATAAAACGAAATGCGTAACAGATATTAAACAATACTAAAGCGAGTAATAATCGTAAAACATTATGTTAGAAAAATAAAATACTACCCAATTTTATTTTGTGAGCCAATAAAGGAAACTTTATTTGCGATGCAATCATAAAAATGTCTGCAACGTTCCACAAGTAGGAACCATTAAAATCAGAGTTATACAACATTGAAAATCGATTAAAATCACGTTTGCTATTCTCCCGAGCGATCAACGATCAATTTCCCAACGGAACTGAAACATCAACAGGGCCCCTTTCCTCTTGTGAAAGTCACTAATGTCGCCAGGGGCGGCGGCGGAGTGCGGAGAAAGGGGCACGAGAATTGCAGAATCGATAAGAAAGCTCTTGACAAGGCGAGACGAGAAGAAGTGTGTTGGCGAGACACAGCTATTAGATTGCAGCCTCGCGTGCATGGAATCGCCAAACATGAGCTTTAGATTCAAGCTCGGAGCTTTCAAGCTCTTGACACGGTAACTCTACACCCCCTGCTTCCGCGCACTCCCAAGATTTATTCGAATTTCAACTTAAATTCGCAGATAGGATTTCACCCGGTCTTAAAATTTTCACCCCCACCTTAGAATTTAATTCAGTCAAATAAGTTTACATTATTTATTTAGTGGTAAGAAACGATATTAAGGTTTCTTTTCTGGGAAGAAAATAAACATCAGGCTGTCGGAGAAAGTAAACACTTTGGCACAAAACAATCCTGCCAACTTTTCAACAAAATAAATCCCCAAGATAGAGTGGCACTCAGGCAAACAAGTCAAGAGCATAATACATTTTGTTGCTAAACCTACGTTTTTAATTTAGTAGAAACTCCTCAAAATGTTATCAGACCCTTGTTTCAGTTTTATCTCCTCCGTTAATTTTGCAGCATTTTCATAAAGTTTCAGTGGTTGTCTGGTGTTATTGTTATTCACTACCAAATCATAACATGATTTGTGTGCTGACGCATAAGTCGTTGAAACTATTTGTGGCAGTCGTCTGCATACGCATTCTAAACTCGGATTAAAACTTGTCATCCGGAAGTTGACGCACGTGCCCAACTTCCGTGCTACGAACTAAACTTTTCAACTCTATTCAAGCCATAAATGAACCCGCATTGCCGTTACCTGTCAAAGTCGACTTTAATCAACTGACACTGCAAAAAAATTCCAACGAAATAAATGATCCGTGCATGTATATTCACAAATCCCCCAACAATGACAGAGGTTTAGATGCGACTATGCACTAATGACAATGAAGCAAAAAAGAATATCGAGATCGAGGGATGTCATTCGTCAAGCCACACAAAACGCGATGGCATCAGCAAATCACAAAATTCAAAAAGTACAACAAAATGTTTGTTTCACAATGAACATCCTAAAGCTCGTTTTACTTAAGAAATAATTGCATGCAACTGTTGCTTACAATAGTCCCAAGCAACAAATTGCACAGCGTAATACAAAAATAGCAAGAAATTTGTGTTGCTGGCAATATGTTGCAGAAATTAGAACATGTAACTTGCAACATTTCACCAGATTTAATAGTACCTAGTTACTTTGTACTGGTGCCAACTGTTTGAATATTGGCATATTATATGATTAGTGTTTTGCTGCAGATGCAATATATCGTACATATTAACAACGTAGCTGTTCGTTTTAGTTTAATTTCTATTTAATACAAAAACTTGTTCGAAATGTAATAATAACGTACCTACAATAAATGAATACATATGAATTTATAGTAACTGGGATATTATATTATACTTTATACTTCGTACCATTTTACACCTGGTATATGATAACAAGATTCAGTACACACTGAAAAAATTAATTGTTAAGAAATTTCTCATTATAACAATATTTTATACGCGGTTTAGAATAATTAACCTGCGCCAATTAAACATACATGTTGGTATTTACATTAAAACAGATCTAATTTATTAGCCCACGGAAAAATTTAGTCAACAAGTATTTGAATATTGTTTTCAATCATTAAATATTTAATAAATATGGTTGAATAGTATATTGTACAACAAGTATGGAATGAGACTCATTTCACACGAGTATGAAAAGGACATTCCATGCGAGTTGCACACGTACACTATACTTTTTCTACGATCACGATATTATTTCCTAATTAATTTAATTTTAATAATAAATTTGTCACGCTTCATCATTCCAATATTTGACAATTCTAAATCTAAATAAGTATCATAGGAATGGCACCTGTACTGAAATGAAATGACCTGTATTGAAATACTCCCAAAATAAATTCATTTCTCACGATGTCCACAATGTACCTCATTTCCCGAGCAACAACAAACATACAATGAGCAGATTTCTAAGCAGTCGTAGAAAATATATTTTCATTATGGTCCGTGGAAGTGCGTTATGTGCGGATTTACGGAAAAGTATTGTGATCCCAATTAAAATAGTATCTATCGAAAAATAATCATTTACCTAAGAATACAGTGCAATACATAGATTTCGTAATAATGTAGACTTGTATAGCAACAGTAACAATGTGAAAAAAAATTATATTTTTTCACGACATGCCAGGAAACCCCACCGTTCTTCTCCCGAAATAGTAAAGAAAATGTGTTTTTTTTTCTATCTAATGAGAAGTGTTACCAATATGAATAAATATATTGCAAAAATTATAAATAAATGCCTAATTTCTTTGAAAATCCTTATTTTAGTGATATACATAGATACTTTAAATTATCTCATACAATTATGTCATATTTTTCTTTTTTTAGATTAAATCACAATTTGACAACTTTAATTTATATTTAAGATTGGTTCATTGGTAATACTGCTACCTCACCTTGCATCTGATAACCTAACTTTTAACGTATCAGTTTTGTTGCCAAAGTGTATTTTAAATATGTGAAAAAAATTTTTGTCTAACACGAGAGGACAGGCCTTTTTTCCACTCTTGCACGAATTGCTTCATTCGCTGCGCTCATGAGGCAAACTTCGAGCTCGAATGGGAAAAAGAAGCGCTTTCCTCTCTAGTTGGACAAATAACTATTGATTATAGCATATTTTTCAGATGCTACGAATACATTTTGGGGTTCGGCTCGTATGTACAATTGTTGCTCCAACTTGTGCCAAAAATTGCAGCTCTATGTTGCAAGATAGAGTTTCAAGCGAAAGTTGCAAGCAACAGTAGCGCGCAATTGTTCCTTATTGTAAAACGTGCTTAAGTGGACTATCCTCCTTGCAGTATTTTCGTGAAGTATAGAAGCGAAGCTCGAATAGGCCCAATCATGCATCCTTGTGGAACCTCCAATTACATTAGCTTGTATACTAACCGTATTGTTCACGACGACATTTGGGGTAGAATCCAGTGGCGGAGATACCGCGTAGTGGTTAGCAGGGGACGGGGCAGCTCTTGAAGTTCTGGGCAAGGGTTTTGGTGGCCTTGGCGGCGGCGGGGACGCCGGAGGCCGCCTCCCCATCGGATCACAGACCATTCCGTCAGCACTTGTCACATTCACTGAGTTCACAACACTCTCGATATGATTGCCTCTCACTGGCGGCGGCAACGTGACCGGGGGTGGCTGATAGTACGAGGGACGATAGTGCGGCAGCAGGGACAAGTTGGGGAAACTTAGGGACAGGTCTTGAGCGAGCGCGAATCGCTGTTGGTATGGACTGAAGAACGGTTCTTGTTTCGGGTAACAGTGGAACTCTTCCGTAGGAGGCGGCGGTGCGGATGGCAGCACCCGCGGCGGAAGCGGGGGCGGTGGTGACGTCACTTCACGCCGCTGGATTATCACGTCCCAGCCTACATCACGCACACACGCACTCAGTGAGCGTGATTATTAATTTAACCACTTAAATCACTCGCGCACACTCTTGGTTGCTGAACAGAACTTTGACTACTCGACTCTATCCAAATAACATTTACAGATGCTGATACTGATTATCAAATCGCAATATAAATCGCGAGATTGTAATTGTTTTTGTTCTGTCATTTTGAGATGAAAACGAAATTTGGGTGACTTTCTATTCATCATAACTGTGGTAAGTAACTCCAATATCGAAATCAAAATCCTTCGTATTATTGTCAATGTTTCATGGTTTGTCCACCTGGATTATTCTACAAGATCTTCAAGTATCTTCCGTTAAGGAAGAAATTCCCAGATTGAGTGCCAAATACATTCAAAGACTAAAGTGTCACAAAAATAAACTAATCGTGAAATTCGTGCAGTATGTTTAAAACGTCGCCCCCCTCTAAATTTACAGGACCGATATAAATAAAAATAAGTATAATTAATAAGATTGCCAATTAACCGAGTATCCGAAAATTCGGATAATTGTAAGATCCGGATCTCGATTTTTTAAATATTTTTGAAGGGAGTGTATGAGAAATTTTCGAAAACTTTTTTATACAAATAATAATATTCTTATGAATATCGACGTTATTTTATAAATGTAGGTATATTCAAAATCAATTTACTGTATAGAAGTAAATGTAAATAATAACAAATGTTTAATAACAAAATGAATAAGAAAACGAAATTACATTTTTGATACTATTTAGTCAATTAGTTGCCGATTTTGGTACAAGAATGTTAATATATCTACATTAATTGGATGAAGACAAGATCTTTTTGTGGAATAGATTCAGATACCCGTCATCCGGATACATATCAAATCCGGATCCAATTGGCAGTCCTATTACGTATTATTCAATTGTAATTATAGTAATTAAGTAAATGCAAGTGTAAATAAAGTATGGTCAATGGATAGTTACTTTCCCATGTCATCTAATCTTACAGCACTAAAATTTACCGAAATATCTTTGTACAAATAGATTGTACATATAAATGGGATCTATCTTTATTGTCAGCAACCAAGCTTAAATGCGCGCTGCGTGTACCTGGATCCTTGTTCTGCGATGCCGGCCTACAGTCGACGCTGTGGCGCCTCCTGCGGGCCGGAGGCGACGGCGTAGGCCGCAGACGCAGCAGAAATGTCACTTCATCCTCAGTCTCCGATCCTGCACTGTCGCCGTTCTCTTGGCATTGCCCCTCGACCTCCATTTCGCGGTTTCAGTTTATGGTGACATCATGTAGCAGTGTAGCACAGATATTTGTCTTTATTACACTAGATGTTTTTGTTGTACAATAGTGCCGCTTTTTGTCAGCTGAATTTTATGTGAAAAATATTGAAGCGTACATTTTCTTATTCTTTGTCTGTTAACGTATTTATCTAAAATGATATAAACGGTCGGTTCCTTAAAATAGAAAAGTATTAAATTCCTGAAACGTCTCGCGAAAAGTCGGGAAAAGTTTTTCATTGCCCCGCAGGGTCAGTGGCTCGTGAGTCAGAGCAATTTGGCGCACATGACCAGCATCACAACACTGCAACAAGCGGCCAACAAATCACTTTTTATTACAATTATTGAAAATCGTTACTTCAACATCCAGCGTTATAATTCCACATAGCACTGTCACGTCGCGCACAAAAACTCAAATATTTAACGAGATTAATTCGATACCATTTATAATCCGAAACGAGAAATGTCATCCCTGAAATTTATTCCATCAACACTGTAATAACACTAACTTTTCGCGTTTATAACTAAGAATTTAGTTCACACACAGTTGAGTTTAAATGACTGAACCAATTAACACAGTTCACATTAGTAGCTGTGAACGCATGTCATCTGTTTATCCACTCACAGCGAAACAAACTCTGTTTAAACAATCTAACAAGACACCTGCCGATCGGGACGCTGACGCCTGATGCGAGATGAGTAGATCTCACACGCGTGAGACGTTGACTAATCAGCACGGCGTGCTGAGAACAGGCAGGCGGGCAGGCGTCTATCTTTACCCGCCAGGGTTGTCCAAATTCCCCCAACGCCGCCACTGGTGATTATGAGTAATGGACCCAGCCGCAGTTGGTTCACACTTCAACTCGAGCTTATTTTTAATGACACCGACCTCTCGACTTTTCATGGATCGGAACTGATTATTAAATTACTGGGTGACGGAACAGACATTTTAATTTTAATCAGGAGGGTACAGTTTGGAGCAGTCAATTTATATTCTCCACACGCAATCACAAACCCACCGCTTCCGAAAATCATTAAATAAATGTTTTATTCCACGGTATTCCCTATATTTAGAAATTATGAAATTATCCTTCAATATTGTTTTCCGTCAACGCAGAGTTCAAACACTAAATATATCACCAAAAATATCATCACGCCTTTTACCCATTATGGGTGTGGCACTCTGCTTACGCAGATCTCGGTAAGTGATATATTTTTGCGTATGAAATGTAATTACCAGCCGTCAAATTATAGCCCCCAAAGGTGTTAGTGGAGGAGGAACTACAGGGATAAATTTAAATTGGCAACTGTCACTAAATACTTATACGTATATCATAATAGTTATTTACTCTATGATATAGACAAGATTATCGCACGCATGTGAAAGTTACACAACGAGGCTGTAAGCCGAGTTTATATATAAGTGCGATAATCATGTAATATCCCACGGCGTACCTACAAAATTTTATAAACGTTCGTTCAAAATTCTGTAAAATAGTTAAATTGACACCTTTTTTTTTGTGAAATAAAAATGAAATTAAAGAGTTCGAAATTACGGCCACCAAATTAACAATGCGATAATAAAAAACGCACTAGTGCTGTAATGTCATTCATATCCTGTCTGAAATGAATGAGATATGTAGGATTTATCGCACAATAAAACATAGTAGTATATTATGCAACAAGTTTTATAAACGTGTCTATATATTTACAAGTTTTTCAGAATCGAGTGGAGCGGATATATACAAAATGAATATTTAAATAATATATAAAACAAATGATCCACTAATTAAGATAACAGAAAAATGTAATATTTTATTAATAATTTGAAGATGTCAACAGGTAAATTGGATAAAAAATTGACAATTATTGAAACAGCTAACTTGTTATGGAAACCAATACGTTAAATGATATTTCAATACCGGGAGTAGAAAATAGTTATTTATTTAACTTGGCACCAAAATAACAGATTTACCGCAGAGGCTGATGTAAATCTGTATTTGGTGCCGCGTTGAACGCATTATTTTTTTGCCGATTTGGAATTAATATTAATTTAGGGATTATTTTTAATACATATTTTCAAGATTATCGCCATCAAATTACGTGCCATGCGTTTGTTAAACTGTTGGTATTCATTTGACAGTTCATTCGCATTTGTTGACAGGTTGTTATGTAAAATATTTTTATAGCCTTGACAGTACAAGTGACACTTTACAGACTGTTAACAGTCTGTAAAGTGTAACCTCAAATGTCAATCAGCAAAAAAAAAAATATTAATACCATTATGAGTTTCAATTTTCCTACTTTTAAAGTAATCCACAAAATATTTGTGCTTCATTTTTTTGTCAAGTGCTATTAAATATTATTGGTAGTTGTACTGCCAACACTAAAGCTAAGTAGAGTCAAATATCGGTTTCATCTTCGTGTACTAGCCGCGGCAATATCACTGCTGGTTCCTGCTAATTTCCATCGCGTGTCCTGCATGCATTATACGCCCATGAACCGAGCTTTAAGCACAAACATGTTCGTGCACGTTCTAAACACATATTAAGCTCTGATCACTGTACTTGTTACTTGCAACTATTAGCATTGCCCACAGCGTATACTGATAAAACCAGTTGTTAGATACCTTAGTACACATAAAATATTCAGAAATATATGCAGCACTTCAGGGAGGCGGAAGCTTTCAAATTTGTTTCTTGTACAAGTACATAATACCCATAAATTCAAGAATATATAATTATACAATAATACTGAATTATAAACAGAATACTACTTTAGGCTTCTATACATTGTAGACTAGTAGAGGGAGCTTTAATTCCCGCTTTGTTCATTTGTCAGTAGCAACTTATGACTTAGAAACTAAACTACCAGGTTTAGGGACTTTGCTAACACTCCAGAGCGAGTAGTCGCCATATTGAAATAAAATATTCGCCACAGTATTGCTTTTAGTTTACAGAACAAACAAACATCAGTGATCTGTCTACCGTGAGTTTGAAAAGAATTAGGATATAATGTTCTACCATCTCCGAATGGTAATATACGATTGTCATCTTACAAAAAGCTTTTACAAATGTAGTATTTCAAAAGTACCACTCAGGAAGGGAAATATAGCAGGAGAGATAAAGATTGTATTTAAGCAATTCACAATTGTTCCACAAAAACTTTTTCCAACACTAATTAGATATAGAAGCGTGTATATGACATCCAGTTAATTCTGAGATAATTATAAATAACTGTTTACTACTAAACTACTTGAAGTTCAATCATGAATTTTTGAATGAAGATGATGCTGTTCTTCCATAACAAATTAATACAATAACATTGAGAGTTACAAAAATATCGTAATTAATGCCTCATTCATAATACGAAATTAGTAGTTATGGTTAGTACACTCAAGAAAATTTTCAGTTTTCCTTTTGTATGCATTCGCTGAAGAAAATTTAATTTCTTACAAGATGATTAGGTTCAATTTAACAAATTTTTAATTTTGAATAAATATTATTTATCTTCTTTTTTCTGCATTGAAATTAATTAATATATTTTAAATTATGTTTTTAAAAACAATGAAAAAGAAATCGTTTTAATTTTACACAAACCGTTTTTATTTAAAACGATATCATTTTGAATTGAAACTACGCCTATTCAAACTACTTCGTCCATAATGAGTCTCAGTTGAATACTTTGTTATGTTCTTTCAAAACTAAATTAATTTTCATACAAGAATATTTATTAAATTTACAAAAGATTTCAATGAAAACAAAATGGAATTGGCACTATTTAAATCAATTTTTGTCTTCATTTAAGAGGAATCTGTTTCTTTCAAGAAAAAGTTTTATCAGTGAAGTTAGAATTATTGGTTATAGTTAGTAGGTATAGTTAGTAGGTAGTAGGAACATAATGTTCACAATGCAGCAAATTAAGATTTTTAAATAGTTGGTAAAAATGCTTCTGTCAAATTGTGTTACCTACGCCAGTTATTGTTATGTTATTATGTTATCCATTGACAGCAAATTTCAAGAATTGATGAATTATAATTATTAGACATAACACCTACACACTTTTGCAGTCGACGTAGTACTTTTGTGTGCATTTTGTAAGAAATTAAGATACTCAAGTAATGCAATTAAACTTTTCAAAATAATAGTACAACAAGATAATAGAAACATTGATAGATACTTAACAATCAGTGTCCTCTTTACTTTTATTATGCACATGGTTGCATCATCTGTTTATTCATGCTACAGTAATTGGATGAACAACATATACAATACAAACTTTTGCATCGGAATTTGTAAACATATACCTCTCTATATATTGTTTGTATCTAGCATCAGTTTTCAACGCGCAATAACAAAATAAATTCATTACATTCAATAACGTGCAGAACACAGTTTTTGAATATTTGGCATGTACTTATTTTGCGTCTAGGGGATTCATTCCATACATATAACAGATTACAATATTTTCGCTGCTTTTATTATTCCTTGTTATTGTTTAAGAAACACGGAATAATTGAGACTAGAATGCCTGACGAAATATTGAAGACAATCACAAACTGTCATACTCTAGCCAGGTATTGAACCCAAGACTATGTCATACGAAGCAGGAATGATACTTTTTCGCTATCAAGAATTACAACTATTATTTTGATTATTTGTTGATGTTTCTTTAAACCAATGAAATGCTTTATTGTATGTCACGTGTCTACGTTTTAACCAATTCTGTCATTATTATACTGAGAATAACGCTCTTGTAATTAATCCTGGCAATATTCTCTGTAGCTTTTTAGTTTTTGTTGAGGTCAGATAGTTATCAACACCAGTAAAAATGAGCAAAAAGACAGATTTAGTTACGTGCCTGATGATGAAATAAAAAAAATTATCCAATTAAATATAACTCGAGAGTTTTGGCTTTTGTGGCTATTGCCTGGCAACAAGTTTTCAAAAGATCTGTCAAATTATTATCAATTTATTCTCACTCTCTTGTTATATTATTACTGAAAATAAACTGCACAAAAGACAGGATTACTTTCTCTATTATTCTAGAAAAATATGGTACAATCGTCGCTGTATTGTATTCTTTAGAAATCACTTCTGTTTCTTAAAAAAATATATCACATGTCTTGGACCTAATATATGGTGCCCCGTTCGGTACGAAGTACTTTTTTTAATGGTACGGCTTCAACTGATTTGGTTATTAGCCGCTGTACTGTTTGGTGCCAGCCCAGTTCGGGAATTGAACCCGGGACCTCTGGGTCCGTAGCTAGTAGTCTAGATCACTGAGCCACAGAGGCGGGCAGAGAAGTACTTTTATTTGTTGAATGGGCAACAGATACCGAACTAGATACCTCTAAAATTTATTATTCACAGTTAAAATATTTAATGACTTTCACAGAAGCTTCAACCCTGACCCACAATGCATAAAGCCTCTTGATTCTTCCGGTATGCTACATATTCTTAAAGTTATAGCAGCAGTAAAATATCTTCTTTACGTTTGTGCATCCCTGACTTCTAGTAGACGCATCACATAAACATCCTCAGGTTACGAGCTGAC
Source organism: Poecilus cupreus (assembly GCA_963942605.1). Lineage (NCBI taxonomy): Eukaryota > Metazoa > Arthropoda > Insecta > Coleoptera > Carabidae > Poecilus > Poecilus cupreus. The sequence goes on from OZ012723.1 coordinate 16,681,286, forward strand.
GACGCTGACAATGTGAAGACAGTACTCAGGCGCCCCTACCCCACACAATAAGAGGATCAGCCGGTCCGACCAGCGGCTCAGACACCGTCGTCGACAGTGGCGAGACGCTGAAGCTATTTCCAGGTTCGTGGTTCCGCTTCCTCTTAGCGCTGAAGCTGAGAAGCTAAGTGGTGCTGACGACAAGAACCAAACGCTTGAAGACTGCGAACGCAGTTACTGTTTCTTTGTTTAAATTTTCGAAAGCGCTGGAGGTATTATGTTTCATTAGTGAGTATTTTTGATTCCATGTTTATAGAAGTTCTAAATGGAACGAGGAAAGATAATGAAATCACCACATTGTTCCAAAACTATTTGAAATTCTGTGTGTTTTGTTGTAATTCGTAAATAGTGACAGTCCGAGAAAAATGTTTCAAACAATAGTTGTAGATAATAATATTAGAAAATAATTTGTTAAGGCTTCAAATAAACTACCAGTTCCGGTTATTGGATTATCACCAAAAACTAATCAGCTCTTCCAAAGGGGATACCTACAATTTATATATACAAAACATCAGAATTTTCAGTTTAGTATTTTTTGAGAAACCGTATCTTCAGAGATTCACACACACAGGCAGACTGACTGACAGACACACACACACACACACACACACACACACACACACACACACACACACACACAGAGACATCATGGAAAAACTATTAAAATCGTGTTCTATGAACCCTATAACGTGCTCATCCACTGAAAACTCACTACCGAATATTAAGCATGATTCCTATACCTCCCTATACCTTCTCAAGCATAAACAGAATAAATAAGAGTGTAGCAACGGCTATAGCAGGGAGCGTTTATGGCGGTTCACTTAATAACGCAAGTTAAGCACACACTTCCCAAGGTCAGTAGTTGGATGGTAGATATTTACAATAACAATATTTATATGATATATGAATTAGAGCTGGGTGCGTGAGTGACTTTCGACTCACGATCACGCCCGCTCACGATTAAAATTTTGTACTCACGTCCTCTCACGCACGAGAGTTTTTTTAAATTTCACGATCACGCCTGCTCACGAATTGAAATTTATACTCACGCCCGATCACGAACGACGGGTCACGATTGGGTCACGAAATTTTAAATTTTATTTTGAAATTACATCAAACATTAAACTAACTTAAATTAGAAACAGAATAGATCATATTTTATTACAATTCAGGTGAAAAACATATATATGTACATTCCGTTATTATTTTTTTTTCGAACTTTTGATGATTCACTGTACAGTGTACACGCCCGATAAAAATTTACTCACGCCCGATCACGAACGATATTATTTTTTTTACTCACGATCACGCCCGATCACGGTACGAAATTTAAAATTTGACCACGCTCACGCGGGTCACGTCGTGATCCATCGTGACCCGACTAAATTCACGGCCCGCGCCCACCTCCAATATGAATGTGGACGAGACGAAAGTAGTGTGTCAGGATAGGAATGTTTGGAGGAGATTGATTGTTGGTTGAATCGAAAATAATATATTGCTAATATCAATATAAATATTATTATTATAAATATCTAAATTGCAGTCACTATACGTAATATAAATTTTTGCTATTGTAACAATCCATAACCAACAGAAAAGTTGTATTAAAAAAAAACATTTAAATACAAAATTTAAATAAATAATTAAAATCTTTACAGTCATGGATAAAAGAACCTCCATTAACAACCAATATCACAGGAACAAGAGCTGTGAAAACTGAAAATGGGCCAAGGAACGGAAAAAATTAAGTAAAAACTTGAAAAATCAAAGTAAAATGTCTATAAGTGCATTATTTTTTAAATTGGTCTGATCATTGAGACAAAGTTTTTCGTTGTCGCGGATTTTTTTAAATTTCTAAGTGTTCGAGGAAATCCAGTACTCTACCATGTTGTTGAAAATGTAATAATTGATAGTCTTTATTAATATCTAACATGTGTCCAGTATAAATTAAGACGTGAGGATTTCTTTTTCCTTTCCTCGTTCTATATTCTCATATTTACACTTGGGTGACAATCCATCATCAGAAGTTCTAAAGTCTATTTCAAACGCATATTATAATGCGGATTATATTTCAGTAGCTCTGAGCGCTATAAATATTAATGAACTCCTACATAAAATTATCTAAATCTCTGTAAAAAGTGTGTTTAGAGATGCAGTTATGCAGATTCGCGAGAATTTGTTACAGAAAATGCCTCCCTTGCGGGCAAACACTGCTTTCGACAAAAACCGTTTACATTTGCGGGTCTGGGAACGAACTTTACGGGATAAAAACTCCCTAACTAAGCGGTATGACTCGGTTTTTTACCAGTTGTTGCACAGTATGCTCATGACAGTTTATTATTAAATTGCACTGATAACGTTTCAGTTTCCGGGATTTCAGTGCTCTGCACTCTGAGGTTGTTCATTAATATTAATTCAATATGATTCAAATTCAGACCTCAATAAATAATGTAGAAGAACTAAGGACTTTAGTCAAAAGGGCATGGAACGACAATGTTATTAGAAATCGTATGTAACCAATGCCTCGAAGTACAGAAGGGTAACATATTTCTTACTAATTTTCTAGTGTTCTATTTTCTTTCTCACATTTATTTATTGTTTTTATTTATTTCAATAGCTATCTGATTTTTGACGAAAATGTCATACTTTATTTTCTATAAAACTGTTTTGAAAATTAGGCAATCAACAACTAAAAACTGTATTGGAATCATTCCGTAAGGCGCGTTTAGAATAAATTCGACGAATCAGAGCCTCATATTAGCGCGATATATGAAGTATCTTGGTTCGGTTATTGTGGTTACGTCTGTTTTAAATTTTTTTATTTGAATTTGACGTTTTCAACTGTTTTGTATTTGTATTTTTTGTATAATTTCCAAAATCTTGTTATATTTATAGAAAATATAGTCTACAACAAGTAACGGAATGACATATTCCATTACGTGTTAAAGAATATACTATTCTTAATATCTAATGCTATAGATATTTTATTGCATTAACCCTTGGAGAATATACTGGATCAATCTAACCCAAAAAAAATTCTATAACACTGTTTTGGAAACTACACATTCCACAACTAAAAACTGTATTGAAACAACTATCATTCCATAATTTCGACGAATCAGAGCCGCATATTAGCGAGATTTATGAAGTATCTTGATTCAGTTACTATGGTTACATCTGTTTGCTTTAATTTTATTTATTTGAGTTTGACGTTTTTAACAGTTTTACATTTGTATTTTTTACATAATTTCCAAAATCTTGTTATAGAAAGTATAGACTATAACATGTAACGGAATGGCATATCCCACAAACCGTAGCCCTCGCCTTCGGCTTGGACTACAAACTTTTTGTTTGCGTGGGATATGTGCCATTCCATTTGATAGTTTCCCATATAAATTTTTAGCTTAAAATATTTAAAAAATAAAAAAAAATTTTTAAAATTTTTTTCGCGATTCTTTTTAACCTTGTTGAAGACATCAACAATTATAACATTTAGCATAAATCATTTCTATGGGATCTTAAGTAAACCTCAGAATTTTTTTAGACTAATCTATCCAGTCATTGCAAAATGGAAGACGATAAAAAATTATTGGGTCAGATTGACCCAGAGTATTCCCCGTGAACAAAAAAATAGGTGTGTAGAGCCTAGAGGGTAAAATGAAGACGTTTTAAAAGTAAATATAAATTTTAAACAACTTTTCATTTTTGTACTTTTGCTCTAAAAGTCTAAAATATACAGGAGATCCATCCGCACATTTTAGAAATCCAATGTTAAACTTATAATATGTTCCGCGTTTCGTTGTATACCCGGTATACAGCTGATTATAATTAAATTTCACTGATATATTTTTGCCAGCATTAAACAGAAAGATGAAATGTATTATTTATGAAACAAACTACGTAAAAACTTAATTAATTCTGGCAGTTTCAGATTAGATTCGCTGTTAAAATTTCAGTGTGCACTGCAGTTCTGAATAAAGCAAAATGCGAAGTTTTATTAATGAAACAAATGATGAAAATAGTTAATTATTTGCATCTGACGGAAATTTCAAGTTCGGTTGTTAATAGCGGAGAAAACGATTAATTTTGTGCAGAGCTAATAACTTCCGTCTGGTAAGATTAAGTCCATAATTTTCCCAATGGCGAATGGACTACACTTCGTGCAAGCATAACAACAACGCCCCTTGGAAAATTTACGATTTGGCGCATGGCGCATGCTGTCGATTTCCCAATTTTCCAAATTGCTTCTCATAAATCAACCGCCGAACAAACAGGCATATTGAAAACTGTGAAAATTGATTCGTGCAATGAAAATATTCTTCAAATAAAAAGAGCAAAGCGTGAAAATATGGAATTTTTAATTAATACGAATGTCGAACCGAGGCGTTGTTGTTTTCTGCTTAAATGAACTTCCTTTCTGCAACGGAAATTGCGTTGCGCTATCTGGCTTCATTTGTTCTAGTTACGTCTTTGTTTTTAATGAAACTCGCCCTCTTGAGGAAGCACAGTGTCATTAAACTTGTTTACTAAATGCTCACAAATAATAATTATATCACGGATTTATACTATTTATCCTCCGCGAGTTTTTTTCTTGAGGAAGGCAAATTAGCATAATTTGAGCGACCGGCAGCACGAGTCACGAGAACGACGGAAGAGGCAGCGTTTGGCTAGCAAGAACAGTGCCGATTTGGATTCCTGCGGGACATTGTCTCGCTCGACTTGTTTTGCATTGTTCCCAGCTCCTGAATAATTAACTGCTATCTTCGGACTGGATATCATTCTATCGTGCTTCACTCACTTCATACCAGACCTGGACTCGTATTTTTTAAATAGTTCGCGAATTCACCGCGCTACACTGAAATTCTCAAATTCCGGCAACTAAAACCAATAAGCGATCACATCAAATGAGCGAATAGTTCGAAATAATAATTCTGCGAGACCAAACGACGAAAATAACTAACTGTTCAACATTTATAGACTATTCATTTCAAGCTTAAGACTAAGACCGCAATTATCATTTCGTCTTATCAGTTGTTCTATCTTGTCTCGTAATTTTTATCGATATTAAAGTAAAATAAGACAGCCACTGATGGTCAAGAGGCTTCAAGAGTGCTTAGATTTACAATCTGTAATCTGACGGACGGGGTTCGCGGCACGCACGATACATGTCGAATTACTCATATTACACAATATTTTGTTAGTATTATAAATTAGTTAATTCGTATGTTTTCATTTATATCTTATATATCTAATTGTTAATATATTGTATAATTGTATGCACTTTCTATACACAATTTGTATAATACTTTGTATTGGAATTCGTGAGAACCTATCATTGGTCATTGTTGGCTGTTGGTTTCTCCTCATTAAATAAATAAATAAATAAATAAAAAAATATATAATTTGCAGCTTAGATGGATGATAAAAGTCGGCGATCCCTTACGACTGTTGACTGACTATCAGCAATTTCGCTAAGGCAAATAAAACATTCGGACAATGAAACTGGTGGAATTCAGGTCTTATGCTCCATTATAGAAGAAACAGGATATAATTATCAATATTTATAAAGTAAAATAAGTACCAAATCGGCAACGGTCATGGAATAGAGAATTTGACAATGATCATGGCAGGAAGCGTTGATGCCGGTTTACGCGATAACGCAATTTAAGCAACACTGCCCGCATTCAGTAGTAGGATGGGTGACCGTATTGCGAAAACATACACCTGAGAAGATTGCTTGCCGTTGTCATACCACTAAAAATGAGGAACCGAGGCATTTAACCTCAGCAGTTGAAACCGCTTTAACAAAACAAAACATAAAGTACCAAATCTACCAAAATATGAATGGAAACAAATAAAACGGTAACAATAAGCTTTCAGTTCTTAGTTATTTGAATAAACTTTGATTTCAATAATGAAAATTGATTATAAGGGATCAGAAAGCAATTTTTCTATAGAGATAAGTTCTTTTTTTCGCGATCGCCCAGAAAATGAGCTGTTTCTGATCGCTTTTTAGACCGGGAATTCCTTCTTTACCGAGCTAGCTCGGAAAATTGACTATAAGGAATCGGAAAGCAATGTTTCCATAGTGATCAGTTCTTTATTTATTTATTTTTCATTCATGAGTCAAATATTGCAATAAGGTGTAAGAATTGTTATTTCTTTTTTCAGGATCGCGAAAAAAATATTGTTTCCAACATAACCTGAAAGTGTCTTGACTAGGTTCGCAAGCTTGCTCAGCCAGTAAAGTATCACTTTCAGGTCTTGTTACGTAAATTACTATTGCTTGGTCATTATACTCAGTAATTCAGAACGATATTTGTCATTATACTCAGTAGGTAAGTCTGAACAATTATTGTAGTCTGATTATAATTATAACTTTACAAAACAGTACTAAGTTACGTTAGTAGTTAAGTTAGTCAATGTTATTTAAAGTTAGTTGCACCAACAAAACTTAGATTTTAAAGTTGGATTAAATAGACAAAAGCAAATCGAATGTTTTACAGCAATGTAAATTTTTCCATATGACATGTAGCTTCGATTTGCTTTTATCTAATTAAACCAAGTTTAAAGTTTAAGTTTTCTTGGTGCAACTGGCCATTAGTGAAACGTTAGAATAGAGTAGGTTGTATAATAATAACAATAATTGATGAATGTTTGAGTGAAAAATTAGTAATAAGGTGAGAACTAAATTAGTAATTTGCCCAGCAATCTACTGATAGTGCGATTTTAGAATCGATAAAAATCGTATTATTGAAATGTTTTTGAAGTTTACCAATATTCTGTCGTACCAAACATCCCAAAAAGGAAAGTAAAGGGGGTGTTTAAATACCAGAATATACAATCGTTGTTCCAGCTTTCTGAAACGTAGCAGAAATCAATGAAAATTATCGTTAAATAATATCGGAAGGTTCCCCATTATTGTCAGAGTTCAGTGTTCAACAGAAACGCCCATACGTCAAATTAAATTAAAAATTTGCGCCTCTAAGGTAATTACCTCGAGTCCGGCCCTTGGCTCCTCGCCAGCACCGAACAAGAGACCTCGGCACTCTAAGACCAACTTCGTCGATCAACTGGACGACTAATTAGTCTCTCCGGATCGTTGAAGACGGTAGTTGGAGACGGGGAAGTTATTGGCTGTTAAAAGCTTCGCCTGCCGCCGTCGTCGCCGCTGGCGGACACTCCACAATTCGTTACCCCGATCATGACACAGCCACCGCGACGCCCCGAGCAGGTGAGAGTGACGATCAATTTGGCGGTGGGGCGGACAAACGCCCGGAATATTACCGGCAGTAAAAGAACGCGAGCTTGACGATCTGAGAGCATTATAGTATTCATTACGTGCTTTATTATATTCCTGACGAAAAGAGAAAATAAATCTCTGTATATTCTTGGATAACTTGGCTTTATTATTTGAAAATTATTGTCTATAACGACGTTTCGGCCATGGTTACGGCCATCTTCAGGTTCGGATAGGTTAATCACGTTACAATAACAACTGTCCTTTTTGCAACCAGGACAATTATTTAACAGTGTATTTCTATTAATGTATTATTTAATATTTATATCAAACATTACTTAAAAAAAAAAAATGGGGTAAAGAGCTCCGTGGTAACGTGTCGGACTGTGGATCGTGAGATCCTCAGTTCGAATCCCACAGCTGACAGTTGCCAGTTTACATTTACCCCTGTGGTTCCCCCTCCACTAACATCTTTGGGGGCTATGATTTGACGGCTCGTAACCGCACTTCATACGAAAAAAATATGTCACTTACCGAGATCTGCGTAAGCAGCGTGCCACACCCATAATGGGTAAAAGGCGTGATGATATATTTATTTATTTATTTTATTTATTACTTTTCAAAATAATTTCTTTATATTTTCTGATCAACGAAGACTGACTCTATCTTGGCTCGCATTTTCAACGTCAGTTGGCGTTCCAGTATTATTATATTTCACTGGTTTCAAATGAAGTATGTATGTTACAAGTGTTTGAAATAAAGAACAATAAGCAATATTCTTGTACCTATTTGTTTTTCCTACGATTAGTTTGTCACTATCACACTATTCTACAGATGACTAGAATCAGCTCTGTACCCATCTAGTAGATGGTCGTTCTGGTAGTCCTTTTCCTCTGGGTCGTCCGTTCTTACAGATTAATGTTAGCCTGTCTTCTGTCATTCGGTTCATGTGTCTATTCCATCGTATTTTTCTCATTTTATACTATTTTGCTACATCCAATATTTTAAATACCTCTCTAATATTCTCATTAGTTTGTTTATCAACTCCTTCTATTTACCTAAGAACTTTCATTTTAGTTGTTCTCATTTTCTGTTCCGATCCAATTCCGAGGTAAATATTTTATATATTTAATAACAAATAATTGAAACATCTAGTGTAGATGTCAAACATGTCAATTTTGATTTGCATATTGTACAGAAAGTTTCTCAACAATTTCGTATCTCGACTCATTAAATTGTCTCGAGTTCTTATCGTGCAAAACAGAATTCAATAATTTCCCTGTACTATTATATAAATTTTCAATTCGTCGCACAACAAATAAGGCCAATCTATCATTATCTAAAATGTATTTTATTAGAAATAAAACTTCCGAACTATATACAAATGCATAATAGAACACTAAACTTAAACTTCCATTGGCATTCAAACGAATCCCAACAATAAAAATGAAATCAGGGGCAATGATCCAAAGAAAGAGGAACTATTCCGTTTCGATAGTATATTTAGAATTTCGAGACAGAAAAATTTATTAGTCAGGCGTACGTTTCTTAAATGTGTTATTTTATCACTCGAATTTATAAGTGTAACCAATGTTGACACATTTATAATTTGGCAGATTTTGAAACCGCACCAAATTGCTACTAACTAAACAAATTTCCTACGTCTCATAAATTCTCACTGTTACATTTTTCTCTTTCGTATTATTAAAGTTGACAGCATTGAAATATTATAATTACAAGCATAAAGATAAAAATATCAACTCGTCATTCGCCGAGATTTGAACATGTGTTTTGCACATAATATACTACACCAACTCAAATCATCCGAAAACTCTATTAACATAACTTTCACGAATGCGTTCCTGCAATTATTTTCACACTTGAAATTTATGGCTCAAACGTATGCAACGTAACAAATTTCTGTTAATTGTAACATTACAATTCTGTGCATTTTTGAAATTCCTTGAATAAGTACAGTGTCACCTTTAAAAAGCAATAAAAACGTGTGATATATTCTTGTTTACTTTTCTGAATTTTTAGGGTTTGAAATGTAGCGTCATTCATTTGTTTGCCGGCGTGCGCGTGAATGTTTGACGAGCAGGAAATGAAGCTGGTTCGTGTACTCGCGTGATGCGTGTGTTTTAATTATGCTGCAGGATTCGCGTCGCGTTAATTAAGAGATTATGTTACGTATGAAATCGCCAAAAAAATTATAACTTGGATCAGTTTCACCTGATACGATATGAGTATTTATTTTTGATGACACTATAATTAAAGAATCATAGATGTACTGGCCTTGGTACCCTATTGTAATAAAGAAGACTAATATTTAGTGTTGCCAAGCATGTTATAAAGCACTTATTTATTACTGTTATTCAGAAAAACAAATTGTTTCACAAACATAAAAATAAATAAATATATCATCACGCCATTTATCCGTTTTGAGTGAAGCAGTCTGTTTCCGCTGATCTCTATAATCTTTGGGAGTCGTTATTCGATGGCTGGTAACAGTGCTTTACGTGAATTAATAAGACTTTTGGATATAGTTCTGTAGATATAATTTAACCAACCTAATAAATTTGCTTTGGCTAGTCATGCCATTGAATATTTGCACAATTTAATTTTGAAGAAACTAAAATAATAGCAAAATCCAAATGTTCTCATAAGATAAGCGATTAAAATCTATAAGCAGAAAAATACAGTGAATCAGAATGAAGGCTACGAACTGAACAAGACTTGGATTTTTCTGTTTTATAACATAAGTCATAATTTGATGTTTATACAATGTGTTCAAAAAGTTGAATTAAAAAACAATAAAACACGTTTTTAATATTTTTCAAAAACCTATCTTATGTCACCAAACGCGATACCCCACCGCCACCCTCTGGGGGTAGGGCGGGGGCACTTTGAAATATTAAATATTAATTTTTTTCTGATTACAACGCCATCTATCGCGAATCGGAAAAAGTTTCATACAAAACCTACTTAGTTTTAGCAGTACTATCCGAATGTACAATAAAAATGGGGGTCCCCATTTAAGATATCAAAGTGACCCCCGCCCTACCCCCAGGGGGTGGCAGTGGGGGACCGTGCTTGGTGACAAGATAGGTTTTTGAAAAATATTAAACACGTGTTTTATTGTTTTTTGATTCGATGTGTATCTCTCGAGATATTTCACCGTCCCGAAACTTTTTGAACACCCAGTATAGCTACTGTTTTTCTTACTTGTTTATATCATTCTTTTGTTTCCTAATGAAGAATTATATTGAATAATTCCAAATGTTGAATTTAAATAAATTTATATCTACAGAATTACTAGTATATCCAAAAGTCTTATTATTTCATTTTTATGAGTTCTGAAAGTTTTTTACACTAGTTGAAGCACTTCGCGTATAAATGATGTACCTAATACCGGCATCTGGCGTGTTGATAAAATTAATTTATTGATTACAAAATTATCCTCAGTTTTATTATTCATTCGATGTGCATAAGAACACTTCGAAGCTTAGAAGAAAATACTCTTCGGAATTGTTTCACGAAATGTTTGTTTTGATTCAATTCAATTCAGTTCAATTCGTCTCTGAAGTGAGTTGTCTCCTTTCGTACTGTCGTAGAATCCTTATTTCGGATTCAGATCTGTCTATTTAGAGTCTGACAGAAGGAAAAAGAAAATAACCAACAAAAAGATAAATAAGATTGGAGAAAACTTTAGCAAGTCTTATTTGGCAAACAATGAGGGTTTTGACTTAATAATTATAGAGAAAGTAAAGTTTATTGTCAACCGTTTTCCGCCAAATTTCAGCGAATGGTGAAAGCTGTAATAATGAAAATTTGCATAATCCTTGAAAATTGCTGCAAACCTTAGTTACGAGTTAACCAAACGTATCAGTGTGCAAGTCATCAAAGTGGAAAACATAATGAATAAAGCAATCAGTTGGACGTTCGCAAAGCCATCAGTAAAGCAGGACCGCTGACCATTACCCGTTCTCCTGCTGAAAGGATTCACGCACCGTGAAAGCTTCTTCTTGACGCCCTTCAGTCGCCGGTCACTCGCTGAAAGACTGCCGCCCGGGTTATCGAGTAGCGAGGATGAGGCAGTATTTTATGCTAAAAGTGCATAGTTGTGTGCTTTTTATGCCCAACGAAGCGTGGATTTTTACAGAGGGAGGTTTAATTGTATGTGGAAAAAGCCGAAATTGCAAAATAATTGTGCTAATTTGTATGCGAAACTTTTTACAACAAAACAATGCCTGAAATTTATTTTAGATAGTCCGTAAACAATTTAATAATCGTGGAATTCTAAATATTTGGATTGTTATACAAGTATTTTTATAATTGTTTTTAGTTCAATAGATGATATATTTTTGATTGCAAGAATTAAGAATTGGTTATTTTCGTTTATTGAGTACAGTCGAATTAAATTAATATTCGTGTACAACACATATGAAAGTATTTATTTTCATTTTTACCTCCCATCACATCCTGTAATGAAGGTAAAGGAATCATGTTAAAAATTGGGTAGTGAGATTTCAGTGAGTACGTTTTAGGGTCCCTAGAATACGATTTTAATAGTTTCGCGATGATGTCTGTGTGTTTGTCTGTCTATCTATCTGTCAGTCTGTGTGGATCTCTGGAGTTACGGTTTCTCAAAAACTACTAAACTGAAAATTTAGATATTTTGTATTTATAAATTGTATCCACTTTGGAAGAGCTGATTAGTTTTTGGTGATAATCCAATAACTGGAAGTGGTAGTTTACTAGAAGCCCTATCAAGTAATTTTGAAATAAATCAGCAAATTGTGGTTTAATGAAAATTTTGTTATTAGAATAATGTTCCAAATATTATTATCTACAATTATTGTTTGAAACATTTTCCGGTTACTGTCACCATTTACGAATTACAACACGTTAAAGAAATATTATATTTTGATATTTTCGTTTATATCTGCTAACCTGTGATTTTTGAGAAAAACTAAATAACGGTTTAAAAATGTCATTTTTTGACATGTGTCATAATTTTTTGAAGGGATGAGCGTTTCTTAATAGTGGTGGTCTTTGTTCGATAAGAAATCTATGGCGGGAGGTATTGTGGTGCCCACAACAGATTTTTTAATTTGTTTAACAACAATCATGTGCTGTTATGAAAATTAAACCCGAAACGAGCATAAATTAATTTATTCCTCATAACCAACTAAACCCAAACCTACTTGGGACCTCCTGCAATAATCATAATCTAATAATAGGAACGGTATGGCTTCGTTACCTACATAACGGAATGTTTATTTAACGAATGTGTGACGCATTCATGACGTCACTGTCGGATGGTTTGTTTCCGCATCCGCGTATTCGTATCCCGTATCCGTTCTGCATTTGTGAGTGTCTGCTGTTATCGAGCGACAAGAGGGTTTCCTACCCTCTCTTACCCATGGACGTCCTCTGCTACTGTCTCTGTTCGTGTATAATTTCGAATTTAATAATGTGGCGGCATAAGTGATATTCTGCTGCCATCACGCCCCGCCGCCCCTCATCCCGGGTGGATTATGAAGAATGAGATATTGCTTTCCAGTATTCTCTATTTCAAAGTTTCTTTATTTTGCTCCTATAACTTCTTGTTTTCTTGTAAGTTGATATGATGCAAATTAAAAATATGCGCGATATTTCGAAAATCTAATAACGATTGTTGAGAATATTATACCTTCTTTTTTCCTTTATGACGGCTACTCGCATTAAAATGAACTATAATTGCATTCTACCCTACTTCTTCATCAAATACACACTCAAATCCGAAACAACGAACTTTTAAATCCATTTCAATAAAGGAAGTATTTCAATTACATACTTTTTTTGTTTCTCTACATGTTTACTTGCCTTCACATCTTTTGTTCAGGACTGATACAAATACAGCGAAATCCTTTCAATATTTCCCAACACATTCCAATTAAAGACTTTCAACTGTTACAGTTCTAGTTGAAAGAAACATGGAGACGAGCATATACACTACATTTTTTGTATCTGCAGCTTTACTTTGCTTCACATATTTAAAAGATTGCTATACCAAATAAAGCAACTCTTTTTGTATATTACATACTCTTAGTTCGCCATTTTAAAACAAAATGGTGACGAGTTATCTTACAAAGGCCTTGTAATTTTCATATTACTTAAATACATTCAATCCTTAGAATGAATTAAATATATCATCATGCCATATACCCATTTCTAGGTATGGCACTCTGCCCAAAGCATATTTCGGTATTATGATATATTTCTGCGCGTGAAGTGCGGTTACCAGCCGCCAAATCACGTCCTCCATGGATAGTAATGGTGGAGGGAGCCACAGGGTTAATTTTCGAAATTTTATGTCGAAAATTTGTTGGTTGTGAGGCTCGAACTGAAGATCTTATTATATATAGTCCGATGCCTTATCACGGAGCTATTGATTGAAGATTTAAGAATATTTTAATATAAATTACAAAAAACAAATATAAAATCTCTAGTCTAAAATATTTCTGTATCTACGTTTCAAAATGCGCACAAATAGATAAGAATGATTTCAATAAAGAAAATATAGAATATGTACCAACATCCTTTCTTAGTATGATCCGTGGTACAATTTTGCAGAAACTAGATTTGTAGGAATCGATTAAAGAACGTATTCAGATAAAATACAAATGTAAAATATCTACAGTCTGAAACATTTCTAAATCTACGTTCTAAAATGCGTACAAATACCAACGTAATATAATGATGTAGCATGAGCCATAGTAGAATTTTGTGGAAACCAGATTTGTAGGAATTGATCAAAGAACAAACTAAAATAATAAAAATAAAGGCGATGATCGAGAGATGAGTAAATATGGGAAAAATAAAAAAAAAACCAAATTTGAAGTCATTTAATTAAAAACTACGCTGACATTTCGACAGTTAAAACTGTCATCATCACAGCTAAGTTAGAGTTGAAAAAACTATTTCATCCAATACCTCTCAATAAATGCTCTATAACTACGGCGATTTTAAACGAGGAAAGTAACAGATTACCCAATAGTTGGTATAATTTTGAGAAAAGTTACTAGTGGGTAATTTTTTATTTATAAAAATAATAACACACAACACCTTGCTATATACTTCGATTGACATTTTAATTTAGAAAATTTAAAGCATATGTCACTATCAAATAATATTTCTTTTATAAATATTACATTTATTAAGAGGTGTTAGAAAAAACGTTATACTTCACACGTGGGCAAAGTGGGGTTACCTACTCGATAAAATTATCACATTCAGCCTTCGGCTTCGTATACTAAAAATTTCTCACGTGGGTAATTCCTTAATTTTCCCCCAAATATAAATATTGCGTATTTTTATTTCTGAATCAAAATGTTAAAAATTATACACAATTACAGTCATAAAAATAACAAAATACATATAGACAAATAAATTGATATTTTCGAAGCTGATGTGATGTTTTTCAACCCTAATTTAGCCCTGATAATCACAGTTATAAATGTGTAAATGTCGCCGTAGTTTTTAATTAAATAATTGATTGCAAGCCCGTTTTTTATTCTTCCCGTAAAATAGTAAATCTAACCTCTTCGCTTTAAAGCAATAAAGAAAACATCTAAAACCGTATTTTGTAACTAAGTTATCATCAGTAGAATCAGAAACAGTCAATCTTGACCACTGACTTGGTTTACAAATAATGTTAGTTAGTTAGTTAGTTAGTTTATTTACTCATGCCTTTCGGCCTAGAATCTACACAAATTTTTACATCTTATTTCTATATTGATTACATTATATAATAATAATAATATGGTTTAACACTCCTTGTGGAGTTGCACCGCTTCAATCGAAGCTTTCTAGATCCTTTTTTTGGAGGGGATCACTCTCCGATTACATTATACTCGTATAAGTTAACTAAAAAAAAACTATATTAAACGTTTTCTTCTTTCTTATAAATAATGTAATCTTGTTATTATTCCTTCTGCTTCTACTGATGATAACTTAGTTATCGAAATACGTATTTAAATATTTTCTTTATTGCTTTTACAATTCTGTATCTGTTATAAAATGCATAGATAGACAATAGGATGATTTTCAATAAAGAAATGGAATATATGGCCGGTACATAAATAATATTTGTAGGATATACGTGAAATTACTGCTGCTTGGCAGGGTGACATGTACTCGCATTACGTTTAAAATACATCGTAATAATTTTTTACAAAAGTGAGTTTCTGGTACAATTTTTTATGACAGCTATTAATATCCATATTAAAGGGAATCTGAGGATTACCGCGGAGAAAATAAAAATAACGTGAAGAGAAAGAGACAAAGTAGCGTATATTAAGCAAGCTTGAATCACGGTTGAATCTGCAAAGCATAGCAGACGACTTTCACCCCTAACAACCAAATAACACAGGGCGGTCTCGTTGGCAGTTGTTTTATTTGCGCTGCGACTGTTTTCCAAATGGACGGCCATGAATAAAAATTATACGGATCGCGTTTCAACACACACGGATTCATCCCTGCAGGGCCGGAACAAGGGGGAGAAATCATACATCTCCACGGCAAGGGGTGAACTAATTACGCACACACATCCATCCATCCACACAGACGACATTGAGAAAATGGACAAATCGTGATTATTTTTTGACGTTTCTAGAAACCAATGAAATGCTTTATTATATGTCACGTGTCTGCGTTTTAACCAATCCTGTCATTATTATACTGAGAATAATGCTCTTGTGATTATTCCCGGCAATATTCTCTGAAGCTTTTTTCTTTTTGTTGACAGATGTTAGATAGTTATCAACACAAGTAAAAATGAGCAAAAAAGATAGATTTAGTGACGTGTCTGAAGATGAAATCTAAAAATAATCTAATTAAATATAACTCGAGAGTTCGATAAATTAGAAAATAATTCTCAAGCATCTTTCTCAAATTTGTCGCCATTTGGCAATTGCCACTCAAGCCCTGCGGGCTTTCGTGGCAATTGCCTGGCAACAAGTTTTCGAAAGATTTGTCAAATTATTTTCAATTTATTCTCGCTCTCTTGTTATATTATTACTGAGAATAAAGCTCTAGTGATTATTCCCGGGAATGATCTCTGTAGCTTTTAATATTTTTCTTGACAAATGTCAGATGGCAGATAGTTATTATCAACACAAGTAAAAAATGAGAAAAAAAGATAGATTTAGTAGCGTACCTGATGATGAAATAAAAAAATCTGATGTGTCCAGCACATAACCTCCCGCCCAATACTACTATTAAACGGTACAAAATAGTATTTGATGATACAGAAACATACCTTCTTATTTGTTTATTTTCTATTTATATTTGAGAATTTTAATTTTCTTTCGTATATTTATTTAATTTTTTGACATATATTTCACAAGAAAACAGCTTCACAATCACAATGACATGTGTCACATTTCGTAAAAAATTGAAAATTTTCCATGGTGTACTAGGAATGCAAGATTTGTGAAATCTAATTTCTTTATATTTTATTATCTCTAAATCTAATGAAAATTATTAAAATTAGTGTAATCAAAAAAAATGTAGAATTAAATATTCTTCAACTTTCAAAATAACATAAATTGTTGAAAAAGGAAATTTAACCGTGTTTTTCACGAAAAACTGTTAAGGGCTTCAAGTAAACTGCTACTTCCGGTCGACCAATTTTATCCAAAATCTAATCAGCTCTTCATTTAAATATAAGAAGCAATAATTCAAAAAATTGTATTTTTTGGTATTATAGTATTTGAGTTATGCGAGACGAAAAAATTGCCACAGACTACACACACACACACACATACATACATACATACATACATACATACATACATACATACATACATACATACATACAGACATCATCGCGAAAATAGTAAAATAGTACTGTAGGGACCCTAAAACGTGCTTATTCATTGAAAACTCACTACCCAATTTTCTGACCAAAAACAATACCTCCCTTACCTAGAGGTAGGCGGGAGGTAAAAATAATCAAATTAAATATAACTCGAGATCTCGATAAATTAAAAAATAATTCTCCAGTATATTTCTTAAACTTGTTGCCATTTAGCAATAGCCATGAAAGCCTAGAGGGCGAGAGTTCGGTAAATTAGAAAATAATTATCCAGTATCTTTCTCAAATTTATTGCCATTTGGCAATAGGTATTTAAGCACTACGTTAAAATTATTTTCAATTTATTCTTACTCTCTAGTTATATTACTATTAAAAATCTCGCCATACATTTTTTCATGATTCCTTATGCTACGTTACTGCGTTATAAGATAATTAAATAAAAATAAATAAATATATCATCACACCTTTTACCTATAATGGGTGTGGCACTCTGCTTATGCAAATTTCGGTAAGTGATATATTTTTTCGTATGAAGTGCGGTTACCAGCTGTCAAATCATAGTCCCCAAAGATGTTAGTGGAGGGGGAACCACAGGGGTAAATGTAAATTGGCAACTGTCAGCTGAGGGATTCGAACTGAGGATCTCACGATCCACAGTCCGACACGTTACCACGGAGCTATTTACCCCATTGATTATTATTTAAAATATCAGATTGGGACTGTAAAAAATCCTTGGTACAGGTCTGGAACATCGGCATGTATGTAAAACGATAGTACATCATAAAGTGAGTATATTTTTGTATGTGGTAGTAAAATGCGTACTGACTGTCCTGATATACGCGTTTTACGCGGATGTTCAGCCGGGATGAGTGTTTATACATTTAAACAATTGTGTTATATCTGATGTAAAATGGAAATTTTATTATACTAGAAACTGAATTTATTTCATGATGAACGTCACATTATGTCAGGTACTACAAAGTTTACCCCACAAATTAGATAATTCTGTATTATCAGATTTAACGCGAAGTTGGTACTTAACAAAGTGCTTTAATTTAATTATTATCGAAATTTCTTGAAAAATAATATGAGAAAACAATGTTTTTACATCACTTGATCACTTGTGAAAATGACTCGCATATAATCATTAGTCAAATTTGACTTATCGCATTATTGAAGGCTTTCGTTATTTATATGTACTGGAGCTATTATTCATAATTTAAAGTATACTTATACAAGGTATTTGTTTTCACTTTCAGAGTCATTTCGGTTTTCCTTAATTTTGACTTTCAAATAATCAAAAGATCGGAATGTATTGACAAATATAAAGGTACACCAAAATTGTTTACAACACAAATGTAAAATTCACCACTAAGTCACTAACAAACAAAAATATTTCACCCGAAACAGCAAACGTAAAAATTAATATAATTTTTTATATGTACGAGTATATGTTTCATTTATTAATTTCGGCAAAACGGCAGTTGAGGGACACCTCTGAAGTTGGCTACAGAGCTGTGGTGTTCTTTATGGTTTCTGTCTCGTTTAGGCCGTTAGATGTGTAATGATAATACTGTATTTTAATGTGATATGAATGAGTTAGACGTATGAGAAACCTCGTAGCTAGCGCAGGAATACTGGGACCCGAAAAGATAGGGTTGTTAGAATAAAGGATGAGCACCAAGGGGCACGTTCGGCGGCGCCTGTCTTGGACTAACTAACCTAAATACGAGTAAATGTGTATGAAAAGGTTCCATTAAAAATGAGTACTGTTATGCGATTTTTTTTTTGCAGCCTACTTCAAAGGCAGAACTGAAGTTTAGCCCTCTCACTTTTCAACCTGCGAAATCAGTACATTTTTCATTACTAACTGATTTATAACAATATAGGCTTTTCTGTGCAAGTAAATTTTCTACAGCATTTTCTGCCTGTTGCCTTAATTCGTGTGGAGTACATCCATTTATTCACTTTCAGAATCAGTCATTTTGGTTATCCCTAATTTTGACTAATCAAAAGATCGAAAATTGATTGACAAATATAAATGTCACTCCGAAATTGTTTACAACGCAAATGTAAAATTCATCACCTAGCAAACAAAAATATTTCACCCAAAAAAGCAAACGAAAAAAAAACTAATATAATTTTTTATATGTATATGTTTTATTTATTATTAATTTTTAATTGTGAATAAAATAGTACACAAATCTTGCTTTCCACCTTAGTATGTACTATGAACTATGCTATTTAGTTCTATATTAAATTGACAGATTAAAATATTTAAAACAAATTGCAAGCACTATACGAATACGTCAGTAGCAATAAAAAGAGTAGGCGGAAAATTAGGAATTATTATTATTAATTACATTAAATTACGGTATCAAAATAAAATAATCTGTTTAAATAAGATGTAGGGATATTGCAGTATTGTGATTTGGATGTAAAATTTTTTGCCGGACATTTTTTATTTACAAAAAACGTAGGACACACAGTTTATGTTGTCAAAATAAAGTTATGCGGAAGGAACAAGTCATACGTGTTCAGTTGGTTTTATTTGTATAAGAAAGTAGTGTGGTGCCCACACCAGATTTTTTATTCGATGTGTATTTCTCGAGATATTTCACGGTCCCGGAACTTTTTGACCACATTTTATAGTTCGCTTATTAACCGACACTACACTCATTTAAAAATTATTGAATATCTAACAATGGCAACGTTATTATTGCGTCAAACAATAACAAACATAATTCACGGCAGCAGTAAATCAAACCATAATGCAACATCAATGTACACATGGTGAAATGACTAAATCATGTCCATCTATCTTAATCAACAATACACCCCTGCCCCTTCCTATGTGTAAGCCTAACCGAAGCGAATCTACAAATACATCACACACACGGTGACCACACATTTCGAAATTATTTTTATCATTACCTATAATGACAAACATAGCATTTATTGCAGTGCAATATAGTAATTCTGGAACGCGCACTTATAGGCTTTTATGAACGAGAAAAACAAGCCTGAGACAAGAATACATCGTGGGTTACCCGTCTTCGTCTAATATTTATTTCTAGAGCGGTTGTTATGGGTTGGTTAAGCGATTGCTATGTGAAAACACGTTGCGCAGCCTTATGTAAAGTTGATAAATATTTTTTGCCGATTGACATTAAAGATGACACTTCACGGACTATCACAGTCTGTAAAGTGTCACTTGTATGCCTAGGCTGTAAAAATATTTTACATAACAACCGCTCAACAAACGCATAGCAACCGTTAATAAATATATAGCAACCGATCAACACATGTATGGCAACGTAATTTGACAGCAATAACCTTCAAAATATCTATATAAAATAATCCCTAAATTAACATTATGTCCAAATCGGCAAAAAAAATATGTGTTTAAAACTCGGCATCAAACACAGATTTATAGCTTCGGCAGCCTCTGCTGTAAATCTGGTATTTTGATGCCTAGTTAAACAAATAACTATTATCCACAACTGTCAAATAATATACCCACCATTTAACGTTGTTTATCAAATAATGAACTATGTTACTGTTGCTAATGAAATAATATTGACAGTTCGATGAATTAATATTATTCATTCGTTATGTCAAATTCAAATCTTACCTGTCAAAAGAGTAAAATCAAAATCACTTTTAAGTAATTTTATCCACACTAATTTTCTCATTTTTCATACTTTCATTTCTTTTTAAGCTTAAACTATAGCTGAATAATTAGTTTTAAGATTTTTGGCTAAATGTCAAATCACTTCAAAATTTTGATACAACAGTACATACCTAGTGATGGGTGCTACAATTTTTCTATGTTGATAAACAATAGTATATTGTGTTATTACGAGTAAATGTGATACTTTGGGTGCTGAGCATGTAAGTTTGAACAATTACATGCGAAGCACTCAAAGACACATTTACTCCGAATTACACATGCTATTTTTTCTTCAAACATAGAAAATAGACATTAAAACATTAAAAAATGCTCAAAACTTCAACAAATATTCTACCGTATCCAGTATTTCTAGTTGCCACAGAATATGTTATTTTGTTATTTTTGTTTATTTGTTTTATTCTTAACTGTCAAATTATTGAATTACAACCTTACTATTTTGCATGATATTTTACTTTGTCCGCCGCCGGAGTAAATGTGTTGCCAAGGAAACAGTTTTACGCCGGCGGCGACAATATTGAACTTCTGCTAGTTGAATACAAATACATAACAACGTACTTTTATGACGTTTGAAGAAAAACAGATTTTTGTATTTGTCAAAACAAAAATGTTATTATTTTACAATTTCAAAACAAATATTTGACGAAATGTTGTGGATAAAGTAGATATAGTATTCTACTCGCATTGCATGTAATGGCTATTACTCATTTAAATGATTTACAACACTCGCATTCGCTCGTGATGCAAACTTCATTCTCATGAGTAATAGCATACATTACATGCTCATTTAATAATATATTATAAACAGTGTGTGTTTAATTATTTGAAAATTCCTTTAAATCCATATACTTAATAGTTAATTGAACTCATTTTTATTAACGAATTATTTAATTTTTATATTAAATATTTTATTTCAAAATTATTGAATGTTAATTTCTTTATATTTTCTTATCAACTTTCTAAGAGCACTGTACGACAAAGATATGCTTCCCACGTATTGCTTCTCTCTCTTGTCTAGAATTTTCAACGTTGGTGAGCGTTCCAGAATTACTACATTTCAGTGATTTATTATATTTCTTAAATCGTAGAATATCAAAATCAGTCTCCAAGCTAGTGAATAAAACAAATTCGATTCGGTAACAAATGCGAATTGAAATAAATATTTATTTAAGAATAGACTGACCTGGTGTTGATGGTAAGCATGCAGCCAGCCGGCGATGACCTCAGCGATGGAGGGGTCCGGGTCGGGCGGCTGGGAGGGCGTATTGGCGCACTGTTGCAACGCGGCGGCCAGCGTCGCCGCGGCGTCTCGAACCCCACGGTGTTGTCGCTGCACCACGCTAACTTCGCCGCTGTTGCCTGCAAGAAGAAATCATCCTTATAGTAACAATCTCGAAGAAATCGACAATTAAAAGTTAGAGATGAATTCATGCTAACTCTCAATCTCAATCTTTGCGTTTCACTTTTCGAAAAATGTAAAATTCTATCCTTATAGCTTATACCATGCGTTTATATTATAAATTGTTCTTTTTTTTTCTCAATAATATGCATAATTTCACAAAAGTTTCATCTATTCTTGATCATAATACTAGAAATAAAAGTATCCTATACTCTTCTAAACCCAGTTTTTTTAATTTTTCAAAATATTGATTCTGCGAAATTAAGTAAAATATATAATGCTCAAAATATCTTACAGTACTTTAAGTAAACTACCATTTCCGGTTGATGACTAGCCACTAAAATCTACTCAGCTCTTAATTTTAAAGTCCAAGGTCTAAATATAAAATTTAGAAACAGAATTTCCAGAAAATTTTAATTTCTAAACGGTGCAAAATATATAAAAAGTTTCCAATAAAAATTGTAGCAAATATTATACTACATCTTGTTGTATTGTTTTTGCTTTAAAAAATGGATAGTGAGTTTTCAATGAATAAGCACGTTTTAGAGTCCCTACAATACGATTTTACTATGATGTCTGTATGTATGTATGTGTATGTGGTCTGTACCGATGTTTTCGTCTCGCATAACTCAAATACTATAAATACCAAAAAATTAAATTTTTTGTATTTTTGGTTCTCATATTTATATAAAGAGCTGATTAGATTTTAGATAAAATTGATCAGCTGGAGGTAGCAGTTCATTAGAAGCCCTTAACAGTTTTCCGTTAAAATACAGTTAAATTTAATATTTTCATTAGATTGAAAGATAATAAATCTTGCATTTCGTGGTACACCATGGATCACATCAATAAATATACGAAAGAAAATTAAATTTCTTAAATATAAATAGAAAACAAAGAAATAAGAAGGTATTTTTTTTTTTGTATTATCATTATCAAATACGATTTTGTATCGTTTAAATCGGATTTTTTAATATAACAAAATTTACTGAACTCAATTATTTACTGAGATGGAATAAAACAAAATGAAAAACGAATGTGTAATATTATCCTGTCAAATATTTTGATAATCAGCGCAATTCTCTAACGAATTTATTACGTAATGATTTGCTAATAGAAACAAAATTGCATCAAACCTCATGTTTAATGGGGAATATTTCACTAAATGTCAATAAACGATTCAATTTTGTCACAATTATTACGGGAACAACATGCAAAATATTATACATTTGTTTATAATTTTGTTTTATTCCATGACGAACACTATTAAATAATAATGTTGTAAATTTCACATTTAATTTCTACAGTTACAACCAATAGCAAATTAATTTTTTCTTCAAACGTCATAAAAGTACGTTGTTATGTATTTGTATTCAACAAGCAGAAGTTCAATATTGTCGCCGCCGGCGTAAAAGTGTATCCTTGGCAACACATTTGCGCCGGCGGCGGGCAAAGTAAAATATTATGAAAAATAGTTAGGTTGTAATTCAATAATTTGACAATTAAAAATGAAACAAATAAACAAAAATAACAAAACAGCATATTCTACGGCAACTTGAAATGCTAGATAAGACAGAATATTTTTTGCATTTTATAATATTTATAATTTTATTTTCTGTTTGAAGAAAAAATAGCATGTGTTATTCGGAGTAAATGTGTCTTTGGGTGCTTCGCATGTAATTGTTCGACTCGCTTTGCTCGTCGTTCAAACTTACATGCTCAGCACCCAAAGTATCACATTTACTCCTAATGACACAATATACTATTGTTCACTGATTTGCATGCAGAATTTTAAGCTCTACAACATTTATTTGAAACATTCTTGTCTAAAATAATTTGGGAAGCAATGCGCACAAAAAAACTGATATCCCCTGTGCCTATGGCCCGCATTTCATGTTACACCCTGTATATTTAATCCATATTTTATGTCTTCTTTTTTCATTTTTCCAACGCCCTTTGGTATGACGATAAAACAGTAGACGGACGACGGAACATTTGACCAAATGAAACATTAAATATTATCATTATTTGATCTTACCAAAATCTGAAACTGCGCTATTTGCGTCATGATAGCTACTAAATTTATTACCGCACGCAACGATAACAGCTAAACGATAAGTCGCAGAAATCACGTAATTATTTTAGGGGAGCAAGTTTGTCGGTGAGTTTAAAATTAATAAATTAATGTGTCGTTTCAACAGCGCCTCCGCCAATTTTCGCAAGAGATATCACTGCTTTTCTTCAAAATACAGAAATATGCATATGGGTGCATGTACCGCGCATAAATTGTCTCATAAATTATAAATATAATATATTATCGTGTTTTTCTTTATTTGTAAAGTGGCAGGTTTAAAGTAGAAAAGTTATGTAGTTCGTAATTATACATGCATGTCTGGTAGTGCTGCCATATTATACCCCAGCACACAGACACTACGTTACACTATTTTAAAAGTAAAATAAGATAGAAAAGTACTTCTGTTGTGACAGAATAACGGAAGATAAACAGCAAGCTGTTATCCACAACTTTTTACATTACTACAGGAAATTATAAAAGAAAGTAAAATGAAATTTTAAAAACTTTTTAGGTTGTTTATGTTTGCTTTATTTGTTTATATGATTTACTTCGTTAATTTAATAAATTATTTGCTTTACTGCACAGTTCATTCCAAATAGGATTTACATAATAGTATATTATGATACAGGTGTATAAGTAAGCTTTTTAAGTACGTACGACGAGATTAAGAGCACGACGCGAAGCGGAGTGCTTTGAACGTCGCTAGTGTTATTATATTTATTTACGTAATCAGTTATGAAAAGAGCGATATTGTTCAACGTGCTGTAAGTTTGCCAAAACGAGCGTAGCAAGTTTTGCAAATTACGCGAGTTAAACAATATCGCTTTTCATAACGTATTATACGTACAATATTTTATCTATTTCCGTAATTTCATTACTCTACCTTCCAAATTATTTATTGTCAATATTTGACAAGCAATAAATTATTTTTTCCAATAACTACTTGTAAAGTTGTATTTTATCCACTGAATTCTCGATGCTAAAACAATACTTTAATAGTAAGGATGGATAAAATATTACTTTATCCACTAGTGGATAAAAAACACATTACTATAGTGATGACAAAATGTATGTGTATATTTTCTATATTTTAAGCATATAGCATAATAAGATGAAACATAAATATGTCAAATTTTTAGTTAAATTTTATTCAAAAAGCATATTAAAGGAAGGTGTTGGAAAAAATATTGTAAGCATCACGTGAATAAAGACAAATTAACCACTCGCGAAAGTTAGATCACTCGGCTACGCCTCGTGAGCTAAACATTCCGCTTGTGGTTAAAATATGTCTTTATTTACTGAATACTTAACTAACTATTATTTATTATTAAAGTAGGCATCTACACGGTATTTGATTTAATTGAATATCGGTTGTGTAAAAAAGATTTTTACAAAACTCATTTCAGAACAATTTTGTAAAAAGTGACATTTCATGACGTCATAACGTTAGATAAAATTCAACTTTACAAAACGGAATTAGATAGATAATAGTTATTTATGTACCTAGAACGAAAAGTGAAACTTTAAGGTACTAGCAAGTTGTTTACGGCCGAGGCGTGAACTGGCAAAGTAAAACAAAAGAAAGGAAGATGTGGAGAAATCTAACTACAAAGATTTAAAGGAAAGAAACGGAGATTTATCCACTCCAACAAGAGGATCTAGAGAGCTTCATAAGAAACGATGTGGCACTCTGCTTTCGCAAATCTGAATAAGTGATACATTTTTGGGATTGACATTCACCAATCAAAGATATTAAAGGAGGGGGAACCACAGAGGTAAAGTTAAAAATCTAAATTTATCCTACTTAGATCTAATGAGGATAAGTAATTAGTTCTTGAATTACGGTTTTAGTTTTAAGGCTTAATTGGATACAGTTTTGAAATGACGCAGTATTATTTTATAGTTCGCATGTTTGTCGGCACTACACGCATTAAGGTCAAACATACGCGTCGAAAGAACGAATCCTTTTTTTTTTATAAAAACAGCAAATTTTGTATTCTTCATTTATTTTCATGTTCTTTATGGTCCAACAAGCTCCATCCGTCAAAATTTCATGGATTTTTTACAGTGACTTGTACATTGCAATGTCAGATGAAGTATATATTTTCGTTGGGTTCGTTCACTCCCATGAATTTTGTTTTGCAAATTCAAATTTGAATAAATATTTCTTACAATTATTCTTATCGAAAAACAAAACAATTATTACAGTAAGGTCTTTGACCAATCTAGTATTTATATATGTGGATGAAAAGGATAGCTATAACATTAAACTATAAAAAATATTCGATGAAGTCTAGTTGGTCAAAAATTCAGAATTTTGATATTGTATTTCTCATTCCCATGAACGACTAAAGTAATGAAAATAATTCGTATATTTATAAATATGATCATCTATTACATACTAAGTTTATTTTCAATTTTAATTTACAGTTTTTGAGAAACAAATAAAAATATACCCAAAAATACACTTTTTGGTATATTTTAATTTGTTGCTCAAAAACTGTAAATTCAAATGAAAAATAATTTTAGTATGTTATAGTATAGACGATCATATTTATAAATATACAAATTATTTGCATTACTGTAGTCGTTCATGGGAATGTGTGGCATATATTTTACTACTTTGAAAATTATGGTTATGTATAATTTGTAAACAAAATTAGCTTTTTAAAATTTATTACAAAACTTTGAACTTTTATCTACAAATGTAGATATAAAACATTATATGTTTCATTTATTATAATAATGATGAAACAATTGTTTCAAAAAAGTCATGTTCATGTTGCGCTATATTCAGCCCGTATGGTTGACCTTAAGCAACTATTGAATATCAAACAATGGTAACGTTACTATTATGTCAAACAATCCCAAATTCGAATCCTATATCTGACACTTTACTATTGTGGTTTCCTTTCCACTAACATGTTTGGAGGCCTGATTAGACGGCTGGTAAGAACTCTTAAATATGTATCGCTTACCGAGATTTGCAAAAATAGAATGCCACATCCAAAATGGATAAATGGAATGATTTAATTTTTAAAAGTAACAACGAAGAATCATCGGAGGGAAATTTGAACAGACTGTATATTTTGGGTCCGTGGTAGCTAACGATTCATAATTATTTTTTCGCACGAATCTGCGCCCTAGTAATGGAATCGAATGTGTGAATAGTTTTATGGGGTTGTTCCCCTTGGGGCTCCCCTCATGCGCGCTACTGATAAGCATCCCATTCTAGTCCGGTGAGATAGGATAGTGCGCCTACTTCGAAGGGGTCTACTCTCTGCTCTCTTCCCCTGTTTTACGCTTTGTATGAAATATTTTCATTAGCTACATCGCTCGTTCCTCTGTTCGTGTGTGTGAGACTGTTAGACTATTGGAGGAAGTATCGATTTTGAAGATCCAATTTCCGGTCAATGTTCGGCTGGCCGTTCCGCGCTGGACATCCACGTAAATTCACGCCACTTTCATATAAGGCGAGTGCGGAATATTCTGTGATGGCAGGCGAAATTTTCACTTTATGCCGGAGGGAGATTATCCTTATACAAGCCTTAAAAAACTGCTGACAAATCTAAATTGCAAACATATAACGTACATGACGTAAATTGATGTTTTTCAGATTACGAATTTCACTTTAGAAGTTTAGTTGCTTAGATTCCTATTTGAAAATATATTGTAAAGATGCTCACAATTGCAAAATAATGCAAATACAGTAGAGCGTCAATAATCCGGACGTCAAAAATCCGTACAATCGATAATCCGGTTTTGATTTCTTATATTGCTTATGGCTGGTTTATACTGGATTTAATTTACAAATTTAGATTTAGAAATTTAGAATTTAAATTTGCGATTTACCTCCTGGTTCATACGGAGTTGATAAAATTTGAAATCCGCCAATCAAGATTAGGCTTCAGATTTTTGACATATGTATTAAACAACAACAAAACAACCTTGACTTGTCATATGTGATGTTCTTCAAACATATTAAATTAATATCATATTTAACACTCGCCGCATCCATGTTACAACAATATTTTATGATAATCACAAATAAATTTGTTTAACTGATAATCTTGACACATTCTACTGCTGTCACAATTATTGTTTGTTTCCCAGTCAAGTTAATTGGTTGAATTTGGAAATTTAGATTTAGAATATGAAATATGGTGATATTATAAATCTAAATTATAAATCTGTAAATTTGTAAATCCAGTATTAACCAATAAAGATATTTTTACGTGTTTTATATTTTTTAAATTAAATTTCTAGATATACATTTGTAAATTAAATCTAGTATAAACCAGCCATTAGAATATAAAATATGGTGATATTTTAATTGTAAATTATAAATCTATAAATTTCTAAATCCAGCATAAACCAATAAATGTATTTCGATGTATTTTGTATATTTAAAATTAAAATTAGTAAAAGTTGTTAAATTATAGTATTTATTAACAGAAATTATCAAAAATTCGTAGAAATATGAGTTAATACTAGTAAGTTAAATAACAATTTCTATAGGAACAAGTATTTGTTTATAAATAATGAAAAAATTAAAAGTCAAATGTTACTTTAAAGTCCTAAGAAAATTACTTTTTGGGTGTCAAAATCACTGTGATGTTTAGAGAAGAGGAGCGGATAAATGAAACTATCCATTATTAATAAAAATTTACATGTTTTATTTCAAGAAAAAATACTGCATTGTACAGCAAGTCTAAGCTAAATACAATATGAGTGGTAACATCTTTTAGGACAACTCTGTATACATATATCATCACACCATTTGCCCATTTTTGGGTGTCTTATTCTGCTATTGCAAATCCCAATTTGCGGAAATACGGTTACCCATCCGAACTGAGAATTTCATTCTTTGGTGAGAGACTTTTTCCGAACTGCAATCCATCAACTAATACGATAGAGATATATCTTCAACATTATATTTATAAAACGCAATATTCAACAAAATGATCTATTAGTTAGTTTTAGCATATAAAAAGGGTAGAACTATAGCATATTGGGTCATAGGGGAAGTTATAGGCATATTACATCCTGAAGCTTTCTGATGCATGATCGAACGTAGTGGGCGAGGGTAGCAATAGCTGTGGGAGGTTGCATATCTATGACTACCATGTGTGATAAAATTGATTGCTTATTGTACATTTTTGTTTACAATTTGTTATAATCTTATATACTAAACAGCATAACGTATTTTCAATGTTTTCATCACTGGCAGTTGCTCATTTTTACAGCCTAGACGAAGTAATCGATTCACATGAAACGTTCACTGTTAAATACTATAAGTTTTCGTTTAGTGCCTTTTCGGAGCAGATTTTTTATTTTACTTCATTTTGTCCTTTAAAATGGCCAAAAAAGGCGAAATTTTTCAAGTATCCAAGTAACTTGTGGAATTTTACTGTTTTACGATCACGTATTTACAATAAATGAATGAATACTTGTCATTTTTGACAGTTCAGTTTGAAATTTAATATATTAATTACATGAATTGTAGACAAGCTGGACAATTTTTGTAAATTTATTTGTGTTTACAATAAATGAACAAATATACTTATAAATTTGTAAATTTTTAAAAAGTCAATTTAAAGAAAATGAAAATAATTTCAAATAAAAATTTTCACTTTGATTGTACATGCCGTTTGAATAAGGTAAATGAACAACTACTTGTCATTTTTGACAGTTTAGTTTGAAATTTTAAATATAAATTGCATTAATTGCAGACATGCTGGAAAATTTTCGTAAATTTATTTATGTTTACAAAAAATGCGCAAATATGTTAACTAATTTCTAAATTTATAAAAAAATCATTTAAAAAAACGTTTCTACAAAAGTTGAAATATTGCGAAATGCCTAGAATTCACGGCCAGTTTAATAAAGTCCAACAATTTCATTATATGTGGTTATTCTTCAGGCAAAAGTCAATGAGATTGTAATAATTCTTTGTTGTAATCAGTGTTTAGAGTAATCAATGCATTGTTGTATTCTTTGATACAAGTTTTAAATGGTAAGTTATGTGCACAGGGCACTGCCAATGCAATGCAAGTATTTCGAGTTTTAATACATTTTATTTTGTAGGTTAAACATAAATTACCTGATTCCATAGTCCAATGACAAGAATAGTTAGAAATAAGTAAGAAATGCATAAAATAAAGAGAAACCAATCATATTTTGAAGACAGGGCGATCCCAATCTGACAAATTGTGTTGAAATGTGTGATATATGCTCCATGCTATGTTTTTGTATATGACAAGTGTTATGAATTAAAATATTTCGAAATTAACTTGTTACAAAAAGGTTATTCAATCACCATATTCCACAGAAACATAATTGATATAGTAAAATATGTATTATACTGATATTTTTTAATACGCTTTGTAGAAGAAATTTCAAGAAGTAAAGGTAGTTGAAAAGGTTTTGATATTTTGACGTAACCAATTGGAGAAATTATGTTATTAAGGTTATTTTAGTACAATTATTTTATAAATGAAAATTTACAGTGCACACAACACATTTTACTTCTACTCAAATTATCAAATTTGATCTACAACGTTCAGGTGCTTGATGTATGATTTCATTTGATGTATTAATTTTGAAATATTTGTTGTAGGTATTATAATAATTACGGAGCCTGAAAATTAAATAAAATATGTGGATTATTTAGATTTTTCTAATGCGATCAATAATAACAAATTTATGCCAGTGGCCCATGTGTGTATTTCTAGCAAGCGGCAGGTTGAACTTCTTCAAACGCTTGATTACAACAATGATATATATCTACCTTACCACGGACTATTTTGTCTTCATATATATTTTGTGAAACTATTTTTGTGGAGTATGTAGTATGTTATAATTAAATAACATTCTCAAAACTAATAAAAAATTTAAGAAAATAGCAATAAAAAAAGTAAAATTTATGGCCGGTTCCAACGATAGCATTCGGAATTGTTCGGTATAATTCTGAATACAATAGTTTCTTATTCTAAAGAAAAAATTACAAATTTAATAAAATTTTTAATATTATTTTAATTGCAGACCACTTGGACATGTTTGACAAAGATCGGTATTATATGAACAAATATTTGTGAAAGTTGTATTTCATTTAAATTTCTTTTAAAATTCACTTATTTAGTCGCCAAAATAAAGCCTCGAAGAGACGAGATGAATAATTATAACTGGAAGAATTATGCCATATTGTGTAGTGTGCCGTATGTCGCACTAATCACCCTTTTCCTATTATATTATTGCAACTACATAAGTTTTATGAGACTTTCAGAGATGGCGGAGCCCTAGCTGAGACACCCGCCGTAGGCGGGGGTCGACGCTAGTTTTTTTACTATTGGTCTTTTATAAACTTGTTACCGAGGCGGTATGTTTTTTTTTACCGGTTGCTGGGTTAAAAGAACCGTGTGTAATTTACTTGTGCCCGATATTTTAATAGTTATTTACGATACAAGTACGTAAAGCTAGTCTTTAGTCATGAATGGGTCAATTAAAACACGAGCATTGCGAGTGTTTTAAGACCTCTGTGTGACTAAAGACGCTTTACGTATGTGTATCGTACAATATTTTATCTACAATATAATAAAAAACCCCGAAAAATATTTTAAAAATATTTTTATTTATGAAGTAGGATCACAATATTAAATGAGAAGTTTGCCATGATAACAAAATTTTTGCAAATTTGGCGTGTTTAAAAATTTTAATCACTCGTTGCTTGGCAACCCGTGACTGCCCGTGACTAATGGGATCGTGTTACTAAACAACCGTTTTACAAACTTGAAACTACCAGTTATACATCAATTTTACACACTATCGTAGATAATAGATATTTACGATATAACTGGGATAAAGAGCATTATTAAGATACGTATGTGAAATTTGAATTACGAGGCCGAGTTGTGTAATCATGTAAGTATATTAAATAATGCATTATCACACGTGTATTGTACAATATTTTATCTACGTTCGCCCAAAATTAAAAAATTTTAATAATTTGACTATATTTTTTGATAAGTAGAAAAATAATGCAAGTAGTTGCTGTAATAGTATATTATGATACAAGTGTATAAATAAGCTTTTAAAGCACTTACGACGAGTTTAAGAGCACGACGCGAAGTGGAGTGCATTTAACGTCGCTAGTGCTTTAAAAGCACTTATACACGTGTGTCATACGCTATTTTTTATTATACCTGCATCATACTCTGGAAAAAACTAGAAAGCAACATTTTGATTTTGATTCACTTCATAATTTTGCGCGTGTGACGTTTGACGTATATCGTTTACATGGAGACTGGTTAGCATTTGTTGTTTACGTTTACAGTTTTGACAGATATTAATAGTAAATATTTTTGTTGTTGCTTAGTAACCTTTAAAGCACGGCGTGTTTTAATCTTCTGTTTATGAACGCTGTAGCGTGTTTTAAACACGGATTATGATGCAGGTATAATAAAAAAATGTTTTTAATTCATGACGACCACAATTTGACATTAAACAATTATGAAGTTGTTTTTTTATAAATTTTTGAAGCATTTCGTGAAATAGAGTGATTTAGAAAGTATTTCGTCGGATTTAGAAGAACAAGCTTCAAAAATTATTAATTAATTAAATATTAATTAATTTAAAGAATTGTAAAGATTGTATTATCAACAACAAGATATCAAGTTTCGTGAGAAGAAATCTTGATTCTTGATAATACTTTCTTGTCTTGTCTTAGGAAATATAAAATACTTCTTGTCTTGGTCTTGTCTTGATCGTGTCTTGATTTCAAGACCAGATCAAGAGTCTTGTGAAACACTAATTTTTATTATTAGTCGTAACTTCATTTTCCATTCTTAGAACATATTTATTTTAACTAAGGTTTTACTAATTTAATTAATTTAGAAACAAAGTTTGTCTCTATGTCTACCTCTAAAACAAAACATTTCAGTTCTGTTTGAAACAATTGTGAATCAAGTTAAACGTCAATCTTCCGGTAAATTATTCGATACCTCTCGCGATTTAAAACTCCGCACAAGGCCAGGCGAAGAAGTTAAGAAATCAGCAGCAACAGCAGCGACATTCATGCAAAATGCATCGAATCCGTCTGGTGCATACATACGTAACGAATAACGGCTTGGCAAATCGAACATAGCGCAGTAACGTAACGTTACCGCGTGCTGTACAGAGTTTGGTTCCAGGTTCAGAGGACAATTTGGCTGCCAGCCAACAGACATCAGCCGGGGCAGATTCATTAACATTTAAAGGGATTTAAATGAAGAGCGATAATGCAAACGTGATTAAAAATTCAAAACGCCACAAGAACAAATAAAAACACAGTTATAGTGAGTTGCAGTTCATTTTTCTTTACAAAACATAACAAAACACATACTACGAGTATTTCTCAATTTCACGAACAGTGAAATTGGTATGTAATATATTCTACAACGGCTTTATTTACTGTTATTGTAAAATGCAAATACATATTCTAAAAATTTTATTACAGCTTTAAAAAATATTATAGGTAAATTGGAAAACATATTTTGAGGTCCCTTGAATCCAATTTGAATATATTAACGTCTGTGTGGATGGATAGATGAAGGGATAGATGATTGGATGCACCAATGGATGGATGATGAGGATTATAAGTTTCATCACATGCGAAAAGAATTAAATGGGCTCATAAACTACTTTTTTATGAATATAAGACGATCAGTGAAAACCCGATTTGAAAATTCCATATATTACCCAAGATATGATTTTTTAAAAGTTTGAGTGACGTCACTGGTACTCCTCCAGTGACACTAAAACAGCGATTTTTCATGATAGTAGATATTTTATATTTTTAATGTAAAAATAATATTTACATATTATAAGTCTTAATTTACAACAATTAAACTTAATATAAATAAAGATAAAATTCTTTTAGCAACTTTAGAGTATTTTACTTTATATTCGAGTAAACATCATACGAAAGTTTGAGAACAGTGGCGCTAGTAGTGATGTAACCTAACCTCAACACACAATTTTATTCAATAGATTTTCAACACACCACTATACAACAGTGAAATTATGAAACAAGTAATAGAAGCCCAACAAATATAATCTTAAATACCAACAAACAATACAAATGAAATGACATTTCGTAGTTCTATTTTAGCCCACAATAGGCGTTGGGCGCAACGGCAGACACGCGATTTGCACTTTTCATATTTCTGGCCAATAGAATCAATGTAAGTACCCATGACGTCAAAATATGTTCAATTCGTTATATCGCTTTACTGCAGAGTATTTAAAACAAAAAATACTTTATTACTAATTATTCCGTAAGTGTTACACGATTTTGATATAAATTTGTCATATTTCGTTTATGGTTTATGCCATTGAATTTGATCAAAATTTTAATGCCGAAAGTAGATTATTTGTTACACGAAAATTCAATTCATTTCGAATATGGAATTAGTGGCGGAAACAAATTCAAATAAAAAATGTTGAACAACTAAGGGAACAATTATTAAACAATTAAATTTAGATTTATAAGTATAAGAAAGTCGTGTGGTGACCACACCCGATTTTTTATAACAGGAACTGTGTAGCAAATTTTGCAGGAAAATATTAAATATGTATCAAAAACTTTGTCACGCATATAACGTGCACAGCAGATGTGTGGAACGGATTGCATCTTGAGTGAAAATATCTAACTTTTAAAATATTTTCATTTTATCCTCTCAGTTTAACGCTATTTTTAACACTTTTATGTAAATATTATAGATTTTATTACAAAAACATTTTTGCATTTTTGTAAAACCAAATAATTGTTAGAGTATAATTTATGACAGATGAATGAGATACAAAACAAAACAGCATTATCGACATAACAGGTGATGTTTATGAATTCATAAACACCATTGCACAGACAACTAAAATATGATAAAAATTGTATTACTATTCCTAGAAATTTATTTGATTTCTAATAGCTACCATAACTTTTTACTGAGTTATCCGATTTCAATGATTTGGTTTTCTATCTTTTTCAACTTTTTCATAAAAATTAAACAGCATTCGTTGATTGTTTGGCGTCGACTCAAAATTAGTTACTTGCATTAGTTTAGGAGCTTAGTTATTTCGACTAAAACGAATTATTATATTTTTCGCTTTTCAGTTTCTTTTTTTTTGACGGTTTAATTTTTTGTTAAAAAGTTTTTATAGTGGAACAGATTAACTGTAAAAACTTTCAGAACTCATAATTGTAAAATTAAAAGAATTGTGTTCAACAATTCGGAACGTTGAGTTTAAATTAATATATATTTACAGAACTATACCCAATTTAATGGAACAGATAAAATTTATTTTAATTATGAAACATTTTGTTTCTGTTTTCTATTTAAAAAATCTGTTGTGGGCACTACAATACCTCCCGCCATAGATTTCTTATCGAACAATCCTTTCAAAAAATTATGACACATGTCAAAAATTATTCAATTTTACATGTGTTTTGATTAGACTAATTTTATTAATTTTCATTAGATTTATAAATAATAAAATATAAAGAAATTAGATTTCACAAATCTTGCATTCCATGTACACCATGACACATGTCCTTGTGATTGTGAAGCTGTTTTCCTAGTGAAATATGTCAAAAAATTAAATATATATACGAAAGAAAATTAAAATTCTCAAATATAAATAGAAAATATACATAAGAAGATATGTTTCTGTATCATCAAATACTATTTTATACCGTTTAAGAGTAGATAGTATTGGGCGGGAGGTTATGTGCTGGCTACATCAGATTTTTAACGTGTTGTAATTTGTAAATGGTGACAGTAAGAGGAAAATGTTTCAAACAATAGATAATAATATTTGAAACATTATTGTTAATAACAAAATTTTCATTAAACAATAATTTGCTGACATTTTAAAATAACTTGATAGGGCTTCAAGTAAACTACCATTTCCGGTTATTGGATTATCACCAAATACTAATCAGCTCTTCCAAAAGGGGATACAAAGATACAATTGATTATACAAAATATAAAATTTTTCAGTTTAGTAGTTTTTGAGAAACCGTAACTCCAGAAATCCACTCAGTCTTCTATTAAGCGTGAGTGTGTAATAAACAGTGAATCTTTTATAAACCGTGAGTCTGTGATAAACCGTCAGCGTGTTTAAATAAATATTCGGCATGTAACGTCTCAGTATTAGGGTAAAGCTGTATTCACATACAACTTATTGCTGTTGCCTTGCTTCGGTTGTCTTGCCTCGCTGTTGCGTTGCATTTGTATTGTATGTACACCGTTCACATAGGACTTAACTTCATTGTTACCAATAATACAGTTTTGACAGTCACTGACGCTGATGGGCTGTCAGTTTACTAGAAATTTGTAATTATTAATTTAATAATGGCTACGTAAAACTATAATACAAATACTTACAAAATTATTTTCTGCCAATACATGTAGTTATACAACTGTCACAATATTACAAAATATGTTAGGTTAAGTGTCAACGCGTCAAATATATATATATCCTTTTTCATAGCGCTCTCTGATTGGTTGTTGCTTCCGTTGCCTTGCAGTTGCATTGCTTGAGTTTGGAGTTTACAAACTCGTGCAACGCAAGGCAACAGCACTACAACAGCAACACGTCATTGTGAACGACTGTACGCTGTAGCGCTTGTCAAACATCATACGCTAGCAACGCAACAGCAAGACCACTGCAAGGCAACAGCAATAAGTTGTATGTGAATACAGCTTTATAGTGTGTAAATATATGTAGTAATTAGTGTTAAATAAATAAATCATTTTTAGTTAGTTATGTTATAATTAAACTTTTGTGTTATTCTTTCAATTTCACTGAACCCGAGTAAAAGCGCAATTTCGTGAAACTTGAGTACTAAATAATTAGAAATCACGAAACAAATGAATATTAGTGAAGTGAGTACGAGGGGTGTTTCAAGGAAAAATTGAGCGAAATATAAAACATTGATATCTGTTTAAAGACAAAGAACCATCTTACTGTAGATGATATATTTATTTTTACGACAGCTGTAACAAGAATTGGCGTGTTGGACTTCAGTGAAACTTATCGTAATTTTGCGGACGTATTTTTAAGACAGCTATACAATGCGAAACGACAGCTCGTTTAATTTGAACAATGGAGGCATGAAATGTTCAAATAGAGCCAAGCAGGAGCTTTCAATCCATCGATCAATATCAATAAGTCGAGTTTGCGAACCGAAGCCGCGCTATGTCGATGTTTAGGCTGCAATGTCAGGTGCATTTCTCTTGCGATTTTACGGATGACAGCGCAACGTAACGTAAAGGTAATGCGAGAAGATGTTACAAGGACATGTCATTGTTTTGGACAAGACTCGAAAAAGCGAAATAACTAAATTTACTCACTCTGACTGTGGCACTCTGCTTTCACAAATCTCGATAGGTGATATATTTTTACGAATGAACTTGATGTTTTTTTAATGTGTTTATTGTAAAGTGTAAAAAATCTGGTGTGGGCTTTCTTTACTTTCTTATACATATAAAACCAACTGTACATGTATGACTTGTTCCCTGCGTATTATTTTGACAATTATTTGAAATTTAGATGTTAAATCTGTTTAATTTTTTGTTCTCAATTCTCATTGCAACTAAAATAGATATTAATTAAAATCTAGTCTTTAAAACTTTCTAACTAATAATACAAATATAGCTTCAATAATATTTCAAACGAAACCAATACGTATTTTTTACACTTCACAATTATTTGATATATAGATGTAGTTTTTGTTCCCCTTGTAACTAAGATTATTGAAATATCGAGTGAAATATATTCTTAAATATATAATTTAGTTTTTCTCCAAAATAGAAGCATATACAAGAAAAGTGCAAATGACATTTTATATTCCAAATATTTTTGCTAACATCTTTCATTTGAAACTTTTTTCACAGCTGATTCTATTTTTGAAAAAAAATGGAATATATTGTTTTGTGTGATCAGTAAACTTCCTCTTCCGGGTTTTCAATTTCATTCAAAATCAACTCAGCACTTCATATTTTCATGAAACTTATAAATTCCAAGTTTCGTTTACATATTTTGTCTCGTTATTGCGCACACGGACATCCATCCATCCATACTCAGACATTATTAAGAAATTCAGTGGACGTCAAAATATGTATTTCCGAAAAAATCAGCGATTGATTCCAATTCTTCCTTATACTTTGTATAAGAAAGTAAAAATACTTAACATCTCAGTATTACAGCATTTATTCTTCTTACATAACCGATGTTTCGGTTATTCGGTTTACATTTAAAGCGTCTTCAGGGTTAGTAAGAACTTACAACAATCATAACAAATACATAAGCAATCATATATTTGTTACAAGATTGTTTGTTATAAGATCTTACTAATCCAGAAGAAGGTTTGAGTGTAAACCGAAACATCGGTTAAGTAAGAAGAATAAATGCTGTATGACAGATTTTGAGTATATTTTACACTTCATATATTTTTACGCTTGAAATGCACTTACCAGCCGTCAAGTCACAGTCCACAGCTCCATGTTAACTATGGATCACGAGATCCTAAGTTCTGTGCAAATAGCTAGTTAGTTCAACATCCAACATCTTTGGTAGCCGTGATTTACCGGCTGGTAACTGCATTTCAGGGCAAAAATATATCATAAACCGAGAACTGCTCTCAGGAGAGTGCCATGGTCAGAAATAGGCTAATGGCGTGATGATATATTTATTTTTACCTCCCGCACATAAATGTGAGGGAGATATTGTGACGGGTAGCGACGATAGCGAGTTTTAGGGTCCATAGAAAACGATTTCACTATTTTTACGACGACGTCTGTGTGTGTATGTTTGTGTTTATGTGACGATTTTTTCGTCCACGATAACTCCAAATGTAATGACGATATCATTTTCAAATTTCATATTTAGAATTTGGATGGTTAAGTTAGGAGCTGATTATATTTTGGTAGAAATCCATCAACTGGAAGTAGATAATATTTTGAAACAATTTTTCCAGGGGTTACTCATGAAATTGTCTGATCACTTAGGTCTGAAATGTTGAAATTAAATGAACGTGAAATGGCAATGAAACACTTTGTAATACCACTGCATTGGTTTTAACGTTGAATAATATTTCACACCATTTCAATATCATTTCTGAAATGTATCGGAATCATTTCAAGTATTTGAAATACATTAAATAGAAAAATACTCTAAAATTTCTGAAATGTCGTTTGAAATTCTGTGAAATGGTTTCATTTTTTAAACGGTTGTACAGCCGATAACTCCACGAGTAATCCTATGGTTTTTTCTCTATTTTACAAATGTACATGTACTGCTTACCCGGGATTTAAATTTAATATGTTTTTAAATTTATATTTATTGTAGAAATTGTTTAAGGAATAGACAACCAAAGAATAGCTGCAAAGCTAGTTATATTCTTATTGAACTTTTCAATCAATCTTCATTAACGAAAATGACACTATTTTACTATTTTAGTTTACTAAAGCTTTTTTCTGTAAATACTACAAAAAAGATTCTTTTAAACAGGTCAAAACAGGGCCCCCAAATGTTCGCAAGACCTCTCCCAAATATGACAATTTTGAAAACTCAATATTTGTGAACTGAAATTCAAATGCCCTGTAAATTTACACTGTATAAATTATAAAGCTATAATTGGATTGTATTTTTGGTACGCTTGTTTCATTCGCATAAGAAATAAAAATCAGTTCATAATAAAAGTCCAACAAATTTATACAATTAGCAATTAAAAAACAACGACTATGTTTACAAGTAGAGCAAAATGTTCTTTGACTTTGAAAAGGTGACTTTTGTCACTGTAAAAACACCAGTGGTGAGCAATGAAATTAACAAAGGGCTCACTTATAGTTCAATTAAAATAAATTGATGTTAATTATATGTAATATATGTATATTTAAAAAATACATATACTTATATAATAATAAAATATAAATACCCTTACAAAACATTAATGAAGAATAATATAGAAATGTCAACAATATAAAAGTATACATTACAATACAATAATGGGAAAAAAATGCAATTTAAAAAAAATCACCAAATGAACTTAAAGAAAATACTTATGGACCTATTCCAGAAGTTGGCATACAACGGAGTCTTTCACCATATTTTTTTTTAATTTTTTTTTATGAAACTTTATGTTAATTGAAGACTATATACTATCTTAATTGTTATTCATTAAGCCACAATGATTTTTTAAAATGTTGTGACGTCATTGTAGAGGTGTTGCTGATGGATCTTAAACAGTACAGATTATAAATAATTGTAGTCATATATTTTTTTTACTTATTTTATTATTATTATTACAATAAAATAGAACATTTATGTGGCAAAAATTATTTAAATTTATACTGTGTGAGATAAACTAACACCTCTATAATGACGTCACAACATTTAAAAAAAATCATTGTGGCTTAATGAATAATAATTAAGACTTTAAAAGTGTAGATAGTCTTCAATTTAGATAGTTTCATAAAAAAAAAAAAATTTTTAAATGGTAAAAGACCCCATTCCCCATTGTTTCGTTTCTACTTCACATTTTGTGATCTAAGATAAACCTTATCCCAGGGATGATTTTTCAAAAAATGATTTAACGTAAGAATGCGAATTAAATTCTTCTAAAGATTCCCATTTAAACAGATAACAAGGGCTCGCAAATTTTAGAATATTTAATAAAGGATTCGCGAGAGCCCCCTACAACTCAGCACTGGTAAACTCTAACGACTTACAACTTTTCTTCCTAAAGTCAAGTATAAAATAAATACGACTTGACTCGTATAAGTGACTTTGAATGATTCGTATAAACGCATATCGACTTTACTTTGTAATCAGTGACATTAAATTCCCTCGTAATTTGATATATAGCAGCCGTTGTTTCCTCAATTTATATTGCATCCAAAGGGCAAGTCAAAGTAAATTTTTGCCTTACGTAGTCAATATTTCTAAATGATCAACTTTCGGGTGAAATATACATACTTATAAGGAATGGATCTAGCGATACAAATCTACAATTTCTACTTCTGCCGTGAGTAGGTGAACACGCAATGAACATCAAACAACTGCGGTCCGTTTCCAAACAAAATTGTTTTAAAACTATCCAAGACAAATAACATGCATTTGTTTATTGAACCGGAACATTTGCGCGCATTATTTGAGTAAGTTCCAAGGGTTGTTTCCAGTATGGAGAAAATTCTCGTAACCTAGTTTTTTTATTACCGGTAAAAAGATTTTTACGTTGATTTTATTTTCCTTGGAAAACTCAGCCGTATATTCGCTTTACCCCAAGCTTTGTACGAACACCAAACCTGCATTTCATGTATCGTATACAATGATTTTTTGTTTTTCAAATAAAAAAATATATTTTTATTTCCTGCATTGTCGAACCGAACGCGTTACATTACATACATGTATCCTACGGAAATTACACCCTGCTTCAAATAAAATAACTTTTCTGATTTTTTACTTCACTATAGGTAAATTGGATTTCTGTTCCAAATAGACATTTTTTCTGAAATAACATATTCCATTTTACTTTTTATATTTATGCTATTATGATTCTAATCGCTTGTATTCTTTTATTTCATTACAAAATTAATTGCAAGAATAGAAGGTTCTATTGTAAACCAATTTATTTTATACTCAAAACTCGATGTCAATCATAGTTTGTGTTTTAAATTTGAATTATACATGACAGATTTTTGAAAAAATAGATATTTTTAAAAAATATAAAGACAATAAAATTGTCAACTGTTTCATAAAATGCAGTCTCTGAATAGTAGCAAAGTTATTATATCACAGAGACCTGCCAATCCAATCAATCGGTAACTACAGCCGCGTTTCGTTCTTATTGGAACTTATCAGTGTAGTGTAACCCGCCAACTGCTGTGAGGCAGTGGTACCGATTGACTGGCTCAGCGAGATCTAAGATCCCAACAGATTGGTTGGAGATGCCATCTCTGGGAGTATTTAATTACTTTTCAGTTCCATTTACCAATCGGTTGGGATTTTAGATCTCGCTAAGCCAGTCAATTGGTGCCACTGCCTCACAGCAGTTGACGGGTTACACTACACTGATGAGTTCCAATAAGAACGAAACGCGTCTGTAGTTACCGATTGATTGGATTGGCCGGTCTCTGTGATTTAATAACTTTGTTACTGTTTAGAGACTGCATTTTATGAAACAGTTGACAATTTTATTATCTTTATATTTTTTTATATACATATATACATATATTTCATACAATTTACGAATTTTTAATAGATTTTTAGTTACTTAAATATTGAATAATTGGATAAAGTTTAATTAATATAACGACTGTATAGTTCTGCCTTCATCAGGTAAATTACAAAACAATTAATAAAATATGTAATCAAGACTACATGTTTTCAAAATGAGGGTAACATAGATTATAGGTTTTATAAAAACACACAAAAAATGATACAGTTAAACCAATAAATATATCATTACGCCATTTACCCACTTCTGGGTGTGGTACTCTGCACAGTGCAGATCTCGATATTATGATATATTTTTTACCGTTAAGTGTAGTTACCAGATGTCAAATCACGGCCTCCGAGGATGGTAGTGGTAGAGGAGCCACAGGGATAATTTTACGTGATGAACATTTCCTGAATTTATTTTCGAAAATTTGTCGACTGTGAGGATCGAACCGAGGATCTTATGTTACACAGTCGGATGCGTTATCACAGAGCTATTTACCGTTAACGAGTTATTAAGCTCCAAGCCTGTATTTGTATTTAATTATTTTTTTACAGAACTTTACCCAAATATTGTTTTATTTATATTTCAATTATTTGTTTGTTCTCATAATTACTTTGTTTCATCCATATCAATTTTTATACACAGCAGATTCCATATTTGAAATAAATTTAATATAGTTTTGTGTGTCCAGTAAACTCTCACTTCTGGTTTACAATTGGGACCAGAACCAACTTAACTTCAAGTCTTGTAATTTTTATTTATTTGTTATTTTTTTTTTTTTTTTCGTTTATGAGTCATTGTGTATTCGGACACACATTCATCTATCCACGCACATCCAGGCGTCATTGGGAAAATGATCAAAACAGACACAAGCGCATTTATAAAATAGGTTCTTTTCATGATTCTTGTACTTATATTTTCAGAATCTGGATAGATTTTAGTAGCACTCCATCAACCAGAACTGATAGTATACTTGAAGGTTAAATTTTGTTATATAATAAAAAAAAAGATGTACAATAATATTAACTACAATTTATCAATATTTTGTATCGTTAAAAATTTTCTTTCGAATTTGTATTGTCCTAATAAATATATAGATATAAAATAAAACACCTACATCAAAAATGTTATAATGTAATAAATAAATAATAAAAGGAACACTGAATAAATATGGGGTAGTATATTTCCATTTAAATATGTAGTTGATAAACTCGAAACTGCTATTATTTCAGCTTCCGCCAAAATTAGCCGAAATGCAAATGAGCAACTTG
This sequence comes from Poecilus cupreus, assembly GCA_963942605.1. Classification (NCBI taxonomy): domain Eukaryota; kingdom Metazoa; phylum Arthropoda; class Insecta; order Coleoptera; family Carabidae; genus Poecilus; species Poecilus cupreus. Next base: position 16,725,124 of record OZ012723.1, read on the forward strand.
GCGTACATTAAACTAGATAAGTGGATACAGAGAACACATATAGAAGCAGGTTTGTAGGGTATGGAAGTACTCACTGTAGGGCGTCGCGGTAACATTGGCGGTGTCATTAGTCGCGGACTCGCGCAGCGAGCCCGAGTGGCACACATTAAACAACCACCAGCGTGTCATCGCACTTGTTCAACAACAACAGCAGAAACAGCAACAACAACGTCATACATCTCCGAAAACAAAACACTACACACACAACTACACGCCGATGTTTTTATTTTTCATTTTGCACATTGCAGTTGCAAGTCAACTTCAAAGAGTTTGTGATCGCGAATGAATTCTTGCACTTGTGTTACGGTACGATGCGGCTTGCTGCGTTCGTTACGTCACAAACACCTGATACACGGGCATGGAATGCGTGATTATAAATGCAATTTCGCGATTGTCTTTCATTGCTACTAAAAACTCAACAATTATATTTTACCTTGGGAAATTTTATACTGCAATAATGCTTATTCTTATTCAAAATTATGAATGTCTATTGTTTCAAGCTTAATCCCCGAAATAATAATAAAGTTCTACTGTGAAATGTTGATCAGATAAAACTCAAACTATTCCGTACGACGAATTCTGAGAATAATCCGATAATTAAAGTTTTAATTACTTTAGTTAAGAACCGTGCTACTTAACCCTGCCGAAGAACAAGCAGAGCGCTACTAACACAACCAACTAAAGAAGACAGAAACTAAACTCATCAACAAATGCACTTCACGTATTGGTGACGTCACTTCCTAAAGTTTCGAAGAGAGTGCGACCGAGGGGTAAGGGGAGTGCGCGCCACCTGTTGAGGACAAGAGGCGAGGACACGACGCGAACGAGACACAACAGCGACAGAGCAAAGATGAGTGCAGGAACACTGTCGCATGGGCACTGAGCGCCACTCCGCCACTACAAACTCCGGACAACTCCGGGCGACGCCGGAGCGCCGAAACGCCCCTGCGGCGTCGCCGCGACCCCCGATATAGGTCAGGAAGGGCTCCCCTACCACAGCGCAGATCTGGAGTTAACTTCCACGATTTTTCACTCATTTTTATCTCCACATTTTTCAACACACCCTAAGATAAATTTTCCAAGTCATTGCTTTATACCCCCAAAATAATTTGAAACATGCCTCTTGATGTATAACATTAATATACATAAAATAATCCTCAAATTTATTACCCTATTTCTTTACTAAAATAAAGCACGCATGACACAAATGATAAATAACTAATTTCTAAATTCGCATAAGAATAGTTATTTGTATAACAAGGCCGCGAAATCACACTTTAACGTACCGAGAGAAAAATTGTCGCCGAAACCACTTGCGGCCGAGGCAGGACAATCTCGAGGGCGATAAAGGATTTCGCGGACAAGGTGTACACATAGTCCAGGCAATGAAGACATAAAAATGGGCTTTCATTACAAAAGGTCAAGGAGTTTTCATCTTTGGTACATTTTTACAGTTCGATGTCCTAATTAATATTCAGAGTTTGCGACCTAGAGCGCCCGCCGCTCGCGCCGCCATATTGGAAAAATGGTACAAAAAATCAGTTTTTAAAAAATATCTTCTCTCCAGCGAAACTTAGGTTGAAAATAGTTATTACAAAAATTATAGAGCATAAAATTCCCTACAACTTCTGTTTTAAACATTTTCCAATCGGATGAGTAGTACACGAGTTACAGCGGAGTTAACCTGCAAATTTCTGCAATTCGCAAAATCGCTATATTTTATAAATTATGGAAACCGAACTGTAAAAATCTACCAAAAACAAACAATCCTTGACCTTTTATAACCTCGAAAGTACTCATTGCCTGGACTATAATTTAAATACAAAATTTTAAGAAAATTACTTAAATTTATTTACGTTTTTTCGGGTAATATGTATATATTACAGCTGAACTAGACTTACCAAAAGTGTGAAAATGATGATGCTAATAGATATATGTCCGAGCAATCGATTGCCGAAAACCGGGAGTCACTATTTGATTCCGTTTAAAATTTACAGTAATTTAAACACAAAATTTTAAGAAAATTACTTAAATTTATTTATGTGTTCTCGGGAAATATGTATATTTTACACCTGAACTAGAGTTACGAAAAATTTAAAAATAATTATGCTAATAGATAAATGTCTGAGTAATCGAATGATGAAAACTGGAAATCGATATTTGATTCCGTTCCAGATTTACAGTAATTGAAACACAAAATTTAAAAAAATTACTTAAATTTATTTATATTTTCTCGGGAAATATGTATATTTTACAGCTGAACTAGAGTTACGAAAAATATAAAAATAATTATGCTAATAGATAAATGTCTGAGCAATCAAATGCTGAAAACCGGAAATCGATATTTGATTCCGTTCAAGATTTACAGTAATTTAAACACAAAATTTTAAGAAAATTATTTTAATTTATTTATGCTTCCTCGGGAAATATGTGTATATTACAACTGAACTAGACTTCCCAAAAGCGTAAAAATAATGGTGCTAATACAAAAATGTCCAGGCAATCGAATGTTGATAACCGGTAGTCGATATTTCAGTTCGTTAAAAAAGGCCATCCGTTTTTGTGTATTAACACAAATTTATGACTTGCTTTACACAGACTGCGAATTTTTTATTTTTATTTTCTCGATTTTCTCGAAAACTATAATACTTACACAAAAACTATTAAGACACATTTCTCTAGAGAATTTAATGCTCTATAATTTTTGTAATAACTATTTTTAACCTTGGTGGCGCTGGAGAGAAGATAATCTCGAAAATCTGTTTTTTAGTACCTTTTTTTCAATATGGCGGCGCGAGCGGCGGTCGCTCAAGGTCGCAAACTCAGAATATTAATTAGGACACCGAACTGTAAAAATCTACCAAAAATGAAAACTCCTTGACCTTTTGTAACCTCAAAAGTACTCATTGCCTGGACTAACACTATTTTTTGTGCAACCGTAAAAAATATGAATTACAAATTTTAAACAGTTTTATTGTAAATAGAAAAAATAATATAATAAAGATTGTAATACTGGAAAGCTAACTTGTAGGCTTTTATGAGAATGAGAACGGGCCTGAGACAGATAAATGTTGTAATATAAGACCATCCGTTTTTGTTTAACATTTGTTTGTTGAGCAGTTGCTATGTAAAAACATGTTGCACAGTCTAGACGCAAAGTAATAAATAATATTTATCTACGATAGTGTGTAAAATTGATGTATAACTGTTAGTTTCAAGTTTGTAAAACGGTTGTTTAGTAACACGATCCCATTAGTCACGGACAGTCACGGGTTGCCAAGCAACGAGTGATTAAAATTTTTAAACACGCCAAATTTGCAAAAATTTTGTTATCATGGCAAACTTCTCATTTAATATTGTGATCCCACTTCGTAAATAAAAATATTTTTTTATATTTTTTGGGGTTTTTCATATATCGTAGATAAAATTTTGTACGATACACATACGTAAAGCGTCTTTAGTCACTCAGGGGTCTTAAAACACTCGCTACGCTCGTGTTTTAATTGACCCATTCGTGACTAAAGACTAGCTTTACGTACTTGTATCCTAAATAACTATTAACAATGTCTTATTTCTATTAATGTAATATTTAATTTTTATTAATCTGAAGCTTTTGGCTGGATGGATGTTTGTGAAATAATAAACGATTGCTATCCAATACTTTAATTTGTATATTAAACATTTTATTTCAAAATCATTGAACATTAATTTCTTTATAAGCTAACTAATGACAATAGTTTTTTTTTATTTTTTATTCTAGACAAATGAAAAAGTGGAGTAAACAAGTGATCTGTGATATGATAAAGTATAACATGTTTACTTTCAAAAAATAGTTTAACAGAGGGTTAAGTAGGTTTTAAATATTTTTTTCCGAAATCGATACTAAAGTACACGATATTACTTTACACTCTTTTCAAAATTTTATTTCAGACTCTTATGTCAAGCATTACAAACCTAAAATAACAAACAAATTATTCTATAACACTATTGGTGATTTTATTTATTATTTACTTTTGATAATAATTTATCGAATTTAATACAGGTCACATGCAGAACAAGTCTAAGAAAATATAAAAAATTATGAAAATTATAACCAAATTTTACAATTTGACAGTTTTTTGTTATCACAGCCATCCCCGTCGCAACAGCTAGCTGACGTTTCACAAATACATAATGCTTTTTATTTATGTTTTTAATTAATAATTTAACGATTTCAGAAAAACTATAATGTATACCTCGACACTAAAGTTTTTTTTATTACTCATATAGTTTATTCTCCTCGGCTGTCGTCAATAAATTCCATATTCGTAATAATAATTATGCTTTAGTACCTTGATATACAATTAACTTTTTTTAATGACACATTTTATTCATTTAGCGGATTCATAAAAAATTCCTGTGCTTTGTTAGTCCAATAGATTTCTCAAAAAGAACAAAATCTCATATCGACACATTATCTTCTTCGCAAACTGGACAAAACCAAGTTTTCCATTTAATTTTGTGTTTCTCATTTCGATTCTTTGCTCTACAAGACATTCCGTCATTCCTACAAAATTTTAATCAATTAAAACAACATGTTAATTTCTGTGGCAGCATATGCTGCAATCCTAAATAAAATTTAGTTAATTAATCTAACATTTGTAAAGTATTTAACGTTAAAAAAAACTTACCGTAAAATTTGTCACAACACTGACATATGATTTCTAATTATGGAATCATACGCAGGTATAAAATGAGATTTTTTTAAGCTGTACAACATACTCTTCCTAGACGAAATAATTTTTAGGACCACCTCTAATATCTTGTGAATAAGTCGAATTATGTCACTTGGGCATATTATCAACATGCGCATATTTTCATCAATTACCTTATTTAACCCTCTATTGCATACTGTTCCCGAACGGGAACATAAAATTTAAAATTTTTCATTTCTTTTCTTATGCAGTTTACATTCATGGCAATCATGTTGTAACATTTGGGAACATTATATACACTTTGTCAATTGCCAATTAGGTCATTCCTCCCAATTTGACCGACATAAAAAAAAAAATTTTTAACTGGAAAAAGGATAATTACAGAAACTGCGATATAAAATGTAAAATTTGAAGGAAGCAGCTTATTACCTGTTGATATATTACAGCTAAATACACCTTTACAAAATTTCTAAAAATTTTTTTTATCTGAAGTTTTCCTAGAAGAGGTTGTTTATCAAACAATTTTGTATAGTACGCGAAGACGACCCAATAAACCAAAGTTCTATTGTAAGTTGAATTTGTTCATAATGTTCCCAATAGTTAACAAAACATAAATTTTTTTTTTTTATTTTTGGAAAAAATTATGTAACACACTTATTTTAAATATATTAATATTTCTATTGTAAAAATGGGGTAAATAGCTCCGTGGTAACGTGTCGGACTGTGGATCGTGGGATCCTCAGTTCGAATCCCACTGCCGACAGTTACAAATTTAAATTTACCCCTGTGGTTCCCCCTCCACTAACATCCTTGGGGGCTATGATTTAACGGCTGGTAACCGCACTTCATAAGAGAAAAATGTCACCTACCGAGATCTGCGTAAGCAGAGTGCCACACCCGTAATGGGTAAAAGGCGTGATGAAATATTTTTTTTCTATTGTAAAAAATAATGTTTTTGAGCCCTTATTTAAAAAAAAAAAAATAATTCATGCAATAGAGGGTTAATTATCAACTATCTAAGCGGACTGCACAACAAAGATAGTTGGCCCAACGACTAACTGTCTCTCTTGGTTCGTATTTTCAACGTCAGCTCAGAGGTTGTTTTTCACAAATTTCACCTTGACTTTTACATATTACCATAGTTTTTCCTTTATCTTGACAAACGTTAACTTTAATTTTGTTAGTTCGTGTGCGAAATGCGTTTAGCAATCTCGTTCTCGAATAACTTTCACAGTCGATTCACAAAACAGGTATTTCGCGCTCTAAGCCCATGAAAATCTATTCCAATATTCTAAATAATACTAAAAACATTATATTTAATATTGATTTAAAAATGAAAATACGATAATAAAAAATATACACATGTTTAAAATTTAATTTGAACAATTTTATAAATTTACAACTTATGCATTGAACTAAATTCCTGAATAAAATTTATTATGTGCTAAAATTCCTATAAAATAGTTAGTCCGGGCCTGGAAAAGTTTGCTGCGAGCTTAGCATTGCAGGAAAATGAACAACACAGCTATGCGAAAATGTTAAAGCGCGAGCTTTCTCGAATTCTTTCCTACTAACTGCGCAGTTGGCGCCGGAAACCGGAATGAGTAGGACAAAGGACGCCCTTGGGCCCTCGAAACGTTATGTGCGGAAAGAATTTACGTTGTTACGAGAATATTCACCATCGTTGGTTCATATTAGTATTCTAATTTTTATTTTAATATTTTCTTAAAAAACAGTTTTCTAAAATAAAACAAAATCTAATTTAGGTCATTTATCTTCAAGAGAAAATAATTAATGAAAATTGTTTAACTCGCTCTAGACCAGGGGTGGGCAACCTTTTGTATAACAGGGGCCAGATTAAGATGTATGTTTCGTATGCGGGCCGTAGTCGTTAAGTGACACATGTTTGTTACTTATAATTTTTTTCTAAAACTATAGGAAACAATAATAAAATAAAATAAATTAAGTACTACATTTATTTCTCTTATCATTTATAATGAATTATAAAGAAATGACCATTCATTTACTACGTGACTCCGTGATAATTTAAAAATTTTGTTTTTGAAAATATTTATTTATATTAGTTTTTCTAAAGACCTCGCGGGCCGGATTGGAACTTTACGCGGGCCGGATTTGGCCCGCGGGCCGGAGGTTGCCCACCCCTGCTCTAGACTACAGTTGCGCCTGTATGCGCGCTTTCCGCGTTGCGTGCATGCAGGATTAGTTAACATAAGTTTCCAAGACAAATTAACCGCAAGAACACATCTGTTCATTACAAGCAAAAGTTTTCTGTTCCAAGATAATTACAACTATTATAATTAATTTTATCGAACCATTGCACTTAGTTACAAAAAAACTTTACTACGAACTTGTACAATTAAAAATTTCGCAAGAAAAAATAAAACATTTGTTGTACCTTATAAAACATATTCTTCTACAAAATAATCTATTTCAATTAATAAATTTAAGTACTTATAAATTACAGGATATAATGGTGTAAACATTGATGTTTTTATTTCTTTCACATAACTACATTTGTCACTAATTAATTTAAAATAGTTGAACAAAATTAAAAAGCTTTAGTTTCCCTTTTTAAAAGAAACTGATACTAAAGCAAATGTTATCTATTATCATCAGTTAATGTTTAATCAGCTTACATCACTTGTTTATTCATCTAATCTCCTAAATTCGTAATAGCTTTTAGTTTGTTATCTGAATTATTTAAAAAATGCTTTTAATTCTAAAGAGGTTAAAAAGTTTCCTAAATTTAAATACAATTTTACCTGATATAATTCCATCCATTTCCAAAAGGGCTGCTTCTAATAACTTGCTTGCTTCAATTTGTGGAGAAACACCTGAAGGTGGTTCTTCATCGTTAGGATTTTCAGTCTTACCCATCTCTTCAAAAAGTATCTGCCGTATTTGCTCCAGTGTTTATGTTTTGAAAAACAAAAGCAATAAATTAAACAACTGCAGAAATAAATTTTGCGAGGTTATTTTTCACACTTTTATCTTTCTCAGATATCTAAATAATACAACATGGTAACTTATATTTACAAATCATGTTAATAAAAACTTTGTGTAGGGAAATGGTTTCACCAGTTCTCGTAGCAATAATTTCCAAAAAGCATACAACAGAACACTAATATGCACAAAAAATTATAGGAAACGAAAACAACCTTCAAAGAAAAATCGTCAACAAACGACTGTCAACTCATTGAAGAATTTAACATCACATACGACATCTACACATACTTTACTAAACTATTGAATCGAGTTTATGGATGTATTGGTCTGTGTTGAATACAAACAGGAAATATTGGAGTATTAACATTTTATTGTAATAAAATTTGAGACAACCACAATCTTAGATCACCTATAATACAAAAATAAACTATAACGCAATCTCTGTTGGTTTTATACGTAAAATAACAGGAACGCTTGTGCAAGGCAAAATTGCTAGTTCCGTTACGACAGCTGTTACTAAATCTGGAGGCGTAATATCATACATAAGATTTAATGGTGTTACGTTCTTAATTTCCTTCCAGTTTACTAGTGGACTTTTTCTTTCGTGTGTACTTGAAACCAACTTATCAGGATCCCCTAAAAATCAGAATAATTTAGTATGTAGATATATTACGAACAATTAAAGTTTACCTATTTCATTATGGACAATGGAATCGGTTTGTACTCTTTCGCAAAATTTATAAGTCTCACAACAAACTAAAACCGGTTTGTTAAATGCCTGGGCAATCAGAGCAACTTGAGCGGTACCAGCACGGGACATAACATAACCATTAGCAAGTAAAGAGTGGGCGCCCAAAAGAACTTTGGTAACGCGACCCATAATAAAACTTGCTGCGTTAATAAACACATATGAACAGTTTATTCCAGCATTTACCAACATTCGTAACATCTCTCGACCTTCGAGTAGTGGACGAGCATCTACTACTATTACACTGAAGATTTTACCACTCTCGTGGGCGTCTAACAAAATTTTTGTGATGATTGACGAGCTATAATTAAAATTTGATACTTATCAAATTAATTGCGTTATTTAATAATTATATTTACCATCCATAAGTCAAAATAACGTCTCCCTTGTAAATTTTAGCTTGAACTGTCATACTGATTGCTTTATCAGCCATACCAATCTCATCATTAATGTAAGTATCAATTCCTTCTAAAAGCTGAGCTCTCTTGTCATCATCAGAAAGACTTGTAGGCATCTGCGTTAGTTGCCTTTTAATATTTCTTACGGCGTTAGTCATTGATACAGCCATCGGACGATATTTTTGTAGATAATTTGTAGATGCTTGTATATTTGATTCAAGACTTCTACAAAATTCCTGCTGTGGCGGAGTTCTGTACTCGTGAACAAGGTCTTTAATTGCGGATAACAGAGCCAAACAACGTGCATTTGATCCCAGAACATTATGAGACATATATCGAACCCCAAGTCGAATTATAGATGAATGTAAACCAGTAACCGTAGTTTGATCTTTCGTTATGCTGATGCTGTGTTGGATATATAGATGATTAAACAATTGCACTTGCTTATTGAAATTACCTCCAGTAACTACACTGATCGATTCCTTTCTCGGAGCCATTCTTTTAATTTTGGGAAGTTCTTTAGCTTTATCTACAGAAGTTTTAATATTATTTTTCTGAACCTCTTGTGCTTGAGCTTTAGCTTGACGCTGAGCTTCTTGAATTGCTCTTCTCTTAGCCCGTAGTTCAGCTTTGCTTTCAGTTGACTCAGTTGATTTATCGTTGACTGGAATTGCTGTAACATTATTCTTATTGTTGATATTTTGCTTTGCAGCTACAGAATCAGTCTTTTGATTTGTTGGTAATACTTGTGGTGTTCCGGTGCCACTTGTCTTTACTGCTGCTTTGGCAGCTCTCTGGGCTTCCTGAACTGCTTTACGTTGAGCGCGAAGTTCAGCTTTAGATAATTCAGTCTCGCCTGCTGCTTTCATTACATTTTGTACATTTTTTATTTCTATTTTTGATGTTTCATCTTTAATCTTATTATCACTAGAAGGTTTCACAACTTCAGCTTTAGTCTCCGATTTTACATCGTTAGAAGGTACCTTCTTGCCTTTATTTTGTTTCTTTGCCTCCTTACGTTTAGCTCTAGCTTCAGCTTTATCATTTCCATCTGGTATATTTGATGGCTTCATATCTACATTTTGAAAAAGTAAATCGAATAAAATATTTTCCAGATTGTAAAATTTAACATTTCTAACCTGTTTTTAACTTCGAAGCATTTTCTTTTCCTGGTAATGTGTTTGAATTGTCCATTTTAATAAGATGAGTGTGCTTATATATTTCAATAAATAATTATTAAAACAATAAAGGAGAAGGTTGTATTTTTGTAATAAATATCATGCAAGAAATATTTCAACTATCACTTTGCCATCTGTTGAAAAATGATGCAATTACAGAAAAAATTAGATCATCGACAATAAATCATTATTTAATTATTTGATTTTTAATTTAAAGTGAAATTTCGGTACTCAAAGTATTTAACTTATAATATACGTAATTAATTGTTCTTTAATTCTAATATTGATTTTTCTTTTCCAGCCATTGTCCTTGGGGTTTGCTCGTAACATCGTAACCTGAAAATTGAAGCACGGAGCACTGAACCAAAATTCTCTGTAATTCAGAGGAATAGAAGCTATCAATAACAAAATTAAAATGTTTCGGTTACAAGGACTTCCAGAACGTGATTCAGCTGAAGAAAAAAGGAGAACAAGAGAAGGCATAATTTCTAATTTCTTGGTCTTCACTTCCCTCGTTGTGATCTTAAGAATAAGTAATTTACTGAATTTCGTGTATTTAAGGAAATTTTTAACATGTATTTCTATTTCAGCACCATTCCTGATGAACAAATTAAATTAAGTTAATTATGTACTGAAAATGTCCTTAGTTACCGTTGTAATAATTCATTTTGAATATATTTAATTAAATTTAAACTGAATATATCATGTCTCAACCTTATTTCTAATTTCATAACAGGGATATGTAAAAAATACGTACACAAACAAAAATTTAAACATGTAAAGGAACTATAAAATTAATTATCAAAACAATTTATAATGTATTTATACTGCTGATTTTGTATCTTACATTTATAAATAAGAATAAAATAAAATATACCAACAAATATGTACATTTAAAACGTATCAGTATAAAAGAATGATTCACAAAACATTTGAAGCAAGCATATTCACATTTACACACGGGTTTGTTATAAAAAAAGTAGTAATTATAAAAGCTGTGCAATCAATGAAACGTTTGACTCGTTGCGTTATGAAGAACAACATATATGATATAGTACACTTTGTACAATCTATCCCTGACTATTTACAATTACAGGAATATATTTTTCATTCATTCGCACAGAAATAAAATACGTGAATATAAATTTATGTAATATTTATTATTTAATTTTATATAATACTTAACACTAAAATTATTCTACTCATTCAATATTTTGAAAATGTTCAATAATAAATTAAGGGAAGGGGGAGTGAAAATAGCAGCCACGGGATGAGATGGCGATTGGTGACTGAACTGGTTGGTTCCCACGCGTATCCTGCACCAGCCCGGCGCAACAGCATCACAAACATAAATCAAATGGAATGTAAATACTTTAATAAATCATATACAATTACATAAATTATTAAATATAATTATCTATCTATCATATGTATAGTATGTATAATATTTATATCGTAAGATAAGCATGTATAAAAAGAGAATCAATCGGATCGTATCGTCATGATAAGGGGTTGGTGGGGCTGGATGCACTGACGCGCGAGCGAAGCGGCACTCATGCATGAGATCAAGAGTAGGGGCGCGGCTTCGATCGAAGGTTCCGTTACCAAACGCCACACCATCACAGCTTGTGACAACACTGGCTGTTGTCACAAGTCACTATTCATTTTTTTATTATTTATTTATTTATATATTATGTAAATATAGTCTTTCGAAGTAAAAACAATATGCACAAGAGTCGCTCGGTTGACTCTGTATTTTCACATTCTATCACTAGTATTGAATAAAAACGGTATGATGAAAGTAAATCACTCATTCATTCTCATTAATGAATATAGAAGCGATGTATGTATGTATGTATGTTCATAAGAATAAAAGAAACAACAAATAATAGAAACAAGGTTGTATGTATAATGTACGGGTACGGTATGGTGTGTGTATGTATATTCGAATACAGCAACAGTGCGTAGCTATGTCCGATGTATTGATCACCACAGGTAGGTAACGATTCCCTTTATGATTTACAGTAAACACAGCCTCGCAAAGCCAAATACTTCCTTCGCTCTCACAAGTGTCCATTCAATTAACAAATTCACTAAACATGATCGTTACTTATTTATCATGTCATTTTATAATACAGAGCACAATCTATTTTACTTTTATCAAACATATGTACAATTCGGCGACGGAACAGTCCGGGGCGCCGTCCGTCCGGGCTAAAATCATGTCATTTTGACGGTAACGACATGTTCAAAACAAAAACTTGTGTCAAAAGTTCTTCATTTTATTGAACAGTATTAAAATCTACGATTACTCCTTTTTACAAATAACTACACGTTTGTAGGTGACGGTCACCTTGTCAGATATTTTTAACGTATTAAGTATACATTTACACAATTACACTTTGAAATTTGTACGAGTTGTGCGCACTGCAGCTGTAGCGGGCCACAGATACGCAGAGGAGGAGTATAATACTAAGTCACATCGACGTTGGCGGCGGCGGTGACTGCGACGGCGGATGTGTAGGGACTAAGTACAGGTGTTCGCGTCGGGCGGCAGCAAAGCCGAAGGCGACGGCGGCGGGCACTCACCACTACAACTGCTCGACGAACTTGCTGAGCTGGTCCTGCGGTGTCAAGGTTGGGACGTCGCTACCATCGGGCTGGCCGGGACCACTAGGCGCAGGGGACGCGTGCGGATGGGGACCGAGGCCGGCGGAGGCGTGGTTAGGTCCGCCGGATGCGGTACCGCCAAGCAACATTTCCGATGCAGCGGCCAGTTCGTGGTGCGGACTGGGCTGCGGGCCGCGCGGACTTGGAACCGGTTGCTGATTGCGAGGACTAGGCGCGGGCCGTGGCGATGGGTTAGGTTGCGGACTGCGAATGGGAGGTGGACTCCGACCGCTCATCAGCTGCTGTTGTTGAACACTGATGCCGGCCACAGTCATTGTCCCGTGCGGGGGACCCATAACACCCTGCGGCGACGGAACAGGTGGAGGTGTTGGTTTCAGGCCCTGCATACTGCCATACGGTTGGTCATTGAACGCGTTGTTGTAGCCGAGATGTGGTTGCCGAATGCCAGGGAGCCGCTGTTGCTGGTAAGGTGGCGCGGGTGGCTGTTGAAACTGACCGCCACCATGTTGCGCTTGCTGCTGCTGCTGCTGCTGCTGTTGTTGTTGTTGTTGTTGCTGCTGCTGCTGCTGGCGTTGGATTGCTAGGAACTGTTGTTGACTGCGGTACCACTGTTGCTGCTGTGGTGTCATGGGTTGTCCAGGTCCAGGTTGACCTGCTGTCTGTTGGCCTCCAAGCATTGCTTGCATCTGTTGCATACGGCCCTGTTGTTGCTGTTGTTGCTGCTGCTGCTGTTGCTGCTGTTGTTGTTGTTGCTGTTGATTTAACATGTGCTGCAACTGCGGCGGACCACCTCCTACTACTCCAGTACCACCACCTTGAGCCGCTGCCTGGGCCTTCATACATAAACAAACACAAACGTGACATTTATCTATTGTAAAGTTCACATTATAAATAATAAAATTGAAAAGATTTATTGCGTACCTGTCTTTGCTTAATAAAAGCAGCCATTAATTGTGGATTGGATTTGAGTATTGCGAGTATTTGTTGCTGCTGTTCGGGTGACTGAGGAGATCGCAGTGTGTGCATAAGTTGTTGCAGCGCTTGCTTGTGCAAACCAGAACCAGCCGTGGCGGCGGCACCAAGGCCAGCGGCACCTGCACGCACTGCACCACCCGCTGCGCCCGCCTGGGAGAGCGGACCACCAGGACCTCCAGCACCTAGACCCTGTACTAGGCCACCCTGCGCACCCAGAAGCTGCGGCCCAGGCTGTCGCAGTCCTTGCGCCGCGGCTGCGCCACCAGGATAACGCCACTGCTCCATTGGTAACAAATTACCCCCTGAAACAAGTACAACATAAATTGATTGTCTAGGGAAAAATACAAATTCACGATATTTCTCATTTAAATAACAGGAAATTAATAATTTACCTTGATGACCAATAGTTCGCTGTATTGGGGGCGGAGGCATATTGGGTCCTTGGACGGCATTAGTTGGAGTAACCTTGCCGTAACCAACATGCGGTGCTTGTTGTCTTGCAGCTTCTTCTTGCACCTGTTTGACGACTTGCAACACATTGGCAGGCGGTGTTTGTGTTCCAGGCTTGTGTCCGATTCCGGGTTGGTGTGGAGACTGCATTCCACCGAGGGCTCCTGCTGTGGTGAGGGCACCTGCCCCTAGGGCACCCGCAGGACTTACTGCGCCAGCGCCAACAGCTGTTGGGCCAGATGACATTGGGGGCACATTGCCTCCTGCCGCACCTCCACCTCCAGGACCAGCCGTTGTTGGCGCTGCCGTCCGCGTATTCATCACAGCCATACGGCGACGCATCAACTGTACTTGTTGTAACCTTTGTTGAAGTTGTTGTTGCTTCATCTTGTATTTAATATTCGAACAGAACGGCACTGGACACTTGGCCTCTAAACAATGTTTGGCGTGGTAACAGCAAAGCGCAATGAGTTGTTTGCAAATCGGACAGCCTCCATTTGTCTTGCGCTTGCACACTTTCGTGTGCGTTACGACGCGCTTCATACGCTGACAGCTGGACAAACGGCAATTCGCGTCGCGACACTGACACGCATGCACCAACGATTGAATACATCGCTGAATGGACTGTTTGCGCGCTTCTTGTGGGTTTGCTTGTTTGAGATCGGCAGGTGACGAGCCGTCGTCCAGGTCTAAACCTAGTTTTTCCATTTTATGCGGATGACCGTCTTTTTCGTAGCACTGAATACACAAATCGAAATCGTCACACACTGTACAATGGTATCGCGTTTCAACGTGTCCTTTGCAGTTATTACACGTGTACACAAATTTGTCTTGTCCTTGATTATGAAGTTCATATAACATGGACATTGAACTGAACTTAGCACGACGCAACGATGAGAACTCGTAATGTCTTTCGCGTGCCATAGTTAGGAAGGCATCTCGCCCGTCCATTAAATCACAGTTTATAAAGGGATCAGGATCTTGAATAGGCTGTAAATAAATACATTTACTCATTACTTTTTTCTTATAATCGACTAGAAATTAAACAAACGAAACACAAAAATTAAGTCCAGAAATATAATATTACCGTGTCTAGCATGTTTAACTATTAAGATTATTAATTATCTCAGAGATAAAATTTAATATCATAATGCAATAATATAATCAATAAAATAATACGACAGCGCACAATAGTTATTTGCATAACAAGTACTGAAAGTGTTTCTTTGTCGAACCGTGAAGCGAAGACTGCAATCTTTCCTGTTCGAGAAAGGACTTTCAACACGTGTTACACACATTATTTTTATATAGATATAAAAAATAAGAAGATTAGTAAACAAACTTCTCAATCTATTGTAACCATTTTGGTGGTGCTTTATATTTCACTTTATAAAAATGACTAAACCTGATTAAGAAAGTCAATTTATGTATACATCTCCTAAAATAATGGAAGTAGCAAATAAAGTAGTACTAAATTTACTACCGGATAAATGAAACGAAAGGTACGCTAGTACTACATTCATAAGTAAAATTCGTTGCTAGGATGCCGAAGCGCGCTGCAGACACTTTCAGCATGAAATTTGTATTTTTAGAGCAAGGATAGAAACAAATTATGTAAATTAATAGAAACTGTACAAATTAAATATATTATGATTTGAATTCTATTAGAACAAAATCAAATGGCACAAAAACATGTTTACAACTGTCAAAACTTAGTTTTGTTAAAGTCACGTGATATTACCTTATTTATTTCTTTGCATTTTTTCCAAATTGTGTACCCTATACTACATTTTTACAATGACTTGAAATATAGGTATATAGGAACTGTAATAAAATAAATATAATAATAAAAAAGTGGCAACTTACTGCTAAACTTGCCGCTGATTGAGCTGAGTGTAGACGGATAACGAAAAACACTTCTTTATGCTTCTCCATGGTAGCAAAAATCTTCGCGGAGAGGTCGTTTCCGGTTTGCGGTGTGTTTGACTTTTTACTATTTTTCCGCTGATTAGCTTTGGATTTACTGCTTTTCTTAGCTTTCTTCTGACCTTTCTTCTTGCCGTCGGGACCAGTTTCACTTTCTTCAGTTAATGAAAAGATCTGTACAATTTATTAAAATAAGTTCAATTTTCACTCATTGTTGATTTATAAACAATAGATTATTGCATTGCTAGGATACATTACAGTGCTTAAATATTCATTATCAACTACAGATGGTAGCAGTTATTATTAAAATAGATAAAATTTTTAAAAATAGACAAATTATTTTTATTAATACTAATATAAAATAGAAACAATGCATACCGCATTTGCAGCAGCCTCAGCAGCTTCGGCCTGTTTTCGTTTTTCTTCTTCTTCTTGATCTAGTTCTTTAATGCTTTCTTCTAAAACATTGGGCCAGAAGTCACCTTCAAAGTAAGGAAGATCAGCAGCTGAACTAAGTTTATCTTCCATGGCTTGCTTTAAAATATCCTATAAAAAGAGAAAAAATAGTTATACCTTATTCACATTGGTATAATACTAAGGACATACTTTGTAATCAAGAACAATTCGTTCAATAATACCCTTGTCCAACATTTTTTTGTACCAGTCTTGCAGCCTCTTCGGTTTGGGAATTTTCTGTTCGGTGGGATGGCAATGAAAAATATAATCATCACCTTCTGAAGGCGGACAAGCCCAAATGTGTGCCATTGTATAACCAAGTTGCTTTACATAGTCCATGTAACCGAGCAGAATTTCATGGTAAACAGCCGTTCTAAACTGTCGAGGCTTGAAGAAGTGTACGGAGTCGAGATATGCAATATATACACGTCTCGTGTTGGGAGGTGGACAGTCTGATCCGTATTCCTGGACATGCATACCGAAAAAACAAACATCAGTGCCATCAACTTCTTCAAATGCGAACAACGCTTTCGCTCGGTAAGGGAATTCTGAAGACAATTCCCCTGTTTCAACGAACCGGCCTCGCATTCCTGGTTTTACTTCTACCATTTTTTCTGAACTGGACACGACGCGGATGTGTACTTCTCCCGCACCCGCTTCCTTCTTTCTCAAGAAGTTATTGACGCGATTCTCGATATACATGCCAAGTTTGGTAATAGTTAATCGTTTGGCATTGAATTTATTCTCCTTGCGTTTCATTCCTTTCTTCTTCAGGCAATTGTCGCACACGAAACCTGCAGGCCAGATAGCGTCCATATGTAGCACACAGATCTGGTGGAGTTTCCGGCCGCAATCACCGCACAAAACGAAATGTTCCAGCTCTAGATGATCATTCTTCATTTCCTTAAACTCGTCTTTCTTGATAGCTCTAATAAATAATAATATCTCATGATAATATGACCTGAAAGTAACACATAGTAACTTACGTCTGTGCCTGCGTGGTATCGTCGCCTAACGTGACGGTGTCGCCTGGAATGTCGTTGAAACACTTTTGGCAGAAGGTATATCTGTCGGATCCAAGTCCGTACGCCTTTAGACTGTATCCCAGACAACGAGAAAGACAGCGTGTGAATGTGACAGAACGAACAGCAGCAGTACCGAGCGTGTTGTTAGCACATCACAGACAGCAAGGCACCAGCACACAAGAAACAATGACAAAGAATTCGTGTTAGGAAGCGTGATATGATCCGCTACTAATATATTAATTTTCATTTAACAACCCATGACTCCATGAAATCCTATCTGACTAATGTGCTACTTAACTGTAATTCGTGCATTTGTTTTCATTTAGTTAAAAGCACCCTGATTAATGATATAATAGCTATAACAACGTGCACGTATGGTGAAAATGGTACACTTTTATCATCAATATGAATGTTACTCTTAACAAGTTAAATTATAACAAAACATACCTATTCTGGTAGCTGTAGTACTTTGCATCTCTTGGGATCGTACAAAGTTGTTTACCATAGCAGCACAACACTTGTGGGTTAAAAGTGTATTTTCTCCCGCAACAGTAACCAAGTGCTTGCATCACTGGATCTATTTCTTGTTCAAACACTTCTGATAACTACAAAATAAAAAATACCATTAAATATATTAAAACAGAAACAGAGTAATTATTTAAACTCACCTTTGTGCAGTACCTATACACACGACTAGTTTTTCGATTGTACAGCCAAGCGTTATCAAACATCAGCCATACGTCGTCTACATATTCCCAAGGGTCGGTATATTGACCAATGTCGAGTTTCCTCTTTATTGTTGACAAATCCATGGGTTTCTTAACAATGTCAAAATAGTCTGGAATACCTAATGCTTGCGGGTCCACAGGTTGTCGGAATGGTAAACTTTCTGGGTCCTGACGATATAATTTTTCCAGTGTTGGCATAAGTGCTTGCCGTAATTCATCTGGTTTGAAAACTATAAAAACGGTACTTAATGTTTGTTTGAAAACTAAAAGAAGTTAGTTAACTTACTGCATTTTCTTTTTTTGTCGACACTAGTTGATTGGATTGGTTCTATGGTAGTGGGTGATTTAATATCTGGGGCGGTAGTGTCATTGGCACTAGACGACGACATAGGAGTGTTAGGTTCTTCTTTTATATGAGGCTCTTCTTTAATGTCACTTTCCTCCATAGGTTCGGTTTTTATTTCAGACTTGATGTCATTCCCAACATTCTTTCCACCTTCTACGTGATTAGACGTTTCGTCTTCCCGTTTAATATCCATATCTTCGTGTTTCATATCTAGTTTACCTTTCACTGCCGCGCCAGACGTAGGTGGCGGTGAATCTACATCATTATCGTGTGCTGCAGTTATCGCAGCCATCTGGGATGAGAGTGACGACGAACGGGGTGCATTTAATGCTGCTCGTTCCGAACTACTCATACCCTTGCCAAGACTAGCTGCCGTTACCGGGGAAGTAACCATTGGTGTAGATGGCGCTGGTGATGCACCGCGCGAAGACGAGACAGACATCGGCCCCACGCTAGGCTGTGTGGTTTCGCTTGGTGTTGAAGTTGTTAGCCGTTGATTGTTGAACTGATTTTGCTGCGATTGTGGCTGCTGTTGCTGCTGGTTTGATGATAATCCAAAGGCTGGCGAAGGAACAAGGCGCAACTTAACCATATCAGTAAATTGGTGGTTACTTGCAGGTGAACTTGATGGTAATGTGGGCCCGTTGCTGTTCGAAAACTGCTGATTCTGTTGTGGCTGTGCAGCAGTGGTGGTAACCGGCTGGCTCATGTGTTGACCGAAGGGAGATAATCCAGGGTTAGGTTGCGAGGTGGGACTAGGCCCCGGTACGCCCACAATTTGTTGCTGTTGTTGTTGCGGTGTTTGTTGTTGTTGTTGTTGAGCGTTTTGGTTTGGAAAGAGCATTCGGTTTGTCGTTTGGTTCATTTGAGGAAGGTTGATATTGCTCATGGCCGGTGAATTGCTTCGTAGACCAGGTTGTTGTGGCAATGCACCGGGCGCACCAGGCCGTGGAACTGCCCCAGAAACTGTTCCTACCGCGCCGCCAACAGTGGTCGCCACTCCCGTGGGTCGAAGTGCCGCTTGTCCAGGTTGTGGCTGTTGTTGCTGAGACTGTTGTTGAAGTAATTGCTGTTCTTTTCGTTTTTGTTTCTTTTCCTCCAACTCTTTTTGAATCTTATATATTTTTTCCGCTAATAGGTGGTAGTATTCCGATCTGGAATTCGCCATTTCATACATATCACCTTCAACCTTACGGGCGTAAGCTACCAAATTATGCATTCGTTTATCCAACATGGTTGATGGATCTGGTGTTGGAAAAATTGCCTGTACCAGTTTATGCACCAAGTGATTCCTGAGATCTGGCGTCACTGACTGGTGCCATTCTTTGGTTCCCTGCACTGGAGTGGCTGTCACCTGTCCCGGTTGTAATCCACCCGGTAATTGTATTCGTTCGCCTCCGATCTACAGCAAGTTTATCAATTAGTAAAGAGAATATTCCTTTAATTTAAAACAAGTAAGGTTTGACGCAACAACTTACAAGGCTAGTTTGTCCTTGACCGTCTCCAACACCAAACAGCATACTTGCATTGGACAGCTGTAACTGGGTGGCGCTGGGTTGTTGTTGCTGGGACACGGCGCCCGACTGAGGCTGGCCGGGGCCGGGCGCCGAGTCGCTCCCCAAGGGCAACGAGACATTGGGTGCCGCCTGACCTGGCGGCGGCAGCACACGGACTCCACCGATCCCAGGCGCCATAGCCGTGTTGCCTCCGGGACCTAGGCCTGGCATGCGTACACCACCGGGACGCACTCCCGTCCCAGCACCCAGCATGCCTGCTGTCGTGCACACACCTGCACCAACACCCACTCCACCAACTGCCGCCCCTGCTCCCGTCGTCGGACATTGAATACCGAGGGATTCATACGCACTTCTCATATCGACTGTTTTCTGAGTTTGTTGGGTTTGAGGTGCTTGTGGAGGATTAGATCCGGCTGCAAAATATTTACATAGTTTTAATTTTCAACAAAAGACCAAAGAAAATTTAATTTAACACTCGCAAAGAATTTCTTACCATTGGGATTGCTGTTGCGGTTCTTATCGGCCTGTTTAAGAGGTAAACACACTGGGCAATCAGCTCGCGTACAATGCTTCCAGTGGCTGATGATTTGGCGTGAAGAAGAACAGTGTGGTACATTGCAGCTCTTGCCGGCCTGACATGTCGTCATGTGGTTGAGCACGTTTTTCATCGTTTTGCAATGTGGTAGCATGCACTGCCACGCTTCGCCGTTTGACTGCGATTCGCGTCGCTGGCATTTGTGCGCATGTAACAGCAGCACCAGTTGTTGTTGAATAAGTTTACGTTTCTCGGGATCGGCGGTGCTAGTTGCAGGCGCAGCAGGCTGGTTCTGTGTGGCGGCCTGGGGACCCGGCTGTGTACCACTAGGCGCACCCGATTGTGGCTGAGCTGGAGATGGTGCGGGCGGCTGCGCCTGGGCCATGCCTCCCTCGCCGCCACCGCCTACGGCTCCCCCTACTCCACCCACTGGAGCGCCAAACCGATTCGTTTGTAGGCCAAGCGCTGCACCACGTTGTTGAGGAGCCACCACACCTAGTTTGAACAAGTCTAATTTACAATAAAAATTATTACAAAAAGTCTACTGCACACAAAATATACTTAATAGATAATCAACTATTAACTATTTTTATATTTACTTCTAATTTATTTTTGGACACAACTCTTGATCTTATGCAAAGTATTTCAAAATGTAGAGTTAAAAGGTAATGTTAAATATTTTACAAATAATTGTTATTTTTAAATTCTGGCCCACAAAAAATTACTATTTATAAATAGTTCTTCCTTACTAAACGATGAATGAGAAATACACTTTTAATAAAAGACGGTTTAAATTTTACGTGTTTTATTTTGTATAGTTAAGTACACAATAAAATCTTGTTTTCTTCAGAAGCAGTCACCTCTAGCGTCAACCCTGTAACCTATTTTTTAAAAATTTGTCGACGATTTACAAAAAAAAATTGTAAAGTTTTTATAACGTTAAAATAATCACATCTAAATATAAAAAAAATATTCCTATACAGTATTTGATTAAGTTTCACATGTCAACATTTTAACTGCTAATCTACAGTTATTTGTAAATTAAAAACAAACAAAATAATCCTGAAGAACATAATCCATGTGCAATTATTATTATATAAGAACCACAAAATCCTCAATAATTAAAAATCGAGGTGAAATGAATAGATCTACGATTTATGAAATACCCTGCATATATTGTATATAGCACATATTCATTAAATAGCAAAAAGAGTTGGAGATGTTTCCAGAAATATTAATTATTATTCTATTCAAGCAATAGTTAGTAAAATATGGACAATGGTGCGAAAGTATGATTCATTAGATTTATCAGTAAATTGTCGCGAACAAAATAAAAATTAAAAGTTACTGTACGAATTCAAAAGTAAGTAAAAATTTAAACTGATCGTAAATGAAATACATATAATGATGATGAATGTAAAAATAAAAACAAAAGCGGTTTGAATAAAACAAAATAAGAAAGACGCTTTGTGTTCTTACCAACTTTAGCACCTTGCGGGGTCGACTGATTGGCGTACGCATAAGCGGGCATACCTTGAACGCCAGGGCCAGGACCAGGTCCAGGTCCAGGTCCAGGAGTAGACTGAGGACCCCCGGGGCCGAGTTGCATGCCGGGCGGCGCCTGCATACGCAGAGAGTGTACGCCGTGAGGCGGTTGTCCTCGAGGTCCCGCACCGCCGCCGCTTAACTGCTGCTGCATCGCCGCCACCGCGTGTGCATTCAACATGGGCCCATTCTGCATTCCCTACAATACATTCTCATTAGAACATTAGCTAGAATGAAAACATCGTTTCTACTCACTTGTGGCACAACGCCATGGTTGGACTGTTGGTGGTGTGGCTGGCCAGGCGCATTCAGTAAGTTAACGCCACCGGGTCCAGCACCAGCGAGCTGCTGTTTGTTGATGCTACTACTAACAACCAGTCCTCCGCCACCCATGCCGCCGCCGCCCATGGCATTCATGCTGCTGTTGGTCATGATCATGCCTGCCGGACCACCAGCCACACTGTTGTTCATGCCCTGTTGCATGGAGCTCATCACCTGAGGTGTACTGCCGTTGTTAGCTATCGACATTACATTGCCCGCCATCGACTGCAGTCCCACGCCTACACTGTTCGGGATACTCATGGCCGCGCTGGAGATGCTAGACGGTAGGCTTCCCAGCGCCATGGGGTCAACCACTCCAATAGGCTTGCTCACCGAGATGTTTGTTGGAGACTGCAAGCTAGGGCTCTTACTACCCAATTGGCCGCCACTTAATGCCAGCGAATTTCCTACCAGCGTCTTATTCCCCTACAAATATCAGTGTCATTACAAATCCTGCACTAAATCTAGCCATTTCGTCTAATACCTGCGACTGCAACAAGTGGTGGTTGAGTTGCATTTGCCGCAGAGCCTGCGAGCCGTCAGGCGCATCGACGCCATTCTGCATGACGCCGGAGCCTGGTCCGGGGCCCTGTGCTGGTGGTTTACTGCCCGCCATGTGATCGTTGCCCAGACCCCACGAACCGGACGATATCAATTCATCAGGCAAATCGTTTTCCAAATCGAACATATCCATATTGGACAAAACGTCTAAACAACACACATTTTATATATTGTTTACATTTTTAGAATATATACATGCAATAATATGGCTTATTACTAGGATATCTAATACGCTCATCACTGCATAATGTAATTTCTCATATTCTAACAATAATCACATTATCTACATTTGATGCTTTGATTAGCGTGCTAGACAATTTAAAAAATCAAGAACACGGTGTTTTGTGCAGAGAGATATAAACCAGAACTAATCAGATGAGAAAAAAATAAAAAATTTATGTGAACAAAAATATTTCACAAATCAAATACGTACTAACACTGTGTTAAGCAGAATGCGAAGCCATTCGTAAAGCATTCTACATTATCGAATAATAGAAATCTATCAAAAAAATATGAAACAAGCTAATCATTACTAGTACTAAGGAATGTAGTAAACAGTTAAGTAGTATTAAAATATAGATTCGTAATAATTATTGTATGTACGCATGCAATCATCTGGTTAGGAAACAGTCAATAAGTGCTGTAAGTAAGGGCCCCAATAATATAAACAATAAACGTCTGCACTGCACTGCACCGTTTTCAAGAGATTTTGTTCTGGTTAAGCCGGGCTAGTACCCTGGCTCTTATAAATCAGGAAAATAGTTACTGTTATTATTATTATTAGGTAGAATGTATTTACTTCGGTTTTGTCCCTGAAGGTTCCAGTGTTGCTGTTTGGTTTGCCCGCCACCAATTCCAAGGCCAGGACCCTGGTCTGGCCCTGGGCCCTGCCCCAAGCCGAAGTTGAAAGCATGGTGCATCATTGATATCGGCACTACAGCGTTAGGTACAATAAATCAACACATTATTTCACTGTTTCGTTACCAATGTGTCGTCAATCAAGTTCATACACAGGTAACCATTCATGTTAAAGTTATCGGCGAAATATTCATACAACTGAGAAGAAATTAATGAGAAAAATGAAAATATGTAGATAAAGTCATTTAGATTTCCATGCAGTTGTACGTACGTCTATTGCATAAACCAAAGACTCATGCCTTAACATAACAAAAACTTAGTTGATGTTGGGCAACAAACACTGTTATTTATTAAAAATCTATTATCAGGTAGGTATAACATAATCTACCGAAACCTTTATAAATAATGTATTTCCTAAATTGGATTTGTGTTTTATACATAAACACTAGCCTCAATATTAAATTTTTAAGGTTACATTAAAACTTGAATATGTATAAATTCTGCATATTTGCTCATATTATTTGTACACTGACACAAGATGAGACAGTTTGTTACTCAACACTGGTTTAAGTCAATGTCATGTTTGTTTTGGTTCCAATTTTTTTCAGTGAATTTGTACAAAAATTCAATGGAAAATCTAAAATATAAACAGATAACTGTGAAATATATTTAATTAGTAGCAAGTTTTATAAATTCATGTGTAAAATATATACATGATTGATATGAATGTCAAACGTAGGTACGCCTTCTTACATTATAGGATCTCCATGCAGACATGAATGTAAACACGGAAAAGAATTTCTTAAATTAAATACTTACCCGAAGAGTCTGATGGGCCCTGAAAGGGGTCCAATTTGGGCCGCTTGGCATTTGGCGGCCCATCTACAAGATGTTCGGCCATAGTGGTATAGGTGATGTCCCCTGTTTACCAAGCCGAAGCCGCCGCACTGGCCGCGGCCGACTGCAATCGTGCGATCCACTATTTAACGCGACTCTATAGCGTCGCACATGATATAAACGCAAATTTCGCAACTTTATCACACGAGAGACCACCAAGAGCTGATGTAAGCACAGTCTGAAAGCCAGTGCATCCCTCAAGGCACATATTACTGAACTAGAGTCAACCATCGGCCATCACGAAGCGCCTACTGGCCGACTATACCGTACGAGAACCTCTCACCATCTTCCGACAATGAACGACAACCAAAATTGGCACTTTTTCACACTTTTTTAACAAAAGGAATCACTTTTTTAACAAAACGAATCACGAAATAATTTATTTGTGGCAAGCTACGCGAATTTTAATCCGTTTTGTTTACATATATGACTGCAAATTTAAGAATTAATTCCAAATTTCTACACAGACTCAGACAGGCAAAATGGCGGCTGTTGATGAAAACTTTTTCTACGCTTGTCAGAAAATATCTGGCTATTAAATTGCGCTGCAATCGGGATTGGTTCTTGCTAACCACGTGACCATAAGACGTGTGTACATTGGCCGCGCAGCTCCCGGAAGCCCCCTCGTGACGCAGTGTCCGTCCGTCATCAACGTGACGTCACGAAGCGTCAAATTCTACGGAGATACACGAAGAATAAGACGAACTTACTAAAAATATTATGACATTCGATAATAAAATAAAGAAATCTTGATAGAAATTGAAAATCTTTAAAGTATATAGTATCCTAAAAACACCAGCTTCTGTACTTTTTAAACTGACGAACACAAAACAACAATAATGAACATTTTCAAATGGTTACAAACTTCTTTTGTCAATGTCATCTAAACAAAGAATTTTGTGACAAAGGAACAGTTGGTTTTAATAAGTATATCAACTTTTTTTGTACTTTTATATATACTATTATTTCATTATTAAACCTAAGTAATAATATTATTTAACTTTAGTACTTTTAAACAATTTTTATTCTTACAAAACAACACTATAAAAATAATGTTATAATACATATTAATGTTTCATATATAACTATATGTTTATAAGAATTAGACATAAATTGTGTATTTTTAGGAAGTATTTCTATTTATAAATTGCTTCTGAAGTTTATATATAATTTGTGCTAATAAATCATAGTACTCAAACCTAGAGTTTGCAGTTTCAAATAATTTTTTCTCAACCTTTTGCATATAAGCTGCTACAAACATTGAGGGGAACATGCTCACCACCTCAATCAACTTTTTAATCAGGTGTACTCTTAATTCAAATGTACAAGTATTATGCCAGTCCTTTTTTACGGATGGAACTAAAGGTTTTTTAAACTCTGCATCTTTTCTACACAACATACAATTTTCTTGTTTACAAATCGAGCAATGAGCGAGCAATATACGAGATGAACTGCAATTATAATCATTACAGTCTTCATCTCTGTTATTAAATTGTGGGCAAATGCTTAAATGTATTAGGAGGTTTCGGAATTTGCTGCAGCATGATATTTCACATTGCACATCTTCGGTATTTGTAACCATACATTCAAATGCATGTAACAATATATACCATAGTTTTATATGACGATAAATGGTAATTTTGTTTTCTTGTTCTGTAAATTTGAAAAAAGCAATAAGTCTAGTTGAAGATATATTATTATAAATACCTGAATTTGGTAAAGTTTCGCTACTGTTTGCTAATGTGGAATTATATTCATCTTCAAATGACAATTCGTTGAGATTAATTTGAGCAAATAGATCTTCTATTTCTGAAAATACATTTAATTATTAATTAAACTAAGCAAGCACTCTAGCTTAGACAAATTATTACAATTACCTAAATTTGCTGCAGTTTCCTTGTCGTTTGCTGATGAGTAATTATATTCATCGTCAAATGTTAACTCACTGAGATTTAAATTAGAAACTAGATCTTCTATATCTGAATACATGTACGTATGCATTATTTAAACTTAATTATTCGTTTGTTTTATTTTATTTACCTGTAGATGAACTTGGTTTTGCCTGCTCATAATAATTATCTTTTATTTTATACACCTGCTGGGCAATATTATTATAATAATCTGCTCGAGACACTGCTTTTTCAAAAATTTGATTTTCTATTAAATTAGCTTGATTAAAAAGATCTTGTTGGACTGCAGCATTTGTTTCTTGCAATGAACTCATTGCCTGAATGAGGTTATTAACTAACTTAAACCTTCTTTCTGGTGTTACTGACGTTTGCCATTCTTTATTGTCCTGTAAAAAATGAAATATTAATAATTGAAACATTTGTCAAACATATCAGTTGAATATTAAATTAATTTAAATATCGAAGATTTACCAAAACCATAGGTTCCATTATATTTCTAGCTTGAAATGACATTATTTGTTTAATTTTTTAATATTAGAAGAAAAAAATCAGAGTAAATAAACCGTAGCACCATAAACGATCTCGTATCTTCAATGTCAAAACTCATGGATTTGGCCAACTTATAAATACGAATTTAATATCTATGATTATTCTTTATTGCAAGTAATAATATTACTTTAATTATTAATGAAAACTATAATAAATAAACCAATAAAAAATTTGTTTGATTCCACAAAACTTCAAAATAACGTTTCCCTTCGTTGTTAACAGGTGGCACTTTTAATACAGTAATTGTTTTTATATACCTGTTTTAAACCATCATTTATTTATTAAAATTGACTATCCATCATCCATCAATCTTTCCAACCACCAGCATTTCAAAGATAAAGGTAATAGTTGGTACCACAAACTCTGTTTTCGGGTGTTTTAATACTGTATATTCTACAACTATTTTATTTTTAAAAAATAGTTCAAATAAAAATGGATGATAATATATTTCTTTCGAACTTCTATCCGAAGCATATTTTTATAAAATAAATTTTAAAGCACTTCTCTTAAAACATCCAAAAACCACAGTTCGTGGTGCCAGCCAATATGGTATTTAAATAAAAAATAAACTTCAATTGTTTTCCTTTTATATTCCAATGAAAAAAATACAAAAAATAACATATTTCATGATCGCAGTACATTATACATAAACGTAAAATTTGTTTCTAAAACCAGAAGACATACACGTATATTCAAGGTATTATTTTGTTATTTTTTAATTTATTACATCCTTATAGTGCAGTTAAAATGTATTTACATTTATCTCATATCTGTGTCCAACACCAGTCGTAAAAATAAACTTTGTTGCCATAAAACTAATTTATTAAAACAAGCTAACTTAAAATTAATAGTACATTAAAATTAACAACAAAATAAAAGAAGCCTACCTTAGGCTACCACGCAACTAATTTTTTGTATAAGTAACTGGTATATTATATTACAGTACATAATAACGCACATACTCATACACCTATTTGCGTTTTAAATATTATGTAAACCATAACAGTAACCTCAGTTCACACAAATATGTCCACAACTTTAAATTTAAACTTACTGATAACTCAATACCACTTACTGTAGTAAATAAATCCCGAATACCAATAACGTTATGGAAGGCATAGAAAAATTTATAGTAAATTAATTTATTGATACACTGAGTACTTTATTCACATCCCGCCTGATGTTTGTGCAAAATTTAAAAAATATATTTTTTTAAATTAACACGATATCAAAAATTAGAATACACAAATTAAGAATGATCTTGTGTAGGCAAAGCTCTCAGACTTATCTCAATCATTTCACAACTTAGTCGAAATAAAATTAATCATCTTTGGACTTGTCTCCAGCAGCAGCTTCATCTTCTTCATCCGAATAGTTCCTGTGTTCCTCGCCAGGCCTCAATAATCGACCAACAAGGTCATATTTTTCTAAACAGTGCATGAGAATAAAATTAAAATATATAACCAATATCATTTGGACGTAATTAATTTTTTGTTATGTATATAAAACAAACTTTTTTAGACCTGACTTAACAGTGATTGTGAGTTTGTGATAAAAAAGTTTAACGATTACAAAAGCGGAAAAGATATGCATAGAAAGAAAATAATGACTAGCTATTTTAATTTAAACGCTACATTTAAAATATTTAATTATAATTATGAATATTGTAGAAATCTATACGTTAAAATAAATATGATAAGAATGATAACAGTGATGAAACTGATAAAACTATTTGTACCTTTGAACTGTGCTTCCCATTCCCGAACTGAATCCATTTCCATCGAATTTAAATCACTTAAATCATCGTATTCATCCTTGACGCAGCCTACAGAGAATGTAGCGAGGCCTCTGGAAGCATCGCGACCCCCAAATGCAGCATAAGGTCCCCCTGTAAAAATTAAATTATAACCATGTAACATAGTACATCCGGCTATTGCTTTTATTAACAGTAAGAGATGATATAATATAACATAAATATTACATGAGAAAGCGGCTAGAAAAATTTTAAATACCCAATTTGATAAAAATAGCTATTGCACTGACCTTGAACTTATGGCTTCTATGATAATTTTGAAAAGTGTTAATGTACAATAAACTTGTTTACGATAAAACGCAAAAGAAAATGCAGACAATTAAGATTTTAGTACAACCAGACAACAAATGAAATAATTGATGAAAGAAGTTTATCAGTATAAATTATCTCTCATTTGTAAACATTTCAATGATCCGTATCAAATATTTAAAAGTAAACATACCTGGACCATAAAATCTCTTTCCTTTGGTAACATCATATACATTTCCATTAACCGCAACTAATACCCGACCATCAGGTGAACGACCGTCGTATTTTTTTAATTCTTCGACAGTGAAATCTCTGCGTAATTTTGGAAGCTCCGGTTCTGGGGGCGAAGGTGTGTGGACAGGATGACGGCTTTTCAGAATCTTGTGCACCAAAAATGCAATTACGAAAACTAATACGACATTAATGGGACTTTGTACTATTTCTAATATAAGATTTGTTAACATTCCACCGGATTCTTGAGTTTCTACAGGCTCTGCCATTTTGAAGATACTCACACAAGCACACAACGCACTCAAAACAACTTTGGGACGAAAAGTCGCCCGTCACGATACACGTACTCCCTCCTTGATTCGCTTTTCCACACTGAACGTACGATGATCGTAATTTGAAGTTGGTTGCAAGCAGATAAATATAATATCAGTAAATAATTTAAATTATATAATATATTTCGTCAAACATATATGACACTATCTCTTTCAATATTTCAAATATATATTTTTTTCAACTTCTTATTCATTAATAATTGATTTACTAAAGATTTTTGCGATTACAGCTACACTCAGACATATATGAACCTTTTCCGTTGTATCGAAGTAACGAGGGCAATGAGGCGAGGTCACTCGTAATAAAATAAAATTGTTTCTGCTTGATCATTACACGAAAACATTTTTATCATATACATATATTTAGCCTATGACTTAATTTAAAGTTGTAACTTATGTAGATTACATTCAAATGTGTTGGCGTGAAGTGACATGAAATTATTCAATATGATTTTTACATAAATCAAATTTAAAATTCTGTTCAAAGAGCTAACTGTATTTGTATATATTTTTTTATGTTATGTAAGGTCAGGTCATATTAATCCAAATATTTATTTAGAATAATTGAATGATACACTGAAGTTTTTAATAAAAAAATTTAAAGATGATTTGCGTCTTCTTGATTAATGTAGTAATGATAGCCGAAACATATAATTTAGTAATTTACTGCAATTACAGCGACAACATACTTTAAATTACACACTTATACATTAAAATAAAATAACCGACAATGAATATATATTATTCTTTTAATATGCAAAAAAACAAATATTACAAATATAAATAATACTTCGTAATATTAAAAGTTAATCACTTTCGCTGCCACTTTCTTCGTCAGCTTCCTGAAGCCACTGTACAAACGGTTGAGTTTTAGCGCGAAGTCTTGACGTTGGTCCCAACGTAGCGTACCACTGTAGGATTGCATCTTCAGCGAGGACGTCTTTCTCATAAAACCAGTGCAGAATTTTAACTACACATTCGTTTAATTCGGAACATGTATCGGCTACATCCTATGAAATATTGCAAGTAGATAAAAGAACTTGCGAGTTGTGACTGATTAATATATTTAATACCTCGATGGCTTGAAGACAGTCCACCATAGCACCGTCATTACGTATATAATTTACTAGAATGGGTGTAAAATACGTTAGCAAAGACCGCAGCGATAATAAATAAGCCTGACCACCAGATTGTTGAAAAGGCAAATTTAAAATAGCTTTTACAACATTGTAATTTACCTAAAAACAACACTACCCACATCAAATTAAAGTTAATAATAAATTTCACGATATTCACCTCGCGCACTGTAACATTATAAGCATAACGGGAAGAATTTATTTCCAAAATTAAATTGTCACATTGCAATTTATCTTCGAAACCTCGAGCCAAACTGTCGATAACTTCACTCAAGAACACTGTAATAAATAAATGTAACATTTTGCGATGCGAACATCGTGTTTTTCAACATATGTTAGTTTATAACTTACAGTTTGTGTCATCCGGAACCGGAGAAGCCATATGAGACATTTGATCGTCGCTTAAAGTTGAGACCACACTTTCTGAATCAGAATCAGACGATTCAGAGCCAAGATGAAATTTATTTAATTGTTTCGTAATTCCTTCTTCTTCCGAATCAGAATTTTCTTCGTCACGACTAATATATCTAATTCTATAGCATTGTGGTCCTAATTTATCCCCAGATTCAGCTAAAAATATTAGAATTTACAATAAAATATTTTAATAAATTTGTGATAAAACTTACTATTTGAGGGTTTTTCTGCTTGCAGAATTGCTCCTTCCAATGAAACACCGTCTTTAACTTGCACTTTTGATCCTAAAATGCTGCCTAAAGTAATTTTTGACTGTTTACCTAACACACAATTTGTTCCCACGAAGCTATACGATATAACACAATTATCTTGCACAACTGTGTCTGATAATATATACGAGTCGTTAATTTGAACATTTTTCCCGATTTTACAATTATCTCCAATGACTGATCTTGTTATTTTAGATAATTCATCTACTGAACTATCTTGGCCGATTACTACATCTTCAACTAATTCACTACCTCTGAAAATACAATAATAAATTATTTATAAATAACTTACATTACAGATTAGTTACTTCGCTAATTTGACATCACGATGTCTATAAATATTGTTTCTTCGGAAGACGTAAGTTTGTTGCTGAGCAGAAATTCCCATATCAGGAACAAGTGGATACACCCAACGATGAATCACATCATGACTGACAAATTGATACATATTCCAGTTTGAAATTCTTGCAGCGTATTCGCTTCCAGATAATTCATGCCAATATAGTGTGCTAGCCAGAATTTCTTCATTCATCAACAACCCACGAACAAAATCATCCCGGGTTTGGAAATCGAAATTATCCGAAAAAAGAGGCAGAACTGAAGGCGAACAAATGGCGATATGAGTATCACGAAGATTATTATGTAAAGACACTTTCGAGTTTTCTAAAAATATTTCCAATGGGAAATTAATTTTTTTGCTGTGGGATATTTGAACAGCTTTCTGATGGAATAATATCCTGTTGTGAATATCAGAAACAATTAGTACATCTTCATGAGGACAATGCGTACTTCTCTGGGAACCACAGTTTAAGAAAATTAAAGTCATGGCTGCTCCTTTATCTTTTTTAGTAACGGCACTAAAATATTCGAATATTATTTGAGACAACAAATAAGCTGATTTATTACTTATGCTTTTGAAGAATAGGTAAAAAATTAACGTTTGAAACTGTATCCGCATTTAAAAGAATAAAATCTCCTCTTAATAGACCTTTAGCATCCAAATCTCGCAATGCATCCCCCAAAGACCGGCAACTTTCGGAAATAATTATATTCACTTTCATTGTAATAGACCATCCTGCTTTCCCTAAGGTCTTCTTTCTAAAATATATATTATAACTAATTTTAATTCATTTTACACTCTATTTATCAAACCGAATGTGTTCCTTGATTTTATCCACATGTGTGCAACAGAATAAAAATGTTTCTTCTACACCACCCAAAGATAGAGATTCCAATGCATAATCTATTAAAGGTACATTTACAAAAGGTAAAAGGGCCTAAAAGAAAGAAAATTGATGAAATCATCTTATTGCATCATCTTTTAAATTAATACGTACCACTGGAAAATTATGAGAAACTGGTAAAAAATTATTATTAAAATTGTCAGCTACTAATACGGCTTGTACTGCATTTTTCTTTTCCACTATTTCAGCAGATATTTTGTTCTTCGACATTTTATAATAATGCTATAACAACTTTTTAGGTTACTCCAATGTTGACAAGAGCAATTTTACACTGACATCTGTGAAATTATGTGGAGTTACCATATAATATATCAATTAAATAAACTCAAAATTTGAACAAAATTAAAAGAACTATAAAATAAATAATACCGATTCAGGCATATAATGATTTAAAACATTTTATTAATAACTTTACATGTATATAGTTCCAGAGATTTATAAGTGATGGCGCCAGTAATCTCGTTCATTAGCTAAATATACGCTAAATCAGTGATGCCCAAACTGCGGCCCATTGGTTAAATTAGGATGGATCGAAAAAGGCTATTTTTCCAAATCGTCGATGGCCTCCCCCTAGAACTTCAGATTTTCATAAAATAAGATTTCGGTACCTGTCACACCATTTTTATGCGTTGAAGCCAAGCACCGAGGCCTCAAAAAAGACAATTTTTGCACTTTTTTTACATTTTCATTTATAAGTGTAGCTTTGCTTAAATCATGAGATGTGTACACGCATTCTGAGTTACTCTTATCGACTATCAAGCCTATTTACATATACCATTGCGATTGAGCTCCGAAAACGGTTAAAATTCACATTTTTGCGATTTTGTATTAGTTTTACTTTCGGCAATTTTTTAGTCAAATAAAACACATTCCATGACTGTTTTGGATATGGGATGCCGATTTCTATAAATTTTTAAAAATAGTTTCGATAATTTGTTATAAAAGTATCATTTATAATCTATATTTTTAATAAACACGTTATGAATTTTTAATATATCTTTTGACGTAGAAAACAAAAAAAAAAAACAAAATTAAACCAATGGTTCTCAAGCGATAGAATAAAATTATATTTTTTAAATAGAAACCTATATAAATTTTTAGTCCATTAGATAGAGAATTGTTTTCTGATTTCTACGATATAAATGTGATATGAGGTTGTATAACAATTATTTTGAGAAAAATGGTATTAAAAATGAGAAATAATTTTACACTTAATTGAAAAGTGGAGCTTAGGCATCGACTATCGAGCACCTTTACTGTAAATATAAATTTTGTATTTCAAATAATAACAAATGATCCAATATTGAGAAAAATATTCACAAAATTAGAATTTTAGAAAAATCTCGTAATAGTATATTCTACAACAAGTAATGGAATGGCACATATTCCACACGAGCAAAAATTTTGAAGTTCGAGTCGAAGGCGAGGACTACGGTTTGCGAGTGTGGGATATGCCATTCCGTTACATGTTGTATATAGACTATACTTTCTATAACAAAATTTTGGAAATTATACAAAAAATACAAATACAAAACTGTTGAAAACGTCAAACTCGAATAAATAAAATTAAAACAAACAGAAGTAACCATAGTAACTGAATACGCGGCGTTTGGAATGAAAGTTATTCCAATACAATTTGTAGTTGTAGAATGCTTAGTTTCCAAAACAGTGTTACAGAAATGTATTTTCGTGAAATGTGTCGATACTAAATAAGTCAATGTAAAAATATTTGAGTTAAGGGTGCGCACCATTTCTCGTTGTTTGAATGATGTACGCGTATTCGTACCCGTACGCCGTGTATCTACCCATTTTTTTTAACAAAATAAAATTGGTATTCATCACTGTAAATTCTATTAACAATTCAATTAAATGTTATAAATGACATAAAGACATAATTATGTCCGTACTGGGTCCCAACCCACATTGCGCCCCACCTCCCACCATCATTTTGTCATTATGTTACAATAGTATCTCTTTTCTTAAAGAGTTAGTTTTTTAAAATGTGTTAATGTCCATATCTCTTAGATTTTATTGAAAAGAATGTAAGTATCTAATAAAATGTATTAATTTACATTGCTAAATATATAGAAACAAAAGAACAGTAGAATGAGTAGAATATAGGTTATGATTAATATTCAACATTTAAATCAATAATTTACCGTTTTTATGCCATTGATGTTAGTTTACTGAATTTAAATTCGGTAGTAGTTTTTATCAGTATTTCGCACACTCACGCATTCACGTAGGTTTTCACACATTAGATAGGTTATTGATAAGCCCTCGTAACAGTGTTGACGTTTGTGATTAACAATGTCTGCTTTAAACTTAAAATTGAATATTAGGTATTCATATATTGTTTTAAAATTTTCATGTTTGTAATATAATTATTATTTTTAGTATGGCAGAAGCTGCCGACAGTGACTCTGCCGAAGGATGTAGCAATAATGCAACAGATTTTATACAAGAACCTAAAAGTCCTGGAATGGATTCAGAATATGACGATGCTCTAGAAGTTCCAGAATCTCTTACTGTTATTGATATTGCTGGTGAACCAGTTTTAGTTGAAGGAAAAGAAGAAATTGATACAGGTGTGTATTTTTCATTTGTTATGTCATTCCATTGTATTCTATGGGAACATATGAAGATTGTCCATTTTTTTTTAGGAAATGCCCAATCTGTAATTAAATTCAATGCAGTTCATAATACACCAGTCAAGTTTCATTCATACCATCGGAAATGTTTCATTCCTGGCGTTGACATTAACGTAAATATTATAGATAATGAACGAAGTGTTACAACTCACCTTTTAAATCCAAATCTGTAAGCACCACTTTATAATTTATATTTTATAAATTAATTTTGGTATATTATTAGGTACACAATTCAGTTACAACATGCTAATTATACTTGGGTAATTAAAAAACGTTATAAACACATACAGCATTTACACCAACAATTGAGATTATTTAGAACTTCATTAAACATACCATTTCCAACAAAAACTCACAAAGAAAGAAGAAATAGTTTCAGAAACAATGTCGAACAAGTTAAAGGAAAACGAAAGGGAGCTTTACCTCGGTATAATTCCAAATAATTCTTACAATTATACTATATAACTAGTTATAAATTAAAATTTTTAGATTTCCGAGTAAACCAGATGCATTAGTTCCATATGAAAATTTAAATCATAGAATCAAGCAGCTAGAAGATTATTTGAA
Organism: Poecilus cupreus; assembly: GCA_963942605.1. NCBI lineage: Eukaryota > Metazoa > Arthropoda > Insecta > Coleoptera > Carabidae > Poecilus > Poecilus cupreus. The sequence goes on from OZ012723.1 coordinate 16,761,284, forward strand.
TAATTTACTAAATATTGTAATTTACCGTAACCATCATGAAACAGTAAGTTACAACACCTTGTATTTTATTCAAAAATTAATGTTTCTTTAGTTATCATTTTTAGAAGTATCGAATTTATCATTTATCCAAGATCTCGGGATGAAAGGAAAAGAAGGTTTTATACAAAAACGAACTGGTAGTACTCAACCAGGCCAGGCTGGATGCAATTGTTTTGGGTTTTTACAAAGTACAGTTTGTGTACGATGCAATTACTTTTGCAATGATTTACTATGTGGTAAATGGCGAAATCGCTGGTTTTTTGTAAAAGATACATTTTTCGGATACATTCGTCCGAAAGATGGACACGTACGTTGTATCATTTTATTTGACCAAAGCTTTGAAGTATCTTCCGGAATGTATTCAACTGGGATGCATCATGGACTGCACATTCAAACTATGAGCAGACAATTGATTATTAAATGTTGGACCAGACGCAAAAGTCGGGAATGGATGCAATATTTGAAGGATACTGCTCATCAGCAAGGTCAGTACAATCTAATCATTAATTTTTTGAATGGATTTGCTTTATTGTAATCAAGTGATACAATGTTATCTTATAAATATTTTGTAAATTACCTCGATAGCAGGAAAGATAAATTGTCCATGGAGTTATTTTTATTTACATTTAAGTTTTACTATCGTAATGTTAGATTAATATGTTGTAATCTATATCAAATTATTTTGTTTGTTTATGATGTATAGCTCGTGAATTTATTCAACAAAATCAGCATAATTCATTTGCTCCAATTCGTTCGAATGTCCGTGGAAGTTGGTTCGTAGATGGAGCTGGCTACATGTCAGCAGTAGCAGATGCATTAGAAGCAGCAACTGAAGAAATCTTCATTGCTGATTGGTGGCTTAGTCCTGAAATATATATGAAACGTCCAGCCATGAATGGCGAGTATTGGCGTTTAGACAAAATTCTTCAACGCAAGGCTGTATGTTTGCAGTTCCATTTAAATTTAATTACAATAGTTTCAATATTGTTTTACTTATAGGAACAAGGTGTAAAAGTTTTCCTTCTTTTATTCAAAGAATTGGAAATGGCTCTTGGCATTAACAGTTTTTACAGTAAACAAAAATTAACTGAATGTTCAGAAAACATAAAAGTATTACGTCATCCTGATCATGCAAAAGTTGGTGTATTCCTGTGGGCTCATCATGAAAAAATTGTTGTCGTTGATCAGTCTTACGCCTTTTTGGGTGGAATTGATCTTTGTTATGGACGATGGGATGACGGGAAACATCGGTACTTGAATATCTATTACAACCAGTTGATTTTAATTAATGATTTATTTGTTGCAGATTAACAGATCTCGGTAGTCTCACTCTACCTAATAATACAACTAGCTCAAAAAAGAAAACATCCAGCACACCTACAGATGTTTGTTTCTATCCTCCTAAACCTTTACCGATCCATCCACCACCACTTCCAGAACCGGACATAGTTGTAAGTAATGCTCCTGAACCTCCTCCTCCTCCACCTTTACCAGTACTCAATCCTGGCGATGCTCTCTTAATGCCCAAACCGCTCAAAGAAAATATGAAATGCAATACTCCTGAATTCGAACGTAAACGTTTCGACTTTGATAAGATCAAACTCAATGTTAAAACAAAAAGTCGAGATTTAATAAGCTTCATGTACTCAGCTCATGAAGACGATCAACTAACTGAGGAAACTGATACTCAAACTGAAGAAGATCAAACTCCACAAAAAATAATCGAAAATTTAGATGGTTGCGCTAAGTTGTGGATCGGCAAAGATTACGTAAATTTCATAGTAAAAGATTTTGCAGATTTAAATTTCCCTTATGATGATTTAGTAGATCGTTCTACAACACCTAGAATGCCTTGGCATGATATTGGAGTTATGGTACAAGGAACTGCAGCTAGAGATGTTGCTAGACATTTTATTCAACGTTGGAATGCTACGAAGCTAGAAAAAGCCCGTCTCAATAACATTTATCCGTATTTATTACCTAAGAGTTATAACACTTGCTCAGAAATCAAAGATTTTCCTTCTCTTGAGTTACACGATGTTACATGTCAAGTGTTACGAAGTGCTAGTTCTTGGTCTTGTGGATTTATAGAACCAGAAACCATTGAATCTAGCATTCACGAAGCCTACGTAGATACCATTAACCGCGCACAGCATTATATTTACATCGAGAATCAGTTTTTTATTACTTTAACATCAAATAGCCCTAATGTTCGCAATCAAATCGGCGACGCTTTATTTAATCGGATAACTCGAGCGCACAGGGAAAATGTAGTATTTAGAGTTTACGTCGTTATGCCGTTAATTCCAGGGTTTGAAGGAGAAATTGGGGGCGCTTCAGGTACTGCACTTCACGCTATAACACACTGGAATTATCAATCAATATCTAGGTGAATTTAAACAATTGAAAATAACTGGTAGTTGATATTAAAAGTGATTTTTCCAGCGGTAAATATGCAATTTTAAATCGTCTGAAAGAGGCAGGCATTCCTGATCCGTCACAGTACATTACATTTTATGGATTACGGACGCATTCCTTATTAAACAATGAGCCTATTACTGAATTGATATATGTACATTCAAAGCTGATGATTGTTGATGACCGGACTGTTATATGTGGCTCAGCTAATATTAATGATCGGTCTATGCTTGGGAAAAGAGATTCTGAAATTGCTGTCATCGTTCAGGTTGGAATTTATTTCGAATAAGAAAGCATGGTTTCTTTATTTTACAATATTTTAGGACGAAGCTTTCGAAGATGGCGCGATGAATGGTGACGCTTTCCCTTCAGGAAAATATGCTGGATCTTTACGTAAGCATCTTTTCAAGGAACATTTAGGTATTTTAGGGAAAGAAGCCGAAACTTACATTGATGTAACAGACCCAGTAATTGATTCATTTTATAAAGACGTTTGGTATCAAAATGCTGAGTTAAATACAGAATTTTATGAAAAAGTCTTCCATTGCATTCCGTCTGACAAAGTACAAAATTTTTCTGCCTTAAAAAAATACCAAGAAGAGCCTCCATTGTATCATAATGAAGTTTCAAGAGCAACGAAAATGCTTGACGATATACAGGTTTGCTAAAATTGTTTCGAATTTATAATATTGTAATAATTTTATCGAAATAATGTTTTAGGGCCATTTGGTGCTACTGCCTTTGCAATTTTTATGTAATGAAAATTTGACTCCAAGTGGCAGTTCTGTTGAGGGGATGATGCCAACATCCCTTTGGACATAATTTTTTTTTCTTAACAAGCACAGGCCGCTAAATACATATTTTTTCGTACTGCACCTAGTTCTACTTAAAACAAAAATTAATCTTGGGTCTCTTGGTTTTATGTACGACTTATCAGTATTTTATTATTTTTAAACAGACAATTTCACATTCATTTTTAAAAATATTTATAGTTACGTGTTTATATATTTTTATTTGTTGTTGTATTATTCAGGCGTTATACGTATGTATTTATTTATATTTAGTTTTATACAGTGCACAAAGGTATGGTTGCAATCTACTTATACTATTTTTATATACCTTTATAAGGCTTTTACTTTTTGAAATCAATATTTATTGATTCCATTTTACTTTGCGAAGACCAAAATATTTCATTTAGAAGTAAGTTTTATTTAGATTGGATTGTTGATTTGTTATACATTTTTTGTAAAGATTTCAGTGGTATTAATTGTCAATTATTTACTTTATGATATTGCTAGTGCCTTTTTACTATAATTAATACGGTAACATTTACATAAAATAACATTTCATTTATTATTTATCAAGATCTCTAAAGAAAACATATTTTTATACAATAAATTTGCCAAAAAATGTAGTACCTCACATATTTAGTACTAAGTATGCTTTTATTAACACAATACATATTATTTTATAAAATAAAATTTACTGTTTACGAGTTCTATTAATTTTTATTTACCTTCATAAACAGTTAGTATAAATGTATACGTGTATTTTAAAATAACTTCTATGGTAAATAGGCAATAAACGATTAGATCAGTAATTTGGATATAAGCCTCAGTAAAAGTAAATGGTTATTAACATATCTTAAATGTCAGAATTTACATACAAAAATAGTAGAAGAACAAGTTTCTTGAAAAATGCAAGTACAATTTTGTTTTTCTTATAAATCGTGTTGAATGCGTGACCACTGTTGCATTACAACTTAAGGTGTGAAATAATAGATTACATCTACTCTTTATTCCAGGAATATAGTTTTAAAACGTTTAACTCGCCGTGTAATGGCACTACAGTTAGTTTTCTTCCGTTCAGGTGCACTCTGTCGTGACTTGTGCCAATAAATTATCTTTCGAATGGCGGCTGGTGTTCCATTCGATATGCATCAAATCATATTTCGATATTTTATTTCCTATCTGTTAAATAATTGATTGTCGTAACGGTTAACTTTCTTTTCTAAGCACAATAATGAAAAACAAAAGTCAGTCAGTTCTACATTACCATGGCTGAAATTTAAGTTGCCTTACAATCAGGCGTACTATTTGAATAGTTTAATAACTTGAATTCTATAAGTGCTATCAAAAAATGTTGAAGTATTGTTATTTTTATATAAAAGTTAATATTGTTATATTGGCATTTATCGTTATGAAAATTTTAGAAATCATAGATTTGTTGTTATTTACAACATTTTTTTTCAGTCAAACAATTTATTTAAAAATGTGTAAATATTTAAACTAGGTATTGCAAATGTAATAAATACGCAACGATAATTCTACTTGATTTAGATTTTCACTATGAAATAAATAATGAGAAGTAAGAAATGAAAGAATGAAACGTGTGCAGAGTTCTCAATGTGTTTATAGTTTCTATTTTGAGATCAAGGAAGCGAGTAATTTGCATGGTCCTTGTAGTCGCAGCGAGAGAGACAAGAAGTTCTGTTTATGTTGACACAGTAAAACGAAACGAGGCGTAAGAGGTTTCGCGCGATCGGAAACGTGTCTCATTCATGACGAATTTACTCGCGTAAAAAATAGTAAATTAATAAAAACACAATCAGTCCATTGAGCACGCGGCGTGAGCGGCATGTTGCGGTGCAGCGGTGCGGGGCGTGCGGCGATGGACAGATGAGAGAGTAAGTGCAGATAGATGTCATTACACCAAGAGTAAATTATGTAATTGCGGAGCGGCCAATGATCGCGCGCCATGGCGGTGACGTCACAGCTCGTCTGTACCATGTTCTCTGTCGCTGCAACGAGCGCGCTGTGTGCTGTGCGGTGACGTCACGGCACGGCACGCACACACATGCACGGAGTGCGGCTGCGCTCGGTTGGTCTGCGCTCGTTCGCTGCCGCTGCGATCGGGCATCAGGCCAGCAGCGGACAGTTGCGTTCAAAATGGCAGACGGTTTGTGTACGGAAGACACAGTCGGTAATCAATTCGAAAAAACTTTAGTGAAAGACTACACAAATATCGTTAAATGTGTGAATACGAGTAGTGTGAATGACACAGCGTGTGAAAATGTGAAATCTTTTTATATAGATAGTGATAGTGGTAAGTTATGCGGCAAATTGTGCGGCGTGAAGGGATTGGATGCAAAGCACGAGGGGTTCCTGGACATGCCCTGTTCACCAGGAGACGAGGATTGCCGCAAGAAGCGATGTGCGGATCGGTACGACAGCTCGGAATCTTCAGACAGGTACGCTCTCCTAGTAAAATCCATCTAGTGCAAGTCTTTGCTGCTGACAAACAAAGAAAGGGACTGATCGCGGTGGCCGCCGCGGGCCGTCGCCCGATTGTTGTTGACTGGAGAGTGTTGTGCCACGAGCCACGAAAACCAGCAACAATCTCACGCACTTGCAGTCGGGGCCACGGTCATTGTCGAGGTCCTCACCTTCACCGAATAGTTGCGAATCGAAACCGAGAGTGGTCGTCACTCTTTTCTTTTTTCTCTTCTGCTACTCTCGCAACACTCTCTCGAACGCGACTTGCAAGAAGCAAGATCGAGTTTGATGTTGTGCGCGTGTCGTGTGTTTGTTTCGGCTGTTGCAGCATGCAGCAAACAAAGTGCAACGAACGATCGAGGCTTCCTCGCGGCCGACATGCACCAGCCTCACCGCGCCGCTCTCCGCAAACCAAAATAGCTGATTGATGTTGCTCGCAGTCCACGGTGCACCGACGGCTCTAACTCCGTTTGTGAGTTCACCACTGAGGAATTCTACTTCTTCTCTGCTCCTTTTGTGATAACACATCGACATCTACCAACCGTCATGTCATTCGGCCAACTAAACATTTATTTATCGTCTTTGCTCCTCTTCTTGCCTTTGCATCCCTGATGCCACGTAGCGGATGCAAATTCTCCTTGCTTGATGCCTTTTTCATTGTTGACAATCAAATATTACAATTTTCACCATATCATAACAAGGGAACATTTATGCGTATTTTGATTAAGTAGATTATTACTAAATTCCGTTGTTGCGACTACAATGTACCTAGGTGTCGTGACTATTTTGTACCTACGTAGAAGGATATGATATTGACAGAACGATAGATATCCTAGAGTTGCACCTTATCAAATGTTTGTCTTTTTGAAATATCGAGGGATAAGGGACAGGTACCTCGCTTATCATACCCTCCATAATGCTGATATCATCGCTTTCATGCTCATTTAATCAGACCTATTTCCCAATAAATGTTTCCATTTTCAATGCATACTACATGTGATTATATGTGTATACCTATATCAAATATTTATTACCAAAGCTATAACTATATTATCTAAATTTTTATCACATTTTCCAAGCGTTGTCATTTTATATTCATATAAATAAAACTGTACTATTTAAATAAGAAATGTTTTGAAAGTTGCGAAATTTTTAAATTGTAAAAAATGATTAGAAATATTTTAATACTTTTTACATTAAAATATATTTAAATTTATGCAGGAATTTTAATTTGTAATATTGTACAGATTTGCAAAGCAATAACTCGGTAAATAAATATTATAGAATTAAAAACCACAACAATTCATGTTTTTTGTTTTGAAAAAAAATAAATTAGATTGCTATAACAGCAATATTTATCTTACGTATAGTAGCAATATTTATTTTACGTATAGTAACATCAATCTATATCCATGTATATATTTATTTCTCAACAATAATATATATTTGTCATTAGTAAATATCTTGTAGTTAAATAGCAATATTAGTTATTGATTTGATGAAGTATACTCTTAAAAATATAGCATATTTAAAAAAATATATATCATCACGACTTTTACCCATTGTGGGTGTGGCACTCTGCTTACGCAGATCTCGGTAAGTGATATATTATTTCGTATGAAGTGCGGTTACCTGCCGTCAAATCGCAGATCTTATTGGAAGGGGAACCACAGGGGTAAATTTAAATTTGTAACTGTCGGCAGACATGATATTTTGGTGTACAATACTAGATTATTGAAAAAAACAAAAATATTTAGATTGTTGTAGCAGCAATAAAAAATAATATCATATTGCTACTATAAATTAAAATGTTGTGATGATAAATATGTATTTTTCAGTAATAAACACATTTTTTCCTATACCAGTAAATTTGTATATACAAAAGATAAATTGTATTTTATTATATTTCTTATCGTATTTATATGTTTCTTGTAATAAACATGTAAAACAATTATGGTACGTCATATTCATTGAAATCACACAGACATGCGGTGAAATTTTTGGAGGTGTCTGTTGCAGCTAAAATCTAACCCGTTGCATTGTCCGTCGGCCCAAATGGTCTATCTCTCTCCTCTCAAACGAGTTTCCTTCCCCGAGGTGCACGTGGTGCGTGGTTCAGGTCGCGGCGTGAGGGGTGAAGATCAGCACTGACTCCCGGGTTACACGCGTGCGTGCGTGCTTGCGCCCGCGCCCGCCAACACGCGGGTCGCGGACAGCGGGACAGCTGCCAGCCCAGCGGCTCTTTGAGGATTGGTTCGCAGGATGGCCGCTGATGTCCATGGCGCTAATGGTTGTGTCTTCCTCCCTCGCACCCTCCTACTACTGCTGTCTTTCTCTTTTTACTCTTTTTGTGTTTCGGAGGTGTTTTCGATGTTTTTCTTTCGTAATTTGTTACCCGAAATCTGGATGAGAGTATGTTTCTTTTGCTCAAGTTTTTAACAAGGAATCAGATTATGTTCGTTGCAGTATGAAATATTTATGCCAAATCTAAACGTCAATTTGCGTAATTATTTAATTACACCTATAATTTTCATTATTCTTATAATTAAGAGAGAATTACTTAAATATTTCGTTCAGAACAACCAGCTATTATATTTCGAAATAATTATAAACGAAATCTTGTGTTTCAATGTTTATTATGCATAAAACAAAGGCCGCTTTACATTAGAGCACGAATGCTTTCAGTTTACAAACTAGTCTGTCCGTTTGTTTACGAAACTATAAAACTGTGTTTTAGTGTCTTGCCGTCAAAATGTAGACGAAACAATATTTCAAGACACGCGACAGACATCAATAACCTTTTATTCCACTCATAGTTAACAATTTTTCTTGTAGCTATTTTTAGTTTTATGCTTTAACGAGAATTTTTTGCTCTTAACATTGTTCTGTCGACTGAAAGATCTTTTCATATTTAGAAACAAATTGTTTACATTTAATTAACTTTTATGTTTAATGAAATGCTTTGAAACACGCGGTGTATCTTTTGTTAATCATAATTTCAGTGCGTCGAAAAGCTAGCAAATCGACAGAATTATGCAGAGGCGAGTTCACAATTCTGTAGTGTGATGACCCATCGACAAGTCTGCCTACCCCTTCCGCAGCCAATTTGCATTCAAATGAAGTTGAAAAAAGTTAAAACGAAAAAATCCGATCCACCCCAACTGTAGTTCGGCACGTGCACACACACACACGTATCACGGTCTGTTGTTGCGGACAATAACATGTGAATCATCATTCGGTAAACGCATCGCCTAACGCACACTTCCACCCTGCAGCAAATGCGCCAATGCATATGAATGTTGCAGATTGCACATGCACTCCCTTGATGGGAGGCTGACAGACTGATAGGTTGATCCAGCTCGAGACAGCAGCTCAAATAATTTAAGTATTCACTGGCGACGGCTTCACTATTCAATGTTTTCAGATAATCCCTGAGCTAAAAAAATGATTAAATTTGCATGCGCGATTGTATCGCAGTGACTCGTGGAAGCTCTGGACAAATTATAAAATAACTTTGGGGCTGACATCTATGACAACAATCAAACAAACAAAAAACAAAATCTATTACATCTCGTTATTTTTAAATGTTACATTTCTCTAAAAGCTCATTCCTTTGTTAATATTTTCCAACTTATAAAATACAGTACTTCAACAAAAAAGTGAAATAAAAATGAATGTGAATATATTTTGTGTTTCCGGTCGTGGTCGGCAAAAGTAGAGACTTTTTATGGCTAAAGGTTGCTCTTACTCTCAATTTATTGCGTTGCGAATTAACAAGATTTTCACTCTTACTAAAAAAAATTAAAATAAGTACCGTAGAATTTACCGAACTATTCGGTATAAGATGCATTTACTGAAAATTTTATAACAATAAAGGAAATAAATACGGTTACAAGTATTTAAGGTAGTTCCCGTGGCATCTCTAATCAATTGTGCCATATTTAAACTCATTGAAACATTAAATTATTACTTTAAAACATGGGGAAATAATTTTGTATTAATTGGTCAAAAACAAATGTATGGTTTACCTTTTCTTTTTAATTATTTTTAATTATAAGTTCTATGTATGAATTCAGTAGTATCAAAATGTAAAATCAAGCTAAGCGATATGGCAACATTAGATTTGTATTTGTCAAAATAATGTAAACGTCATAATCTCATCCCAGTGAGTTGAAATAAAATGTGATTTTAAGAACTTAGATTTTCTTTACAAATGTGCATTTTTTTTCTATCATTTGCCATATTGTGGATGGAAAAAATTAATACTTTATTTTCTTATCGTTCGTGAATTAAATCTCAAACCAAACAGCTGATTGCAACGTTGCCAGTTCACGTCATTCTTTTACTGCTCATATGCGTAGTGCTGTCAGAAATATAAATTTTCTTGACACTTCAACTTTAAGTGCAATTAATCTGCAATGAGTATGGTGACCCATAGTTTTTATTTTTTTTAGTAAATACATCAAACATCAAAGAATAGCAAAATAGCATATTCGTTTTCAGATATATGTTGAGTTGTTAGGATATAATAATTTCGAATTATTTATTGAAACTACAGCTAACCTCCATATACGCAATGCATTTAAGTGTCAACTTTAGATTCAATTGTCTTCCTTATTTCAATGATTACCTATGATTTTTATTTTATCATCATATTCTACGATTTTTAATGAATGCTATATAATTTGGGCTACATTTTGAGTTGTGACCATCAACTGATTAACTACCTTAAGTTTGGTAAATTTTCAGAAAATTTATCTTATATCCTCAGTTCACCGAATAGTTTGGTAAATTCTATGGTATTTTTTGTGTGTGTAGAGCACAAACTGGTTGATAAAATTTTAAGTAACTAAAATTGAACTTACACTGCGTTACCGATAAGAAAATATGTATGTTGACTTCTTCGTTTATATCAACTTATAAATCGGGTCACCAATTTGAAATGCTAATGTTATCCACATAAAAATATATGCCTAAGTAGTTTTAATATTTGAACAAATAAATCAAATTAATTTTATAATTTAAAATAGTATATTGTGTCATTAGGAGTAAATGTGATACTTTGGGTGCTGAGCATGTAAGTTTGAACGACGAGCGAAGCGAGTCGAACAATTACATGCGAAGCACCCAAAGACACATTTACTCCGAATAACACATGCTATTTTTTCTTCAACATAGAAAATAAAATTATAAATATTATAAAATGCTCAAAACTTCAAAAATATTGTCTTATCTAGCATTTCAAGTTGCCGTAGAATATGCTGTTTTGTTATTTTTGTTTATTTGTTTTATTCTTAACTGTCAAATTATTGAATTACAACCTAACTATTTTTCATAATATTTTACTTTGTCCGCCGCCGGCGTAAATGTGTTGCCAAGGAGACACTTTTACGCCGGCGGCGACAATATTGAACTTCTGCTTGTTGAATACAAATACATAACAACGTACTTTTATGACGTTTGAAGAAAAAATATATTATTTGCATTGCAGATGGACACAGTGTCAGAACTAGTAATACAAATACACTTTGCCCGCGATGTGGTGACTGCTACGTCATTAGTTTCTGAACTGATAATTAACAGTTGTATGCATAGTCTGTCTTTGTCACATACACGCTTGTTCAATCGTTGGTTATTTTAACGTATGTCTAATATGTCCATCTCTTTTCCACTACTTAAAAAGAAAAAGGATAGATGATCACTTCACGGACGGAAATGTCAAACTTCAATCTATCATTTCAGTATTAATTTTAGGTTATATTTTGAACGAAACTACAGTTTCATATTTAATAGTAATAAAAAGTATTAATAATAATAAAATGTTCAAAAAGAAATCATAAGAAGACACCTACAGTATCATAAACCACAGAAAAGTATTGTGTTATTGTTTATTACCTTGAACCACCTCGAACTGTCAAACTCAAACTTCAAAATAATGTCAGATTGTTGATTCTAAAACAATGGTCTTCATTTGAAATTATTAAATTAATTCCCTATCACAAGTTTTCAATGTTGAAGAAATAGCATGAAAAAAATACTATTTAACTTTTTTCTTTAATAAATAACTCTTAATTTGTAAGTATAAAAGTGTGCTGATAACTTGTTCATCTTATGAGAACCTATATGACATCATGAATATTCCCCCACCATTCAAATCTTAACCCATACGAATATTTTTGATGACGTAGCAGCCACCACATCGCGGACAAAGTGTAGCTATTTTTGAAACAAACTAATAGTTCAACACTACAATCAAGTTACTGTAATGAATCACTTACTTTAGCGTGACATGCTGGAGAAGAAACCTCAATCATAAAATAATTTAAACGTCAATTCTTTTCAAGATATTGTCCCGAGAAACTGTGTAATGACTAATGTTTATAAATATTTATGAAAAATCGTGCACAGATCAGTTCCACCCCTTCATCTATCCTCTCTGTCTCTCTCTCGCACATCTGTTCATCTGAACATAACATCCCCGTGGTGGTATCAGTTCATACGTGTGTGTGATATTAACGTGTGCGTGTGAACGATGGGGGATGCAGGCCCAGCTGTTCACCTCATCACCTCCCCCTATCGCCGTCTCTCTCCAACACGCGAGGCCCGCATCTTGTCCGATGTCATGTTGCGCTCTTTACTTCTTCTGTCGTTTCCGTTGATATTATATCGATCAAAAGTTGGTGAAGTAAAGCGTTTTTGCATGTTGGCTATTTATTGAAGAATTTTAAATGAAACATCGTGTGTTCTAGTTACGGAGGAAGTTGGGAACTTGTAATCGGGTTGGAAAGTTTCTGCACGGAATATCAACCTGATGCGAATGGGGATGGCTTGCTTTTATTGCAGCTATTCGTTATTCAGTATCGGTATTATATTTTTATGGAATAGGTAAGTGATATCTATCACTTATTCTCAGTATTCTACGGTGGTTATAGATTCTAGAAATTGCTTAAGGTAGATTTGTACTATCTGTATAGATTCGTAGCAGAAATACACATTTTTAGCGCAACTTGTTTTAATTTAACATATTTATTATAATGTATAAATATATACAGGATATTCGGAATAATAGTGATAAGTAAAGAGCGGATTATATGCACGAAAAAACTGAATTATATGCGCATATATATGCACTAATTTTTTGAGAAATATGTTTCTGCTCGTGCCGTCAAGTCTCTGTCGGGTGTAGGAATCGAACTGAGGATTTCATGATCCACAAGATAACCACGGAGCTATTTACTAGAATATCCGGCCATCCTATAAGACGGATATTCGGCGGTCGGATAGCATTGCTATTGGCGTGTCGAAATTTTGAAAAAAATTCAAAAAATTTTCAAAATTTTCAAAATTTACTAATTATTACAAATGGCGCGAAAAACACAAAACATGTGATATTTTTCGATATCTTGTGTAGTTTTCGAGTTATAGCCCCTCAAAATTGCTCTTCGGAAAATATAAAAAATCGTCATATCTCGAAAAATATTAGAGATATGACGATGCGATCTGCTGCAATGGGTTTCCTGGCGTGAATATTACAAAGAAATGTAATTTTTGGGGAAATTTCCGGTACAAAATATAAAAAGAAGTTTCAAATTAAAAATTGCATTCAATATTATATTACATCTTATTAAATACAATACAATTATTTTAAGATATGCGCTAAAAAACTGAGAGACCTCAAAGTAAACTACCCCTTCTGGTTCAGGGATTTGCCTCTCGTTAACTACGAGTACTAATTATTTTTTTTTTCGTGCCTCCGTCCAAAAACACTTGTTTTACAGATCTAAGAATCGTCCAGAAACTGCTTGGTTTTAGGCCTAGGCCGGCAACAACTAGAAACTAGTTCTGGAGGTTAGAGATTTCTATTAATTTTAGACTTGAAAGCTCAAATGGAAGTAATTATAATTAAATTTTCAATTGCAGTGCACAATCAATAAATCAATATCAACTAAAAATGTCACCGAATTATTCAAAAAAAAAAAAAACAAATGAATTATTTATATTTATAAATCCCTTATATCTTTCTTTACAAATGATCTTATGTTACCAACATAAAAAATGCCTAGTATTTTATATTTGACAATCAAATCAATAATATCATTTAATAATTTAAGACAAAATCGTCACGAAAAATCATTTGTACCGCATGGCGATACAAATAATTGTTGTTAAATAATAATAATTGCTATTTTGATTGCAGTTTTTATTTGTGTTGACATATGTAAATCGAGGTAAATTAAATGAAGCTGATTTTATGAAATTTTCGTAATTTATTGAAAATCCGGTGTCCGCCGGATATTAACCTACTATCCGTTTCTTCTCGACTATTTACCCCAATAACAATGAATAAATATTAGATAACATACTTGTATCATTTAGTTTTTGTCGGGTCAGAATTTGATAATTTCCTTTGATCCGTTATGATTATATCGTGCAAAATTTTTTACTTGTATTTTTTCGTGTATGTTCAATAACTTACTGACGAGAAAAGAACAAGAAATTAAACTTCAAAATTATAAGATTCATAACCATTCATAAACCGTAAGCGGAAGGACACAAAACAATAAATTCAATTTATTTCAAATATAGAGATAGCTACAGAAATAATATATTTCAATAATCATAGTTGCTTTGCTGTGATAACAAACAAAAAGTGAAACATTTATTCTGATTGTCAAATATGTGTCAGGTGTAATTATTAAACAATTAAATAATAATACAAAATATATTTTCAACTACACTCCTCTTCTTTCGAAAGGCGAAATATGTCCTGTTATTTTCAAAACTTTAAAGTGTTTTACTTTCGAACATTACACGTGGAATATAATTATTTCAGATGAATTAATGGGCGTAGCAGATCATTGTTTTAATTACGAAATGTATGGTCACGAAAAACTGCAGATTAGCCAGTCGTTGACAAATGATCCGTACGTAAGGCGTAAGTTTAGCTGAAAGCTTAATATTAATTGGTCGTAGTGAACTAAGTTCTCACACTTATCTGCAGTAATGAAAATAAATGACAGAGTTTTACTCGTTTTATGCCTGGAAGACCTTGATTTTAATGTTGCAAAAATTATGAAATTATGTTTTCCTGTTGTAGCTGCAGATAGCAACAGCGGCACGCTCCTCGACATCAGCGAATCGATTAACATCGATTGTCAATTTTATCTACTTGTTGGACTTGTTACTATCGCTATTATCTAGTTACCTGTTAAACAGATGAAAGTGTATGTGTTGCATCGATTGCTTTTGTTTATTGAAATAATTCGATTTGAATTACTTGTAGAAAGTGAAACGTCAAACAACTGCATGTTTATTTTCTTGAGAATGAGTTCATTGTTTTTATCAGTTAATTTGTTTTGAACCTTGCCTTAGGTCAGGTCACTCATACAAATTCAATTTTATTTATGGCTTGCGTATGTTTAAAAACATTAACTACATATACGAGTATAGCGTTCTTAGCATTCCACTAGTCATAATCCAATAATTTATGTGCCAAAACTTCTAAATAATACTCGTAAACATTTATTTATTTTATCGCGTAACAGGAATTTATTATTCGATACAGTATAAGGACCTACTATTTATAGTAGATTCCGAACACTGATTTCTATATAACACTAGATTGGGCATAAGCTGCTACGGTGCAACAAGATGATCAAAATTGAGGTTTTGTGATACTTTAATATTTAAAAATTTATCTCTCTTGTCTATGGGTATGACCATAATTCGTGGTATGACCTAGAGACAGGTGGTGGCAAGCGCAGTGTAGAGAGAGTAAAGGCAGAGCTTCAGATTGCGCACTTTACTTTACAAAAGTGTCACAAAACCTTTATTTCACCCTTTCAATTGGGAACGCTCTCAGATGGCAGAATATGGCCTATGCCCAATCTAGTGTTATGTAGAAATCAGTGACTCCAAACCATTCTGTCATTACTGCGCCAAAAAATCAATACAAAAATAAAATAATAACGGATGTTGAATTTTTTTCAGGTTGCCATGGCTGTTTCATTTGTTTTTATTGTTGTATTGTTTAGAATTAACCCTCTATTGCATACTGTTCCCGATCGGGAACATAAAATCTAAAATTCTTCTTTTCTTTTCTTATGCAGTTTACATTTATGGCAATCATGTTGTAACCATTTGGGAACATTATATACACTTTGTCAATTGCCAATTAGGTCATTCCTCCCAATTTGACCAACGTGAAAAAAAAAGTTGAAGTGGAAAAAGGATAATTACAGAAACTGAGATAGAAAATGTAAAATTTGAAGGAAGCACCTTATTACTTGCTGATATATTACAGCTGAATACATCTTTTCAAAATTTCCAAAAAAATTTTTTATCTGATGTTTACCTAGAAGAGGTTGTTTAACAATTTTGTATAGTACGCAAAGACGACCCAATAGACCAAAGTTCTATTGTAAGTTGAATTTGTTCATAATGTTCCCAATAGTGAAAAAAAATTGTTTTATTTTAAGAAAAATGTTATGTAACACACTTACTTTAAATAAATGACTATTTTTTTTTGAAAAAAATAATTTTTTGAGCCCTTATTTAAAAAATAATAATTCATGCAATAGAGGGTTAACTTAATTTCCAATGCACCGAATAATTATTTGTACATCTAGTATTGATAGCAATAATTCTTCTTTTATTATTTGTGTGTTATATCTGCGGATATCCTCCACGTCTGGCGGATTCGTAACATTTTATGCGAATACTGTCCGGGTGTGGATTCTATTATTGCAGCTACGGATCACATGATAAATAAATTACTTTTTAATAAACAACGTCTATAGATTCTATTAAAGCAAACATTTTGGCAGTTGTTGCTCTTTTAGTCCTGAATACCAGATGTATTTCACAACTGTATATTCTTTGAAAGGAACAATGTCCCTTTTTCTTGTTGCTGTATATCGTATATAATAATGTTTCTATTTAATATTTAATTTATTTTTAAGTACATAGTATTAAAATTTCCGAAAACAATTCCAAATCATTTATAAAACTTGCGAAAGCAAATTGATATAGATTATAGAATATGATGAACTGTGTTTGATAATAATAAAACAGATGCGGAACAAGAAAATGTACAGGGCTTCTAGAAATAAGCATTCTTAGCTATTTGCGACATAAAGACTTTGCGCTCGAATTTTGCACAGTATTTTTCGACGACTGATGTAACTGTTCTTTTATTTCGTATATATATGGTGATGAATTAGTAAAAAAAATTAAAAAAACGAAACTTTTGTCACTCGTTGCTATTGGAGACGAGCGACAAAGTAAAATTCCTCAGCAAACACTTTGCGTTGACAAATGCAAGCGCCAAAGGGCAACTTTCTATAGCAGTCGTCGGAAATTTTTTTTTCTTCAAACCTCATAAAAGTTCCTTATGTATTCAGCAAGCAGAACACTTTTACTCCGGGGAAAGACAAAGTAAAATATTATGAAAAATATTAAGATCGTAATTCAATAATTTAACAGTTAAGAATGAGACAAATAAGAAAACATATTCTATGGCAACTAGAAATGCTATAACACAGATTATTCAACGCCATAGTAAATAACCCAATAAGAGGCTTACACGTCATCTATTTTGACCGATCAAAGCAATATATCAGCGATAGTTTAACTCCAATATAAAGTAAGCCATAAAGAAAATACAATTTTATCGTTTTGACAGCGGAAAATAGGAAGGTAACTTTTTGAAAGTGATAAAACATTATTTTTCTTTCTCCTAGCAACCAGATCAAAATACTACCTGGACCTACATTAATGTCACTTGCATTATTGTTTATTATGTCAAAAATATCATATATAATAATTGTATTTTCACCAATTGCACTTTTGAATAAACCTTTTTATAATTAATATCGTTATATTATCTCGACGAATTAGACTAGAGCATTTTATTTTCTTCGGATAAATTTCAGTTTGAAAATTCAACCCTGTCACCAGACTTTTTCTTTTCACTAAAACGTCAGTGTCATATTTTTCGCAAAATATGTGATAATTTACGTTTTGGAAGACGTTTTATCAATAAAATTAAAGAAAATAGTGTATCTTGTTCAATAATCTATCCAAATACGACTCGAGGTAAATATTTTTTTAGAAATTTTTTTGTGTTAACATGCAAATTATTACAAATTTCGCACATAAAAAATTTCTCAAATACCTACCACTCGACCTTTGGTCTCGTAGTGTTTTTAACAAAATTGTTTAATCGCGAAATATTGACGTAATAATTTGCAAAAAAATATTCACCTCTAGTGGTATTACCCTTGAATATATATTTTTTTTTTTTTAGTTTTGAGCATTTTTTAATGCTTTATATTTCTCTTTTCTATGTGTGAAGAAAAAATAGCAGGCGGAGTAATTGTAATTTTGTGTGTATCACATTTAATCCTAAAAACACAATTAAACTATTGACAGATTCCAAAGTTGTATTGTCATGTTGGAAATTTTACATCTAAAATTCGTACTGAGGCGTGTTAATTAAATATGAGGAAAAAAAAACAGCAACACCGGATTTATTGAGTGTCTAAATACCAAATCGTACTTCACTTGTCACTGAGCACTGAGTATGAAAGAAAACAAGCGACAATCGTGCTAGCTTGCGGCTGTACTGTATCCACTATGCATCCCTTGAGGCGGCCGGGGTGAATTTGTCATTTTAATTAAAATCCCAGTGGGCTGCGGCGGCGGTGGCGTCGGCGTCGGAACAAAGGAGCAACGCGTGCAGGACCTAAAGGGGGGTGTACATTGCACACGCAGAAGCGATTCCGATAACCCTTTTAAATGGGTCGGGCTAACGTACGTGCAGAAGCTTGGCTCACACACTGGCCTACTGCCTGATACTTGTTACTAACCACCCACCCCCAATAGAGGGTGATCTTACCCCGAGGGAGAGAAGCTGTCAGAAGCAGCTAGTAGTTACCCTTATGTGAGAACGCAAAGGTATATTGATTTTTATTACTTTGATTGTTAAGTGAACAATCGGGGATGTTCTTGAAAATCAATGGGGTATGTGACCAATTTTTTTTTCTGACATTACGTGATACTAGATACAAAAATAAAATACCCGTATTTTTTTAAATCAATTCATTGTTTATTGTTAACGAGAAATTAATTTTTAAAGATTTGGAGAGGGGATGTGAGACGTCACTGTGTCTTCTGAATAGGTATGGTGCCAGAAAAAGACAGAGATACTGTAAAGGAAAGAAATAGATATAGATCAGCGGGCCAAGCGTACAGCGCAGTACAATATTTTCCTCGGCCACAGTGACGTCACATATCCCTTCTCCAAAACACAAAATTGCTAATAACATTATTATTACAAAATAATGTACAGTTTTTATTGTTGTAATAAGAAACTACAATGAAGAACATTCATATGCTATGGCGTATACATTGAAATTCGATTATGGTCACATACCCCATTTATTATTTTTATTGTTAGATGTCAAAACAATTTATTAATCGAATTACAAGGATGATTGTATTTTATTTTTAATGTTTTATGATTAATTTTCGCAAATGAAACAAAATTTTTATGCAGAGCTTGAAGCATAAATACATATAAACTATTATAATTAATTCGTAATTAAAATTAATTATTGTGGTATCCAACAGCAGCTAGTAATTTAAAGTTGTAAATATTAATGTGTTTGTGTAATGTGTAATTTTCCTTTTTAATAAGTTCATGTTATATTATTAATTTTATTTATTGCACTATTAGATAAAAATTACTATGAAATATTTAATAGTATATGTTGCGTAGATATAATGTACGTAAAATATACAGGGTGTTTCATAACTTCGAGTACATACGTTAATGGTATATGTTGTTTGATATGCTGATTACGAATCTAAAATATATTTTTCTTATTTCGAAAAATTGAGGGTTGTTTACCTAAAACATTTTTTGTAGTACTGCACTGGATTCGCTTTCCTATTAAACACAAACAATGAAGTAGGTAATCAACAATTTAAATTACATAATACTAGTAAAACATAATTTAATTATTTTTAATGAAACAATAATTATTAACATAATCATCCACCCATTGGCAGAGGCAACGACAACTTTTGGACTGGGAAACATGGAAAATAATTTTGCGATTTAAAAAAAATTCTTTTTGATCCGTAATCAGCATATCAAATAACATATACCATTAACGTATGTACCTGAAGTTATGAAACATCCTGTATGTAAAATATTAAAATGTGAAAAATATTAATAGAATTACTGTAGTCGTTATATGTTGGTCATTATTCATCGTTCAGTTGGGGCTCAATCATAATTATTTATTTAAAAATTATGGACTGTCCTCTTTGTAAATTTGATGTAACAGTAGTCCAAAAATATAAAAACCTAAGTAAATCCTAGAATCTCCTGTAAGTTTAAAAAAAAAAAAAAGAACCGATATGAAGTTTGCAACGAATATAATCTCCATATAAATTACAACTTTCGATGCCGTCTCGCTGCAATGAGCACAGAAATTATATTCATCACTTAGGATTCGTTACTAACTTAACGCAGGTAGAAAATAGTATATTATAGACTAGGTAGAGAAATCCATGATTTTTTTCCTGTGGAGTAAAATTAAAAATACATTTCTCTTAAGTGGTGTATATACTATTTTTTCACGGCCCTAATATTTATAATGGTTACTGTGTATTTAAAAATTATTAGAAATACAAAACTGTTGAAAACGTCAAACTCAAATAAATCAAATTAAAACAAACACGTAACCATAATAACTGAATCAAGATACTTCATATATCGCGGTAATATACGGCTCTGATTCGTCGAAATTATTCCATACGCGGCGTATGGAATGATAGTTGTTCCAATACAGTTTTTAGTTGTAGAATGTGTAGTTTCCAAAACAGTGTTATAGAAGAATATATTATTTACTACCTATACCTACCATATTTATGAATCGCACTTCACGCGCATAAATATATGGAGGTGTCGGAATGAAATATTTATTTGTATATTTTCTTATTGCAATACAATTTAATTAGCCCAAATTACGAATGAGGAAAACTTTAAGTCCGCTGTTGTATGAATATTCTGCTAAAGTATAAAATTAGCTGCATCGTATATTCAAGTAGTCGTTTTAGCAGCAATGTATAAATTTAAATTGTAAAACAATTTCCACGACATCAAGAAAGGATAAAGTAATAAAACCAGCTAATAAGATATTGATAAATTCCTCAATAAATAACCACCAACATGCACAAGGCGACATTAATTTCGCTTACAACAAATCTTGTCATCGCTCAAACAGCTAAAAATAAACCTCTGCCCCCTCTACGCTTCCAGTGGCGTCCGTGACGCGTGAGATGCGAACGAAGGGTGCGGCTCACTGCCGAGCGACACAAAGGGCTTGTAGAAGGGCATAGCACCCCCCGGGGGTTGGTTACACCCTCTTCGTCCCTTATTCCTACTAGGGAGTCTACGTGATGGGGAAGCTGATGGTGGATTCTGAATTCGCACGAGCTTGAGCTATCCAAAAATGTTAGTTTTGTTCAGTTGCCATTGGATATTGGACGTATTTTGATTCATAATTAATTTATTTGAAATCAAAACAGTTGAATTGAATTTTGTTGTAATGTTGAGCTGATGTCACTTCTAAAAGTTCGTCACAACAATAATTCAAATATGTTGCTGTGAAACCAGCAACAAACGTTAACAATATAATTACAATTTTTATTTGAATGTTTTATTTAATAGTTGTACAATAAATGGAAAACGTCAAAAGTAAATATTGTATGAAACCTGTTATAAATATCTGTGATGAAAGTGATGATGCACTGAAGAGATAACAAAAAGTACAAATAAAATTCTCGGAAACTGATGATATCGATTGCATAAAAATAAAACTACGAGTATTTACTAGAATCTGAATTTATAAACAGAACAATCGTATCAGGCACGTAATACCCAACGCATTTCCGACATTGAATTTATTTCAAGGTCTTTAAAGACTAAAATAACTATAAAAAATCTTAGAGATCCAGGAATTACTTTACGCAATCATGCTATAAACATACGTCACCGCATTACTCTTTCATTGATTAATAAAATTTGACATACGAACAATATAAAAGATATAAATTAAAGTATAATTTACATACAATGTTCAAGAAAACTACACACTGTTTTTCGCCAATTTCCAACTGACAAAACAACGCCGAAAAAATAAATGAATGAAACAGCAATCATTTTAAATTACAAAGCATAAATTTGTCAACAAAAAGTTCAACATAACGTTATCTATTGTAAGTGTTAAATCATAGTTTTTACGCTTTTGTATTTACATCATTTTTCAATAATAAAACATTATTGATATCTGTTATCTTTATGTAATTACATTAATTAGAAGTGTCATAATAACTGTTTTTCCTAATTGATTACTAATTTTTTATTCGTTGCATTACAGCGCCACCAATAGAGTGGGATTAATCAGGTGAAAAAGCGAACTAACTTGACATTTTTAGTCAGTAATAATATAACAAGAGAGTGAGAATAAATTGAAAATAATTTGACAGATCTTTCGAAAACTTGTTGCCAGGCAATATCCACGAAAGCCCGTAGGGCTTGAGTGGCTATTGCCAAATGGCGACAAGTTTGAGAAAGATACTGGAGAATTATTTTCTAATTTATCGAACTCTCGAGTTATATTTAATTAGATTATTTTTTGATTTCATCATCAGGCACGTCACAAAATTTATCTTTTTGACTCATTTTTCCTTGTGTTCATGATAACTATCTGACATCTGACATCTGTCAACAAAAACAAAAAAGCTACAGAGAAAATTGCCGGGAATAATCACAAGAGCATTATTCTCAGTATAATAATGACAGGATTGGTTAAAACGCAGACTCGTGACATACAATATAGCATTTCATTGGTTTAAAGAAACGTCAAAAAATAATCATACGTATTTTACAATATCTGCTGTATCCAACTACAGCTTCCGACATAATAGTTATTTATGTATCAAGGCACTGAAGTTTAACTTTTTATCACGAATATGGAATTTAGGGCCGAGGAAAATAAACCATGTGAGTGATAAAAAGGAACTTCAGTGCCGCGGTACATATTTAATGTTATTTGCATTTAAATTTAGAAAAAAAAACTGTAAAAAAATTATTACATAGGTTAAGTTTATACATCTGTCAGTTGTCAAAAACTGACAGTCAGTGTTGCCAACCTCGAACAGTGACGTTATCGTAAATAACACTCAAAATTATGTGTTTTGTCCACAATTTTGTTATCGTAATTAATTAGTAAATTCTTCTTGCACATTTTGTTTCATGTTACTTCCAAATTTACTATAGTACGTCAATATATCTGCCAAAATTATCCTACTTGTACAATAATTATTTAACGATTGCCAATACTGGGTTGCTCAAAATCGTCGTATAATGGGTTACTTTAGTGACGATTTCTGAGCTTTTAATGACGATTTTTGAGCACTTTAGTGCCGATTTCAAATAGAAATAAATATTTGTAATAATAAATTATCAACATTGCATTGTTCAATACCAAATAATTCTCTGTAAGTGTGAAAAATTCAATGTAAACCTTCAAATAGCGATGGCCCCCCACGAATGTTTCAGCGTTGATAAGAATGTTGACCATTTTCGTTCACAGCTGTACGTAGCGATTTTTCGACGTAGAGTTTACGTTGTGTTACGTTACGTTCTCGGCCATTAACTGTTTCCCTTTTAGGTGATGTCGCGCTTTTATTGTTATTGAATCGAATCGTTTAAATGAAAACAGAATACGGAATGAGCAAATTCAGCATTCTAAACTAACACTGAGCGACTGAAATGCAATACTAATGCCTTTGCTAGAGACAAGAGTTGTTTGCGAAACTCGTTTGCTAATAGATGGATATGTACTAAATCTTTTACAACAAATAACTGACAACAACTTTTTAACGGACAACAACTATGTAAATAAATTTTACAACAGATAACTGCACTTCTTATTTTAAAGAAATATGATAGGGAAATGATAGTGATTATTTATGTTATTTTTGTATGAATCTGCAGCTAACAACTGATATTTTCTAACACAATGTTTTGCGTAAAATACATGGTACAACATTTTGATGTTTCAATCTTGTATTTGCAATTGGAGGGATGAATATAAATCTCAACCATAAAATAATTTCTACGTCACCTTCATGCTTATGTATAACTGATGTCACATCTTAATAAGTTTGTGTAAAATAAATATATAAAAAAAGAAAACTTTCACCGAACATTTAACACAGACTACTTTTATACGTACGGCAAAAATTTACCGTGACTTGACTTTGATAAGGCGACTTTTGAAAAGTAAAATTGCTAGTATGTTTACGCATTAAGAACAAATCTACTTTACTTTTTTAGATTATTGACTTTTCCTTCACTTTTCCGCGTGTTGACAATCAGTAATTTGTGTTGTTATGTTAAAATTTTTAGATAAGTTATCAGCTAAATAATTTATTTAACTGCGTAAAAAATTACAATTCATAATATTTATAGTAGAAAAACCTTGGACAATAATTTCAAATTAAACATATTAAATACTACTGATACAATAACAGTTTTGGATTCAATATAAATTGAGGAAATTTCAAATTACAAGATAATTTAACCCTTAACTGGTATAGTGGAGTCTTTGGACAACCTAGTGTTTTTAAATCTTTTACTTTCTTATACAAAGTAAAAGGAAGTATTGAAATCATGAAAAAAATCGCTGACGAGATTTTTGCGGAAATATATATATATTTTGACGTCCACTGAATCCGTTAAGATAAATTTCTTAATTATGTCTGTGTGTGAGGATGGATGGATGTCCGTGTGCGCAATATCTCATGAACGAGACAAGATATGTAAACGAAACTTGGAATTTATAAGTTTCATGATAATATGAAGAGCGGACTTGATTTTGAATGAAATTGAAAAACCGGAAGAGGAAGTTTACTGAACACAAAACAATAAATTCAATTTTTTTCAAAAATAGAATCAACTGTGACAAAAAATTTCAAATGAAAGATGTTAGCAAGGATATTTGAAGTATAAAATGTTATTTGCACTGTTTCTTTACATGCTTCTAACTGTGAGAAAAACTATATTATATATTTAATAGGAGTAGGAGCAATGTTTTTTTTTATAATCTTATTTACAATGTGAACAAAAACTAAAACATTTTTAACATCTATATATCAATAATCGTGAAGTGTCAAAAATGTGTGTCGTTTTAAATATTAGAAAAGCAATATTTGTATTATTAGTTAGTTACAAAGTTTTAAAGAATAGATATTAATTAATATTTTAAATTAAAATCATAGTTAAGAACATAAAATTAAACAGGTATAATATCTACAGGGTGTCCCAGATTTAAACGGCCTAACTTAAAATTAAGATTAAACACCTAAAAATAGGGGGACAAGTTCATTTGAGCAAATGTCCGTAAATGCTTTATTCCAGAGATATTCATGTTTTTCTTATTGAGTAGCACTACTTTAAAAAATCAACTTCATAACGAAATATCCACTATTATCTTATTGATGTGAGACAGAATAATTAAATTAAATTAATAGTACATTGGTTATTACCTAATTTTAATACAAAATTTAGTTTGCTTGCATTGATGTCAAGGAAAAAATGAGAAACTATCAATGAATATAAGAAATTTTTATAAGGTGCCATAAAAGGAAAAGTTTATGAAGAACCGATAAATAATTTAGACTCACTATGTAGAAAAATATTCAACTTTGCGAAACCATATCTCCCGAGCAATGTCACACAGCAACCAAAACATTGGCAGATCATTGTAGTTCTTGTTTACGTGTTGCAGGTTAATATTTTGAACAAAAATTATTTAAAAAAAAATTGTTTATGAAGTTATGTTATAACTTTATTATTTTAAACAATAAATTTCTTTAAATTCATTGATAGTTTCTCATTTTTTTCCCAGACATCAGTGCAAGCAAACTAAATTTTGTATTGAAATTAGGTAATAAACAAATTATTTTTAATTTAATATGTAACATCTTAATACGAAAATGTTAGATATTTCATTATGATGTTGAATTTTTAAAGTAGCGCTACTCAATAAGAAAAACATGAATATCTCTGGAATAAAGCATTTACGGACATTTGCTCAAATGAACTTGTCACCTTATTTTTAGGTGTTTAATCTATGGATTAAGTTAGGCCGTTTAAATCTGGGACACCCTGTATATGTAAAATAATTGTCACAATAGTTATGCGCAAGGAATAACTCATACATGTTCAGTTGGTTTTATTTGTATAAGAAAGTAGTGTGGTGCCCACACCAGATTTGTTACATCCGTTTTGCAATGGGGTCAATAAAGATTCCACTATACCAGTTACGTTATAAAATATACTAGTTAAGGGTTAATATCACTGATGACAAAGTAGAGTTGATATACGTTTACACGAATATTTCAAAGTCACTTATATGAATCAAGTCAATCTGATTTATTTTATACTTAACAAAGTTCTTTTTAGCCCTACGTGTAAACGTAGTCATAACGACAACCATGTGACAACTTAAAACATAATGTTTTGCGCAGAAATGGCTATATGTTTTATAAACCGATGTGTTTCTATTTCCCAGCGAGTTTCTCACCATGGTCTGTGATAATTTGACCTGGTTGTAGCTATTGGTGAAGAGATGCGTGTGTATGTGTTGTTGCGTAACGCTGCGCCCGCGCTTGTTAGTAATGCGTGTGGTGCATGAGTGTGCGTAGCACAACGTCCGCTGACATTAACGTCATTAACTGTACATTCTTTATTCTTAGCTTTACAACTAAGAGTTTTTTATTTTTTGTCCAATTTGTGGTTTTCTATTTAGACAAAAGACAAATCCGGCTGAGGCTATATTTGTCAGCAAATTAAATTGATTTTTAGTTATTTAAATAATATTTATGTATCAAGGAATTTAGTAGCCGAGGCCCGTAGAGCCGAGGAAAATAAACCATGTGAGCTATAAGAAGGAACTTCAGTGCCGAGATACATATTCAGTTTTATTTGAACTGTAGTATTCGAAAAAACTGTAAAAAATTACAATATAGGTTAAGTTTATACATCTGTCAATTGTCAATTGAAACTGACAGTCAGTGTTGCCAACCTCGAGAAGTGAAGTTATCGTAAATAACACTCAAAATTATGTGTTTTGTCCTCAATTTCGTCATCGGAATTATTTAGTTAATTCTTCCTGCAAATTTAGTTTCATGTTACGTCCAAATTTACTATAGTACGTCAATATATCTGCCAAAATTATCCGACTTGTACAATAATTATTTAACGGTTGCCAACATTGGGTTGTTCAAAATCCTCGTGACGATTTCTGAGCTTTTAATGACGATTTTTGAGCACTTTAGTGCCGATTTCAAATAAATATATATTTGCATCAATTACCCATTAAAAAGAAGGAAGAACAAAAGCTTTTGGCTTCATTATAATACATTTGATTCATTAGACTAGTCACGAAAACATATAATATAATATAAAAGGTTTTAAAGTGAAAATAGATAAAATAGAGTTCACCTTCTTGCAGTGCGATGCACTTTCGCTGTTCTGCGGCTATATTAACCATGATGCAAGCAAAACACCTCTACCACGGCTGTTAGCTCCACGTTTATAGAACCTCGGCCTGGCCTAAACCTACACGCAGTGCACGTGCCTCTGTCCCCTCATTCCCCTCGCACACCATCACGATTTCCTTTATCCGGTGGTGGGCTGCGCCAGACAAGGACGGCGCATGCTGCTGCCACGGAAACAGGTTACAATACATCCTCCGTCTCACTCGCACTGGATGTGCTCTCTGTCCAACTGACCCGACGCCGACGGTCTGCTGTCGAGCCAGCGAGGTTCGCCGAGTTCCATGAAGCGGATTTTCGTTTCATGAAATTGTTAGATTGTGAATATTTCTGTAAACCACAGTTTGTTTCCTTTGCCAGCCAAGTATTTATAGTTTGTAGCGGAAGTACAATTTAAACTGGACGAGGAATGTTCAGATTAAGTCAGGGTGACCCACTGGACACCCTGCAAAAAACATGAGAAATTCAATGCAAGTACCATGGCAACTTAAAAACAAACAATTTGATAAACGAAATCATTTTGGTTAGTTGTTTGACATTGACTTGGTTTTTGCATGACATATTAGCTGGTATCACGAGCTATGTTTTTGGGGGTTTAAGAGAATTGTTTTAGCCTTCGTTTAATATTATTTGCCTTTTTTATTTAAGGATTTT
The DNA here is from genome assembly GCA_963942605.1 of Poecilus cupreus. Lineage (NCBI taxonomy): Eukaryota > Metazoa > Arthropoda > Insecta > Coleoptera > Carabidae > Poecilus > Poecilus cupreus. Next base: position 16,789,309 of record OZ012723.1, read on the forward strand.
TCTAGAATCTAGAACAATGTTCAGCGCTAAAACCGAGATCAGAACACTTCTCTTAAAACATCCAAAAAACATTATGCTGTTTCCAACCATTAGAGGCACGTGCAGAGTTTTTTACGTTTTGTGATTCTGCTATGGACAAAACTTTTGTTTTTGGTAATGAATATATCGATTTTTTAACAATATATACAACTGTATTTAATTAAATCGAAACTGTAAATTCCTTGTCCAATAACAGATTATTTTCATATGTTGTGAATACATAAATACAAATAAATAAAATCAGAAATATATTGACTATTAAAGTCATTCATAGATAGAAATAATAAATATATTATCCGAGGACTGTTTTGAAAGTTGAATTATGTACTTGCATTTTGAGAAATTTTACTTTGTCGCTCGTCTCCACTCCAATAGCAACGAGCGGTATTTTTTTTTTTTTTACTAATTCATAACTATGGATACTTTTTCAATTAAGTTGTGCAGAACTAATATCAATACAAATTCTCATTTGAACATGATATGCAAATCGTACAACACTATTTCTTCCGGCTTAGATTTTGGTACAACTATAAATAGTTATTTGTTTAACTAGGCATCAAAATACCGGATTTACACCAGAGGTTGCCGAAGCTATAAATCTGTGTTTAATGCTCAGTTAAACACATAATTTTTTTTGCCGATTTGGAATTTATATTAATTTAGTGATTATTTTATATAGATATTTTGAAGGTTATCGCTGTCAAATTACGTTGCCATGCGTGTCTTGAACGGTTGCTATGTATTTATTGACGGTTGCAATGCTGTTGTTGAGCGGTTGTTATGTAAAATATTTTTTATAGCCTAGGCATAAAAGTGACACTTTACAGACTGTTAGCAGTCCGTGAAGTGTTATCTTTAATGTCAAAATACAAAAAAAATTTTCAAGTAAATAAAATGAATTAATTTAAATATATATTTTTTTTAAATATCTTAATTCTGTGTTATTTCGTCTTTATTATATTTCCATTATTGTTACTGTTTCATATATTATACATACATATATACCAGTATGCTACACTTTATTCTGTAATTGGGTAATTTATCTGATGAATATAGAAATAAATAAATAAAAGAACAGTTACATCAATCTATGACAGGAATGTTATACACACGCGTTTATTTTAATGAAATTAGATCACTATTGTATTTGTATAATCAGTCGTCCGAAAAATATTGTGTATCATTCGAAATAGAACTTTGCGCTCGAAATATACAAATAGCCATTCGGACGACTGCTATAAAAATTTACTTTTTGCCCTGCATTTGTCAACACAAGTTTGATGTTTTATGAAGAATTTTACTTTGTCGCTCGTCTCCAATAGCAACGAGTGGTAAAAGTTGTTTTTCCCTTTTTTTTTTATTAATTTATACGAAGTATAAGAAAAGCTACAACATTCTATGACAGAAATGTAATATATGTGTTTACTTTAATGAAATTAGAGCAGTTTTTTATAATTATTCGTCGGAAAAATATTGTGTATAACTCGAGCGCAAAGTATTTATGTCGCTCTCACACGATTGAAACGTTTATCTTCGGCTTACGCGGTTCAATATGTTCAAGCGACAAAACACAACTTTGCTCTCTAAATATACATATTCCAATTGTGGTATCTGCTTAGATCAAATCTCGGTATATGATATATTCTTGCGCATAAAGTGCGGTTGGGTATTATCTAAAAAAACTAAAATTATATTTATAAATAGCTTCAATGCAAGTACAGGAAGGAAAAGTTGTCCATACAGTTATAAATAAAATTCGGTTTCACTTTCCTTGAGTAGGGTATCCAGTAGGGTTTAAACTGACCATTTAACCAATTTTCTTTTGAATGTCATAAAAACAGTTGAAACTTCACCCTCCATACCGATTTGCATAATGACGTACCTTGCTACTGGAATCTAAATAAAAAATAGTAATTATATATGCATGGCTATTGGCTGGTAGTCAGAGAACGCATAATTTTCAGCTTTGGTTAGGGGTCATTTATGCTTCGGATGGTCAGTTATAACATTCCAGTACTTTACCTGTGGCCCTTGTCCTTATTTACCTTTCGGACCCTAGAGACAGGTTTACACTGTAGCCTGCAGAGTATTCCCGTGAGTGGAGGAACAAGAAACGTTTAAAACTTTCATCCAAATAGATTTGTACGATTTGTTACTTTGGGTGAAGTTTCTTGAAAGGTTTATTGTTCGGCGCTTCTAATTCAATTTTTATTTTCACACGAATATTTCATCTGATTAAAATATACATACGACGAAAACTTTAATATAAAATATCGTGATTATAAACGAATACAGTTTGAAAATTATTCACTCAAACCAAATAATGGATGTGTGATTGTAAAACATAGACTATTTGGTAATAAAATTATAATTACAAGGTGGTGACTGACTCAGTTGATCATAAGCGTTTTACATGTTAAATAGTACTTACGCAATTTCCTGTTTCCCTAATCATGAAAAAGAAATGTATGTATCAAATAAAAGTTCAAGAGATTTAATAGCATGAATCAGTGAATAAATTTCGTTTTACGTATTCAATAAAGGCTAAAAAGATGTTCAAAATTATGAAAACTTCTGTTTTGTATAATGGATAACAATGGATATATTTACAGCTTGGCATCTATCAAATATGCGGAGAAATATTTACGGAAGACGGTATAAATAGTACAATAAACTGCAGTTGATTTTTCTGAAACAAATCTGTGTTGTTGATAATTGAATCTATTTTTGTTTTATTTTTATAATTGTATTACATTTTGTTGACCGTGGATTTTGTCATATTGTAATATATAATGTAGTTGTTAGGTGTAAGAGCAGTCTCTGATTGAACTTCGCCTTTGACCTTTGAGTCAATAAAGATTATTATTATTATTACTATATTTTTTATTTTGCAAACTCGATGTGTTTCAGAATTTTGATCGATTCTTTTAGTGTTTAAGATAGACGACTTGTTTTTAGGTTTTTTTGAGTGCAATTTCTTTTACATTATGTTTATGTCCAGTTGTATAAAGCGTTGTGAGCTAAACACTTTGTTAACTATGAAAAGAAGTTGAATTTGAATATCAAAATTATTACTTTAATATTCAAACTTGTTTGTGTTAAATAAATTGTAATAAATTAATAATTAATTTTTAGAAACAAACAAAATATAAATTACCTGGATGGTTTTCTACTGTATTTATTGTAAAGTGTAAAAAACGTATTCGATCTCATATCTCATACAGTATTTATACTTCTTACATAACCGACGTTTCGGTTTACACTTAGTAAGATCTTACATCAAACTATCATGTAACAAATACATTCGTAAACAATCATTTAGTTTGTTAAAAACTTTGTACATAACCTAAATAAGGTTTAAGTGTAAACCGAAACATCGGTTATGTAAGAATAATAAATTCTGTATGACTGAGATTTCAAGTACTTTTTTTAACTCTATAAAATATAAAATGCGGTGCCAGTCGTTTTGGTAAATTTTAAATTTTAACACGCTTAATGTAGACGCATGTTGTGTATTTTGTGTCAAATTTTTGTATATTTATATCAGATTTTCGTTGGTAAATTTAAAGCTCTTGAAGAGATTGCGTGAATCGCGTAATAATTTAATTCCGCATTTCTTTAAACGGTCTGTTTTTATAAAATATCTGATATGAATTAATAATACGTATATAAGCTTCCACCTGTTGAATGCTTTGTGTAAGAAAATTGATCAAACTTAAAGGTTAACGCTGAATATTAAACTTGAATTTCAATCGTTTTACAGCTGTCCTAATAATTAATTTAACACAGTTTTTGCGCTGATGCTATTTCAAAAATATTACTATAAAAATTTTATTATATTTTCAAGGCTTAATAGACATATTTGCCAATTTACACCTGCCGAATGATTATTACTTTTAAACTAAACAAAAATTTATAATAAACATGTACTCCAAAATTCAATGTTCTATTAAATCATTGCAGTACATATTTTAAAGATAGATAGTAGTTTTACTGTAGACAATTTCAAAGACAGTTTTATTAAAACGGGTAATAGCACAATTTTTCAAGTAATATTTAAAGATACTATTTCATGTATATTATTTATAATACGTGCAAATTCGCGGATCTATTTTGAGCGACTAGTGTTAAAAATAGAAACATCACTTCTCAGGATTTTCCTCGTCTAAAAGAACTCCGGCTGCTTGATTTTATATCTGACTTTTATTGTAAATTAACTGCATCGACTACGCAAGTCACTAATTGGAATTAGGTGGGATATATTTTATCAGTTTTAAAATATTCTATTTTATTTTTGCGTTGAAATAAACGAATGATGGTAAATAATATCTTATAGGTATATGAGATGAATTATCTGTTTAGAATTTATTTACAAATATCTTACTTTCTAGTCAAGATGCATAGAGGTTTTTAAAATATATTTGTCTACTGAAGATATTAATAAATATATCTTAGTACACAGTAAAAAAAATATAGTCAAAATTTTTAGTCCCAGACGGTCCACAGTAAGTTTTTTTTTAATTTAATAATTTTCAAATTTGTTAGCAAGTAGCATTTCATAAAAAAACATATTTGAGATATGACATTTATTTTTATGTGCTTAACTAAATACTTCAGTAATTATATTGAAGCAGAACAATAAAGCATATATAACAAATTAAATAGTCAAAAGGGATATAATTTTTTTTTAAAATTTCTAATTGATAAGTTAGCCAAATTAACTTGTTATTATTGATGAGTCTATTTGTTAAATTTTATAAATTCACCAACTAAACAAAAACAATTTTTCTTGTTAAAAATTCAGAAGTTAAGAAATTGTCATATTTATCGTCAAGTTGTTAATTTAACACAAAAAGGGCATATTCTGTAACTTACCTGTTAATTTTTAATAACCTGTTAAAAATTTTAACCAATATAAATACCTGTACTGTAAGTTACCCATTAATAACAAAATTTAAACACAGTAAGTGGAACTTTTATTGCACAATTGGTTTCCATGGTTACATCATTTACTTACCGTCCACGGTGGATGGTAAGTGAAACTTACCGTTCATGGTGGACGGTAAGTAAATATATATCATTCAAATTTTATTTCTAACCTCAATCTGTCAGCTGTTAATTTTGATACCTATTTTTCCTTTTCTTATATTTACGAATTGCAAAAAATATCTTACTAATCTCGAACTGTAAGTGATTTATTAGGTCTCGAATGTTTAGGAAATCTCGACCCTACGGGTCTCGACATCCCAAACTACATTCTCGACCTAAAAACTATCACTTACAGTTCACGGTACGTAATATACTATTAACAACCGCAAAATTAACAAATCGCAAATCAAATTTTTTACTGTGTATAAGCAGCAGCTGTTTATTTCTTATACACGTTTCAAATATGGTTGTTTGTCTCTCTCGGTGCATAAAAGCGTCCATGTGGGTATCATTGGTTACCTGTCTTTTTATAAATTAATTAATGCATTTCATGTATTGTTTAATGTAATTATATATTCGTGTTTTTTGTTGATTAAATCAGTCACAAAGCTTTAACTAAATTTGGAGTGCATTTGCATTATTTTCTCTTTGTACCTTTGTATAAAAAAACACCGTGCTTCTAATTACGACGAAAATGTAATAATGTAATAAATTGCAAAATAAAACAAATGCTAATGAAATACAAGTTTTATTTTGGGGATATTCTATGTGTTCTATTTTGAATAAACTGTCGCGGTTCTGTATTTCACTCGTGAGCTATTTTAGAAACACTCTCACCATCTACTCCTATCTATATTTTACATCGCTGGCTCCTTCTCTACTTCATTTGTTTCCCATTACCTTGACAACGATTAAATTTTACTGAGACAAGCAACAAGCTCGCTAGATTTGTTTTACATAATATCACGGTCCGACATTCATTTATTTGATGACTATCGACAATTGTTGTCTGTATCGGAAGTAATAACCAAGTTTGCGGGTGCATGGCGCTTGGAGGGTGCAAGAGGAAGTGTATTCGATTGTTTGATTTGGAGCCTAGCCAACTCAGACCGCTAATATAAATTGTCATGATTTGTGATTATAATTACTTGCAACATGTTTAAAATGCATTGAATGTTATTTGTTTTTTGATTGTTTTTATAATTACTTCACAACTACTTTCAATTGCCAATTAACAACATCTATATTTATTTTAAGTGAATTATTATTCTGTATTTTATTATATATTTTTTATATTTTTATTTGAAATATTTTTTGTGTCCATTGTATTAATTACTTTATCTACGCTCGGGAGTTAAATGTCACTTAACCCACTCATTTTGCGTGGGTTAAGAGCTTCATTAACGCACTCGTTTTCACTAAAGTACTATTTATTATAAATGTTGATAATACAATCTTTACAATTCTTTAAATTAATTAACAATTTTTGAAGCATGTTCTTCTAAATCCCACGAAATACTTTCTAAATCATTCATTTTCACGAAAAGCTTCAAAAATTTATGAAAATAACTACATAATTGCTTAATGTCAAATTGTGTTCGTCATGGATTTGAAGCCATTTTTACAGCAACTACTTGTCTTTTCTACTTGTCAAAAAAAAATAAAGTCAAATTAATAAAATATTTTAAACTTTGGGCGGGCGTAGATAAAATATTGTACAATACACGTGCGTTAATGCATTATTAATATACTTATGTGATTACACAACGAGGCGATACGTATCTTAATAATGCTCTTATCCCACTTATATCGTAAATATCTATTATTTACACGGATATGAGTTATAATAAGGAAGCATAGGAATTATGTTTTGATGTTGTCTGAATCTGTTTCGACCATTTTGAAGTCTGCGTGCGTGAAAAATGGATAGATGTGTGTTCATATATTCAATAACTTATGACCAAAAAATTGCAAAAGTTAATGAATACACAAAACAATAAATTAATTTTTTCCGAAATAGATACTAAAGTATATTACGACGCGAAGTTAGCCAAAATAGTAGCTAAAGTTAAACTTTACAGACTCTTATGTCAAAATTGAATTATAAACCTAAAATAACAAACAAATTATTTTAGAATTCTAATGGTGAATTTATTTATTATTTACTTTTGATAATAATTTATCGGATTTAATGCAGATCACATTCAGGGAACAGGTCCAAGATTACAGCCATTCCCGTACCAACAACTAGCTGACGTTTTACAAATACATAATGCTATTTATTTATGTTTTAATTAATAATTTAACGATTTCGAAAAATATGTAATGTATATCTTGGAACTAAAGTATTTTTATTACTCACATGGTTTATTACCTATATTATTATTATTATAAATTCCATATCCGTAATAAAAAAAAATACTTTAGTGCCTTGATGTACAAATAACTATTATTTCAAATATAGAATCAGTTCCGTAAAAGGTGGAATATAGAGTATTATTTGCAGTTTTCTTGTGTCTATCTAAATTATGTTTGATTATATATTTTATATTTCTATAATCATAGATTCTTCTTTAACTTTTTTATATGTCATACATGTGCCAAGTGTAATTATTAAACATTCAAATTCAGATTAAATTCGTGAATACTTGGAACTTGAGAGAAAAGCATTCTAACCATAATCCTACAACTGCCCGAGCCCGTAGCGTAACCTAGAAATCCTTAATTTTTGTTTTATATAATTTAGTTGGTAAATTCGAAACTAGTAATGAGTCGTGTTAAAAGAGAAAATGAACTGAATTATAAATATTTTTATGACCTAAAGTACGGACTAATAAAATAATTTGTCTAGCTTTTAAAAAACTAATTAGTAGAATAATACGATTAAAGTTATGTTTGTGTTAAAAGCTTTGAAGGTAGCTTAAGAAATAAATATAAAATCAGTCTAGTGTCTAGTAGTCTTGTCTTATTAAAATACTTGTTAATATTATAAAAAGTTATGTGTTATAAACAGAGAGTTCAGGACATTAATGTTATTACTTTTCAAAGCGGATCTAAAGCAATCTAATCTACGTAACGAAAGTAATATATAAATGTTACGCTAAGTTTATGTGAGATGGTAATAAAGTTAATTATTAATTGCTTAGCTTACATCATTCTTATTTAATATCCTATTCTCATAAGTCAAAAGTTTTTATATACTTTTCTTGGTTTTAGACAAGGATGATTTGAAATATTGCTGAGTAATAAAAGATTTACAACTTTGAAAATATCAAGAATTGTCTAAAATATTATATATAACCCCTAAGCCTTAAAATGTCTAAATACGTATTTCGATAACTAAGTAGAATCAAAAGTGATAAAATCAAGATTACACAACTTGTAAACCAAGCCAGTGGCCAATATTGTATCCAAGAATTCAATACAATACTTTAAAGGTTATGGATTAGATTAAATATTTTAAATTCTTCTTGGCCTTAGAATTTTTAAATTTATCGAGAATGGGGTCATACACCTTTTTTCATTTAATTATTTTTTTAACACGTCCTAAACTCTTTGTCTAAAAACGTTATAATTAACGAATACCTAATTTAATTTATCGGAGTGTTCATTTTAATAATAATAAGTAATTATTATAATCCTGAAAAGCAAATTATTATTTGTTATCAACACCTCTTTTGCCTTGCCATGCTGTATATTTTATTACAAGATGACGTCACGATTTTGCAACCGCAAAACTTCATAAAGGAAATTATGAATGAACAGTTAAAAAATTATAAGAAATATTGAATAATATGTGACTGAAATGATCTAAATTTTTATAATTTGTAAAAAAACAACTTTTTTTTTTAAGTATATGCTTTGTTGGTAGCTTTGTAATAGGTCAGATATATTTTGTTGCACCTCTTATTAGTAAGAAACGTAGCATTCAGGAACTATGAACACCTTTGTATAATTATAAACCTAATGGAAATCTAAAATATAAATAACTTGGAATCTAGTGCAGCAAAACTTCTTCCGTCCCCTCATCCACAACATGGAATAACCTACGTTCCACATTTGTAGGTTTGCACTACAATTAAATAATTCTTTTCTCATTCAAGCGAGATAACAGAAGATAATTTTAATGAAATTGCGTTCGCTTTGTAAAATATTTAAACGTGCATCACTTAATTAAATGTATTACAGATTAAATACAACCCTCGCAGGGTGGAGATATACACGAGTATTAATTCAGGATTGTCAAAACAAAACCTCAAAACGAAAGAAGGGAAAACAAAAAGGGAACAAATCGGATTGTATGAAACATTGTGGCAGGTGGTTCTAACCTCTAAAGTAAATAATAAAATGTTTTACATAGTAAATACATATTTAAAATTGTTTATTTATTCAGGAATTGATTGTTTGTTTGTAAACATAAATTTAACCTTCAAAACTGTTGAAAACTCATGTTTGGAAAACAAATATGCTTTCATCGATCGAATGGTACACAAATATTTAAGGAATATATTTATTATACACAATTATTTTGTAATTATTCTTTTACCAACCTTTAGTTAAACATCAATAACTACAGAATGAAGCTTTCAGAACTCATCATATAAATAAAACAATATTTGAATATTATTGTGTTTTGTACAAATTTTAATAAAACGTTTCGACAGCGAAGTGCTGCCTTTATTATATTTTTTTTTGCCAACCGCTATAGAAAGTTGTCTTTTGCGCATGCATTGTTTTCTGAGGTATTTTACTTTGTCGCTCGTCTCCAATTGGGCTTCCAAACTATCAATAGATGGCGTTGATCACAATTCACGAAAGGTACATGTCTAATTCATTTTGTGTTATTTTACGGTGGCGAATACGTGTTTTAGTATTTATAGTTTGCTTTTATTGGTAGCAGATCTGTTGCCATACACACTGCAAATTTTCCTATTTTTATAGTTTTTTTTTTTTTTTTGAGAAAATTCAAGTTTAACCTATAATCTACAAATACAATGTACCTTTCATTTTTACACCTTATTTAAATAATACCGCTTAAACAAATGTAATAATTGCATTGGAATACTATTAAAATAACTATTATTGTTATTAATTTAAAAAAAATTACAATTAATTTCGAAATACAATGAAATTTATGTACCTTATGGATAGTTCAGTTTTCTACCACTAGTTAGCGTATTTTAATTTTGGATGCCCAATAGCAGCGAGCTGTAAAAGTTGGGTTTTTTTTTTCATTCATTCATCTCCATGGATATTAAGTAAAAGAACATCTACAATATCTATGACAGGAATGTCATAGATGCATTTATTTTAATGAAATTAAATCAATGTTTTTTTCTTCTATAAACTCGTTTGAATAATATTGTGTACAATTCGAACCCAAAGTATTTATGTCGGTTCAATATTCGTGTGCAACCTTCGACCGACAAAACATAAGTTTGCGCTCTAAATATACAAATAGCTATTATTGTTTTGTATTTTAACTTGTGAAGGCAATACTTCGTCGTGGAAACGTTGTTTTATTAAAATTTTTACAGAATTTAAACTATTGTTTTATTTTTCGACATTTTCATTGAAGTATTATTTACAGCTAAGTAGCTTCCTACATTGTGCAATGAAGTCGAATGTGTGCATATGACCTAGAAATATTATCCGTCTGCCGTTTTTTCTCGCAATAAAGTAAAAGTGCCGACAGAGCTGAAGAGAGGGGGGTTAATTAGCGAGATTGAAGCATCGCGACGGCGCCGACGGCAACGCCGCCGGAAGTAATGTAGCGGAAACTGCAACTACCCCCTCCCGCGAGACCAAGATCGAACCAGAATCGTCCAATCGCACGCCGCTAGAGAGAGATGGAAAGTGCGCGTTTTTAGTAAATTAACTTGTTACAACGGACACGGGAAGCTTACCGAGTTTTATTTTCCGTTTGGGATCAAATCCCTAAATAACATTTATTTACTTCAGTTTACTGTATTTCCCAGGTCGATTTTATTTGGTTGCTATAATCGCGATGAATTTTACTAGTGTTTAGTTTTTAAATTCTTACAAAACTGATTGAGAGATACTGATAACACCAAGGATTCAGCTGTTTATATTTTGTAATTTTGTCAATACTAGATTACATTTGGACGATTAAATATTTGCTGTGTTATATTTGTATTAAATAGTTAATGTACAATAACAGGTGATGTCTTTATGCACGTGGTGTGTAATAGCCGGTGAAAAATATCTGTAAATGCACCTAAATTACTGCGCAAGTAAGTGAAGGTAATTGTTTTTAAAAATGCTCGAAAGCAACTGAAACGGTAACAAAATTACAGTAATAACAATATCGGCAGTTCCTTTCATCTGTTGCATATGTTGTACAAATTTCAAGTTTCACTGTGTAATTTTCCGAAACATATTGTTACGAGACAATCAACCAAAAATTCAATTTCTTCGAATCGATACACAAAGGATTCCATGTCCTTTACGACTGCAGCGCCACGCAATGCATCTGCCAGACGAACGGTGAACTATTTTACGCCAAACTTTCATGTTGTTATTATTTGTTTTGTTTTGCGTATTGTTTTTATGTTGTTTTGTTTTTTATTTAATGGCAATGACCAGTTATTCACGTAGTGCTACGCCTTTTACTTTTTAGTGTAAAATATTTTTGTTTGAATGGTATTTGTATGTTTATGTATTCATGAACGAGTAGGATTTGAAAATGTCATTTTCTATTTATAGATTAATACTAAAAATACACCGGTGAGCAAAAAAATCGACTCAAACTATTTTGCTTTATTTAACATTGATTCTTGAGTTTTATTTTCAAACAGTTGTATTATTTTTGGTATCATTGAAATGTAAATTTTCTGGTCTTTCCAATAATACCAAAAATATTGAAATTTACAAACTTGTTTTACTGAGAAAAACGGTTTTACTCCACAGACATGCTTTTGCTCGCTCAGGAACGTATTCGCTACACGTTATTCATCCTTGCCAAAACATATGCAACTGCATTTTCCTGTCAGTTCTTTATTGGAACTTGAACCGTAATATCACTGCAATAATTAACACTTTTTATTTGACTAAAAAATGGATACCACCTCAGAAGAAGCGGCACAAATCATTGCTCTATTACAAATAGGGCATAGTCAACGTGTAGTCTCTGCGCAACTACACCTGAACCAGTTAGCTGTCTCCAGAGTCTACAGGCGTTATCAAGAGACTGGTGCCTTCACACAGTGACCAGGCTCAGGAATAGACCGCTTCATTGTCAACACCAAACTGAAAATCGTCAGTCGACCGGCGTTGAGGTTCAGCAGGAGCAGAAGAAAATACTCGAATTCGCAGTCATACAGCATTTATTCTTCTTACTTAACCGAATTTTCTGTTTACACTTCAGGGTTAAGTAAGGATAGGACAAGTTCGTGGTCGGGCTGATAGTTGTTGGAAAGTCAGAAGAAGACTTAAGTGACAGTTGAATCTCAGTTTTGCGTATGAACAAAATGGATAATGAAGATATTATTTGTACATCATTGATATTTTTATTTATTTATTATTACTATTTACGTTGCGAGTATCAAGGAATTATGGGCAATGACGCCATGCTTTCTTCCTATTGGTTGTTGAATTGCAACGGGAACGTGAATGATGAATCTTGGCGAACTTTGACGTTCTCGTTCCCGGACGACGTAAGGCTTTCCGTTCTCGGGATTTTATTACGCATGCGTACATTACAAACACATACCTTCATCTTTTTTTACTGTTCTCGTTTTCGTTCCCATTCCAGGGCTATTGTAAAACTGCCTTAACTCCGAAGACACCAGCTGACGAACCCAAATTGACAACAGCCCATCGACAAGCGCGACTCAGATTTGCCCGAGAACATGTTAACTGGACCTTAGAGCAATGTTGCTCCGTTTTAGTCTCCCGAATATGCCTACATGTTAATGATGGAAGAAGAAGAATCTATAGGAGGCTTGGGGGCTTATAAATGATACTAAAAGCCGCAATAATACTAGACACACTAGATTCAAAAATCTGTATTAAATTATGCCCAATAGTTTAAGTCGATTCTTTTGCACGCCAGTGTTATATGAACGAAACATATTTCCGTTTTTCAAGGACGAAGTATTCAACAAAAAAGTTTTAAGACATTTGTGGGTGTTGTGATTTTGACGTTTTTAAGAATGAGTGGTTTCCCCCAAATTTCAGGGTATAAACTCAGTAATTTTAATTCTTCGTACATAATACTCTTTTTTGTGGTTGGCTCTGAAACGACTAGTTTTTCTGGGGTCCATGTGGCTAAACACAATAGTTTCTAAGTTCTGGAAAGAAATTTAATCTTTAGGTCCAGTGCTCCAGGGGCATAAAAAACCCAGACCGCTGCTGTCAGCGCCAGCTGTCCTTCCCCCCTCCCGCCGATGTGTGCCCCCCGCGGCCTCTAAGTTTCATAGTCGATCTACTTGTTTATGACCTGTACTTGCATATGTTTATGTTAATATCTGATGTCAGCTGATCGCCGTTATTGCAAGTAATATATGCTTCGAGAATGATTGTCAGTTTGAGACTTGAGCAAGGTTTTGAGGACGTGCTAATTATATAGAAGCAACTGTCGATATTGTTTGTGGCAGGAGACCATGAGTTCATTTAGTTTCTTACAAAGTATTATGCAAATGGGATGATAATGTTGTCCATGTTCTTGTTCTTAGATTTAAAAGATGATGAGACAAAATAAGAAAATACAAATAATTACGCGGTTTGTAGATGGAATATTGGAACCTGTTTCTAGTTAGAATTATATATTTACAAAATGGCTGAATTATTTGGAAACTGTATAATGAAACTAAATATGTATAGATGTTTAAACTAACATCTTGGGGACCACGACTTACCGAGATCCAAAATGGATTATTTAATCTATATGTCATGAGATCTCCAGTTCGATTTACGCAATTAAATATTTTCTGTTCAGATCTGCGCAAGTTGAGTGCCACACCCAAACTGAGTAAATAGCTTGATGATATATTTGTTTCATTTATTATATTTATATTTAATTCTGAAGTATTTGGTAGTAATGCAGTTATTTCTTTTGTTTCAGGTACGCATCTGATTTGTTTTATAAATCTTGATCTAGTGATTTGGTGAGTACCTCTTCTGTTCTGAATAAAACATTTTTCAAAGCTGCATCCATTTGAGAATTCAATTTATTTTAAAAAATACTATTGAAATTGAAAACTGTTAATTGATGTCGCTACACTTTGTATACTCTATTATTGAAATCATAGTCACTAAGGTATTTTAAGAGCATACTGAAGATAAATCATTAAACTTAGAAAAAAGTCGGTCTTTGGACGAAATAGCTCGAAAGCAGGTGAGACTTCATACTTAGATCTAGTACGTATTCGTCGATAAATATGAGTATTTCCTTTTATTTTAATAATGATGTATTATAATAGCTAATGTATAAGACAGTAATTTCTAAAGAGTGAATAAAATTGAAATAAATCTAAATAAGACTAAAATCGTGGTGAAAGCAAAAGGAAGCAGAATGTGAATTTGAATATTGATGAATGCAACGTAGACTGTAGAACAAGTAAAAAAAATTAAATATTTAAAAGTTTTTATTGACGAAAACTGGACACAAGAAACTGACATCAATGGCAGAATAGAAAAAACAGTCAAAATATTTTAGTAAAGAAAAAATAAGTATAAAGACGAAAATATTAATATTTAATACCATATATAGACCAATTTTAACCTACGGATGTGAATCACTACTACTTACAAAGAGAATGAAAAGCAAAGTTCGAGCATTAGAGATGAAATGTATGTGTTACTGTAAAAGCCCGAGTTACGGTAATAAATCCTAAGATTTTTCAGTAAAACCTAAGATTTAACAACTCGTAATGGTAACAGTTCAACAGTTCTGTGATCATCGTTTATTTTAAATTTTTACCACCATTCCCTTGTTAAATCTTAGGTTTTAGCTCAAGAACACGGTAAATAACCAAATTTAAATTAACCTGTCAAAGCCATAAATTGGTTAATCTGAGGTTTTTATAAGTAAATCATTACATTTACCAACTCATGTCGGTTAATCCTAAGATTTACTGGTAAAACCTAAGATTAACCAATATACGAGCTTTTACATATACACATAATAACTATTGAGAGGGCAACGGCATGGCAGAGAGCGTTGATGCCGGTTCACTCGATAACGCAAGTTAAGCAAGGCTACCCGCACTTAGTAGTTAGATGGGTGATTTGCGAAAACCCATACTGGCGAACACTGCGTGTCGTTGTCACACCACCGAAAACGAGGAACCGAGGCGGCATATAACCTCAGTAGCTGAATCCACTTTACCCACAAAAAAAAGTATAAGAGACAAAATACGTAACCAACATATTAGAGAAGAACTGCAGAGCAAACCCATACTAGAACTCATCGAACAAAAACAGCTAGAATGGTGAAGATACAGATATGGAGAGAATGAACGACAAAAATCAACGAGAAGAAAAATCGTAGAAGATCGAGAGATACAAGGGATAGTACAATAAAGAAAATACTGAAGTGTGAAGCAAGAAAACTAGCGGAAAACTGAAAAATGGAAAAAAGTCCTACAAGAATAGAAGAACAATCCCTAACACATTAGGGTAGAAGGGAATTTGAATATATGAATAAAATTGTACTGTAAATTTCTTTTTATATTGAAGATTAGCTTGATTGGTAGCTAACTAAAGTATTCAACTCTTCAAGAAGACCGATTAGCAATCTTGGTTGCAGCAAGCATCTGATTGCAGCTCACCTTTTCGTGTGCAGTCCGTTGTTAGTCTAACGAAAGGAAATGCATCTATAACCTTAATACCACTGCACTGTTCTTTACGTAGTGTTCATACAACATGAAAGTGCTCTACGTTCGCTGGCTAGATTTAATAGGTTAAGGCCAGGCGGCTCGCCACGGAACGGTCGGCAAGTTCTCTGTTCCGTCCGACTTCGAACGCCGATCTCTGCTCTCTGCTCTCGAACTCTTGTCGGTATTGTTCATGTTCGGAACAACGAGCTATGCAACGCGTGGTCGCTGGACGTGTTACGTAATTACTACAATGAAGTGATAGTCACTCATACATATACAACTACACATGTAGCATGTAGCGGTGTCGAGCACATGAGGTAATGAAGTGGAAGATTGCGTTAGGTGTCCGAGGAATTACATATTGAAATTTGTTTGATTCTTTTAGATAAATATACAGAATATTCTAGATTTAAACGGCCTAACTTAATCCATGAAGTCAACAGCTAAAAATAAATTGACAAGTTCATTTGAGCAAATGTTCGTAAATATAATATTCCAGAGATATTCATGTGTTTATTATTTAAGCAGCGCTACTTTAAAAAATAAACACGAGATCTCAAATATTATTTTATGGAAGTGTGACATAATAAAATTAAATTAATTTCAATTCAAAATTTATTTTGCTTGTGATAATTGAATAACAAAATGCCTCATTCTTACACAAATATTGAATATGCAGTCATGGTATTTATTTATGGTTTTTGTAATGTTAATGAATGGTGCCCAATTTTCTAAAGATACAGGTTCCTTTCCTAAAGTATCGCATGCTGATGGTATATTTGCGGAAGAACTGAAACGATTGACAATTCCTATTTTGTACATGCGAAATCATAGAAAATACTGTTTTCAAAACTATTCAAACTGATAAATACATGTTTCCATCATGTGAAACATCTAATTATTTTTTAGAAATAACGAAAAAATTGTTGTTTTAAACATGCAAAAACGTAGAAAACGCTGTTTTCAGATATTCAAACTGATAAGTTCATATTTCTATCGTTCGAAGCAGCTAATTTTGAAGAAATCAAGATACAGTTGCTATTTTATTGTATAAAATCATAAAACACGCTGTTTTCAACTATTCGAATTGACAAATTCATGTTACTATCGTGCGAAATGGCTAATTTTTGAGAAACCACAAAAAATTATTGTTTTATACATGCAAAACTGTAGAAAACGCTGTTTTCAACTATACAAACTAGTAAATACGTATTTCTATCGTGCGATATGGCTAATTTTAAAGAAACCAAGATATATTTGCTATTTAATACATGCAGAAATATAAAAAAACGCTGTTTTCTGCGAAAAATGTTGGATGTGCTGCTAAATTTTTTATTGAAATTAGATAATAATCAATTCATTTTAAATTAATTATTATCACACTTAATAAGATGATAATATTTGATATCTTGTTATGAAGTGGATTTTTTAAAGTAGCGCTACTTCAATAAGAAAAACATTAATATCTCTGGAATAAACTTGTCACCATATTTTGAGGGGTTTAATCGGGTTTAATCCATGAAAGTGATATATTTTGGCGCGTGAATGATGGCTACAAGCCGTCATGTCATATTTCCCAAAGATATTATTGATGTGGGAACCACAGGGGTAAAGTTAAAATGGCAATTGTCGGCTGTGGAATTCGAACTATTCGATGCGTTACTCCTTTCGACAATCGAAGTCTGTCTTTGCGCAATTCTAGAGAGAAAAGGATGTTCACAATAATTTGGTTGTAAGAAAATGTGTCGTCTATTTTGCAAAATTACTGTCTTTGCGGTTCAGTTATATTTCTATTTAGTGGTCTGTCCCTAATCATCAGATCATTATATATTTTTACGTTTTTAAAGAAAATAATTTCGTTTCCGAACAACTGGTGTTTGGCAGCAAGCCAACGTCTTTCGCGATATTCTTTCGATCGTCGTCTGTTCGCTTGTCATCTGTTATCCAACGCACGGACGATTTTTAGGTCTTTAGTTTACTTTGATTCCATCTACAATCATAACAACACATGTGATATCAACGTGGGCTCTTCGGCCATTTGTCCCTTTGATCACCTTCATTCTCTCCCGGTGGTTCTGATCGATGTATGTTTGTGGCGTGCGTGTGTACACGCAGGCGGAAGCACGCGGATTACGGCCGTGTATCGTGCCACCCAACACCGCCCCTTGACCATATCACCTCATCTTCGACGCGAGCAATGCCATGGAGGCCACAACTCGCATCCCAGTTATGTTGCAGTAGAATGCTGTAATTATCAGCGTGCCATTACTGCCTTGCATGGTGAGCTGAAAAAAGCTTTCCTAATATGTACTACCAACGTAAGGAGGGAAACTAGTTTAAACAGTCTGTTTTTTTATTCTATATATTGTTTGTAAAACTGTTCAAGAATATGTCTTCCAGGTTTTATAACAAAATTCCGATTCGTTCTGATGTTATGAGCACTACAGTGAAGGAATAATTAGAATTTTTCAAATTTAAAGAATATTTTATTCTTGTTATGAAGTACATCTTGTAATTTTTTCAAGTCATCACAAAGAAGTGTTGCTGTATAGTGCTGAAATAGCTGTTTAACCGTTTATCAGTTTATATTGTTTATTACTGCGTCGAATATTTCATTTTCGGTAACTTTGATTTCAAACGCGTTTTTCTCAAAACGAGTTTTGTTTAACTTGCGGGAATTATAACTCAAAAAGTTATCGACCAATCATTGTACAAATTTGCATGAATATTCTTTATTCAATTTCGCTCGACATGAACTAAACTCTGGGATGATATCGTTTTCTTAAAACACTCCTAAAACATGCAATTTTCAACTTTTTCGATTGGAATTTAGTTCATATTCTTTTTATTTTTGTAAAGCGGAATCAACTACTGAGGTTATATGCCGCCTCGGTTCCTCGTTTTCGGTGGTGTGACAACGACATGCAGTGTTCGTTAGTATGGATTTTCGCAAAGCGGTCACCCATCCAACTACTAACCGCGGGCAGCCTTGCTTAACTTGCGTTATCGAGTGAACCGGAATAAACGCTCGCAGCCATATCGTTGCTAAAGTTCATATTCTTAAAAAATATGTTGTTAATGAAATTACAAAACCGTATTGATTTTAGATGAAAATTGTGACTTCCACATGTCCCGCAAGTGGCGAACTGTGATGGCGACCATCTATAGGCAAAAGCTTATAGTTCGGTTATTTCCCGCGAAAATGACTTGAAAAAATTATCACATATACTTCAAAACATGATTAAAATATTCTCTTAGTTTAAATAAATTCTAAATATTCCTTCACTGAAAAGGCCTCAAATGGAGAACAATTCTTAAAACCATAGAACCTGAAATACCATTTCCTGTGTGTGGTTCTAATTATAGGTCGTTTACAAAATAAGATATATTATATTTTTCGCTATTTATCCGTTTTGAGTGTGACACACTTCTTTCGCAGATCTCTGTAGGTGACACGAATATATTCAGGAAATAACCGGACATTTTGAATTACGCTCCACGGAGATATTTATTGACATACGGTTGACAGCTTTGCGTTACCTATAACCTCCTCTGTAACTACATTTTCTTGGATTATTGATATCTTGAGATATTAGGTCTGTTCGATGACTTGCACTAGGTAGTTCCAGTGCTAACTTTTTAACACTGAAGCATTCAATGACTAAAGTGCAATTTGTGCAAACAGATCTATTATTATTTGAGTGCTACATGTTTAATTTCTACTGGCAATTTTTGAAAATTACGATTTTCTGGAGCAACGATGCAACTTTGAATCAAGCTCAGGGTCGTACGCAATGTTACGAATGGTTTTCACAATTTAAAAGTGGTCGTCAGTCAATTAATGATGATCCTCGACCAGGTAGGCATTCGACTTCAACTAAGGATCTGTACTATCAAGGCGTTTTACAAAGGTTACTTGCAAAAATCCACAACAAGAGATCAGAGTTGTGACGAGACAACTCATGGTTCTAGCACCACGACAATACGCCTGCATGGAATCTCATTTTCGTGATCAAGCACAATCAAATTGCTTAAA
Organism: Poecilus cupreus; assembly: GCA_963942605.1. Lineage (NCBI taxonomy): Eukaryota > Metazoa > Arthropoda > Insecta > Coleoptera > Carabidae > Poecilus > Poecilus cupreus. The sequence goes on from OZ012723.1 coordinate 16,809,154, forward strand.
TTTTTTTAGGTCATACTTATTTATAAGCTTGAATCAATTTTATAATATTAGACAATGTAATTCAAAACATATTTAAACAAAATAATCGTAGTATTAAATGTATAATCTCCTTTAAAGAACTAATTGTATTTCAGGACTTTGAAAGTTTTCGAAACTAATTTCCATTTAGCAGCGCTACGATAAATAAAATGAACCGTAAAAGGTAAAAGAGTGAATATTTCTTCGTGCGTGTTGAAGAGAAATGCATCACTTCACGACTTCGTTCCGGTGCAAGCCTAACAAGCGAGTGACCCTGACCCCTGAACTATTACCTCAAACACAGAAGCCTGATATGCACTACAGCTGCTGATCAGTTTACATCGTCCTTCGGAAATATTCACTCGGAGTCTTACATCATTCCTTGCTTAACAAAGAAGTTAGAAAACCAGGATAATGATGATTTCCTGTTGAGCTTATAACAGCAATACGAACAAAACAAAAATGTAAGAATTATTTAATCTACAGTAAATTTAATAGTGTAAATGTAGTAATATTTAGTACATACAAAACGTCACGCTATATTCCACTCAGTGGGGTAGCACGAACCCTGAAACACAATCTCTTCCAAACATTTTAACATGGCACACTATTTTCATCATGTCCGCATTCACAGTGCGATTCATACATACTCGTCTATTCTTCACATTCGTTCGCGCAACAAATCATCAATCATACCTATCCATTTACTCATGCCCACGCAATATGTTGCATTAACCTTCCATTCGACATTCGCACCACAACTGACTTACTCCCATTGTCTTAACAACATTCTTCTCAATCTCACACTCCCCTCAAATATCTCACTTCCACAGCAGTTATACGTTGTTCATGCTTCTTCATCCACACCCAACATTCAGAACCATACATCAATGTAGTCACTATTATAAACAGTCAATGGAGCATCTCTAGATACATTCACATTTCCAGTAAATGTACCCAGAACACCCAATACTTTGCGCCCTACAAACACCCGCCTTTCAATCTCCAGATCAATACGTCCATCTCCCGAAAATATACTACCCAATTTATTCACTTGTTCCAATCTTACACCTTTCACTGAAACATTACAATCAGTCACCAATTATTCTTCTCAAACACGAACACTGTACATTTATCGACATTCAATAACAGATTTAAACCTGTCCCTATTTCATTTATACTCACAATCATTCTTCTCAATTGCTCCTCATTTTCACCCAACAGAACATCATAATTCATACCGTTATAAAAATGCTTACTAATCTTACACTTTGAATGTCCTAAACATCTATTCTAAATATTTTCACATATATTAATTAGTACTAGTAAGTAATTAGTATTTATACTCACAATCATTCTTCTCAATTTTTCCTTAGTTTCCCCCAACACAACATTCGCATAAGGCATGCTAACGCAGGCACTATACAACATATATTATCAGTAAAAGATTAATCCTAATAATTCTGTAAACTTGAAGTGGTGCTCTTTATTGATATTATTTCAGTTTCCTTTACACAATACCTCACCCCGGGTCAACAATTCGAAAAGCGATAATGAAAATCCGAATCACTAGTTCACTAGCCATTGAATAACACCAATAATAGTACAGGCAACTTTCTTCCTAGAATCGAAATAAACATGAAAATATAAACTATCAGTTTCGCTTTTATTTATAATTCTACGGCTTAATTTAAACAACTCTGTCTGACATCGCGTAAGAAGTGCGCACATTTTAAACAACCAAAAGCAATAAAAAAATTTGAACCGGTTGTAGAATGATCTCCAGTAGGTGATCGTGGGAAAGAGAGAACATACCGTGGGCACGCGCTTTGCATCTTTTTTCTCGCTTTCTTCACTTTTCTGTCAATACCCACAGCATTCGTGATTTGTAAACTGCTCGACGGATGATACTGCGATAAATTGCAATAAAAACCCGGTGCCAGTAATTAAAATGTTGTGAGATGAATGCACGTATAAAACTGATATGCGAGAGTCATGCATCATATAAAATTAATAAAATTGATTATAAATTCTAAAACTGGTCGTAAAAACTAAACTTGTATAATTGATTACCAAAAGCTATGAATCATTAACGTAATGTAATGATTTTCATTTTTGTGGGAGAATGAATAAACGCTGAAGGCTTGCAGGATCATGGTTCAGTTGTTTCAAAGAAAAAAAGGAATATAAGATCGCATCTGATTAGCATGCCATGTAATTATTGTTGCATTACATAGCAAGCTTCGATTGTTTCTGCGATAACAAAACACTAACGTTGCAACTTTTTCACTCGACGTTCTACGCACGTGGAGGAAATATTTCTACGCTAAACTTTACGATTTATATAGCGTAAACTATGATGTGTGTTTAAAAATAGTTGAAGTATGAGTTATACTTTGATAATTATTGACCTGGTTATTTCTGGGTGACACATAAAAATTATACGAGCTATATATTATTATATTAAGACATAAACGTTTTTATTCTGTTTAAATGTAATTTTCGTTATAATTCATTCTGCAATTAACAGACTAATTTTAATAAACAACTTACGAGCGGTTTTATTTCTTTTATATACATGAAATACAAGTTTTGTTGCTAATTACGGCGTTAATAATTAAATTTGTTGACAGTAAAAATCGTATAAAAACATGATTATCTATATCTTATATTAAATCAGATAATATAAATTAAATTATTTATATGAAACATAAACTGCAGTGATAGTAACTGCAACTTAACTGAAATAAATTTATATATAAATTTTCAAGGATATTTTCTGTAATTAATAAAATAAATAAAATCAGTTAAATCAGAGGAATTTTTTAGATATTAACTGGTCGCCATATTGCTTAAAGATGGCGGATAAAATTGATCTATATCTTTAAAACGATATTCACTTTAATTTTGCAACTAAGAATGCAGTTTCGATCGGATGTTTCAATTTCATTATAAATATTTATTCAGGCAATTTGTACTTTTGATTGAACATGAAATAAAAAATTATAAATTAACCTAACTTTATATTTTTTAGAGAGAGAATGACATTAAGATAACCTATTAGTATATTGTGTTATTAGGAATAAATGTGTTACTTAGCGTACACAAAATATCGCATATACTCCGAATAACATATGTTATTTTTTCATCATACATAGAAAATTGAAATCTAATCATTAAAAAATGCTCAAAATAACATCAAATGTTCTGTCTTATCTAGCATTTCCAATTGCCTGAGAATATATTTTGTTTTGTTATTTTTGTTTATTAGTTATTACTATTTTTCATAATATTTTACTTTGTCTGCCGCCGGAGTAAAAGTGTTACAAAGGAAGACACTTTTATGCCGGTGGCGAAAAATTGAACTTCTGCTTGTTGAATACAAATACATAACGAACTTTTATGATGTTTGAAGAAAATATTTGTTTAACTTGGCACCAAAATACTATATTTACAGCAGAGGTTGTTGTTTTATTGACGAGGCGAAGCCATAAAAATTATTGAACGGTTGCTTTGCATTTGATGATGGTTACTATATATTTGTTGAGCGGTTGCTATGTAAAATATTTTTCTATAAGACTGTTTTGGAAACTACGCATTCTACAACTAAAAATTGTTATGGAATCACCAACATTCCATACGCCGCGTATGGAATATTTTCGACGAATCAGAGCCGCGATATATGAAGTATCTTGATTTAGTTACTATGATTGCGTCTGTTTGTTTTAATTTAATTTTTTGAGTTTGACGTTTTCAACAGTTTTATATTTGTATTTTTTGTATAATTTCCAAAATCTTGTTATAGAAACATGTACAACATGTAACGGAATGGCATATCCCACACTCGCAAACCGTAGCCCTCGCCTTCGGCTTGGAATACAAACTTGGAATATGTGCCATTCCATTACTTGTTGTAGAATATACTATTACAGTTTAGGTAGTAAAAGTGACACCCTTTACGGCCAAGTTTAATGTCAATAGACAAAAAAATTATTGATATAACGATTCTCATTTGCAACAAAATGAAATATTAATTGTGTATTTATTCTTTTATTTCCAAATATTTTCTTGTTTTGTGTGTTGGTTTGTAATCTAATTATCTTTTTCTGCCATATAACTTCTTTATAAGTGTGTTATAAAGAAATGTTTACAGATCAAATACAAATATTGAACTTATAGTAGCATAACAGGTGCAAATGTATAAATATAAAATAAATAACTTAATTTCAATTGTAAATGTTATTATTTACAGTATGATTCATTGAACGTTTACAACAACCTAACTACATACTTATCGCATTGAAATGTATTTTATTTAATACAATAAAATATTAATTTATGTAATTGTTTAGTAATTAATACATTTAGAATAGCGGCCCACAGATACGTACGAGCGAGATTATATTACATTTTTCCCTTTCAGCAGAGTAAACAAAAGCTATAAATCGATTTCCGGTCGTTACGACTTCCCCTCCATGTGTTCAATCGCGCTGAATTTAATTTCACAGTGAAATTGAAAAGCAATATATTATTAAAAGAACCAATTATGAAATGCTTTCATTATTGCGTCACGCAAATCTTCTTTTGTCTCACGATAAGAAAACTCTCCTTATCGTCGTTATTCGTTTGTACTTGAATTGCTGACGTTGTGTGAGGAATCAAGGTAATTTGTGCACGTGAGCTTTGTAACTATGTGTTTTGTTTATTGTGTTGTATAGGGATGTGTGACACTGTACACTGTGCATGTGGTAAATATAGGAAGTGCATCGTAAAGACCTTGCCGATTCCATTTTTGTTCCTTTCCCTCACCTCGCAGTTGTGCTGTCATTAGTTTTTATTATTGTTACATTGTTCTATGTTTTACTATTGCACCTAGGTACATAGATAAAAGTATAAATATTATTTGGTTGTAAATTTATTAATAAATGAGTGAACTGAATAAAATAAATACAGGCTGGTCCATCGGTCTGTATTATTTATTTTATGCTATTATTTTAAATATTACCGAAAAAAATTTCATACAAAATTTATTTTAAATTAAAATGTTAACGTATTTGCAGCATATGTTTTCCTACCGGGTGTTCCATTTTCGCGCAATAATATGCAACTTTATATTTTAAATGGAACACTCTATATATATTTGCAATATTTTAGAGAACATTTGTTTCTCTTTAAAACAGTTCTTATTCATTATAGTCCTAAAATGATCAGTACATGAACTATTCATGTTTTTATTAATGAAGAATCACACACGGAAAGTGCGCCATATGAAATTAAAACAATAAATAAATTTATACAAAATGTTCGAATTGAACATCAATTCAACAAACTAAATAAAATATATAACAAAAAAGCTGATAAACTAGATGAAAAAGCAAATAATAATCATTAAATATCTGACAGCAACTAATCTGATTGTTTAAACACATTCATGGCATTCTTTCTGTGAAATACGATTCATTAATAATAAGAACGTAAATAGTTTCTGAACTGATCATTTAAGTACTTTAATGAATAAGAGCTATTTTAAAGAGAAATAAACAAGCTTTAAAATTGAGCAAAAATATATAGGTGTTCCATTTAAAAATATAAAGTTGCATATCATTGTGCGAAAATGGATCACCCGATAGAAAAACTTATGCTACAGATACGTTGGTATTTAAATGTAAGATAAACTTTGAAAATTTTTTCAGTAATATTTAAAATAATCGCTTAAAATAAAAAATACAGACCGATGGACCAACCTGAATATCATCGTGCCATATCAAGAAACGCTCGACCCTTCGAAAAATTATGACACCTGTCAAAAAATGACATTTTCAGCCACAAAGATCCGGAGACGGGATTTGACGGTTGGTAACCATAGTTCAAGAGAAAAACTCGTCAATTTCGAAGATATGTTAATTTATTTTTTGTATGATCGTGCAATAAATGAGTTATTATGTATGCATCTTATTTAAAGAAAAGGAGTTGTTCATTGAAACTGCGTTTTATTGCACGCTACTAACAGCAAAGTGTAATAAAATAAAAATAAAAGTAGAAAAAGTAATGTATTTACTCGTGCTACACGTGTCCGTATGAAATTATAACACTCGTACTATAAATTATTGTCACTAGTAGTAAAAAAATTATAAATAACACCAGAAACAATACTTTTTGATTTTTCATTAAATTTATATTACAAATATATTTAGAATGTTGAATAAACTTTACACTTATGTACTTATTTTTAGTATATAAGGCATGAACTATATCTACATTAATAAATTAATTAATTAGTTGTAAAACTTGTAACGATAATAAACAAGAAATGATAGATATTAATTATGAATAATTTATTTACTTAAGGATTAACATTGAATATGTATGCATGTAAGTTGACTTGGTAGATGATTAATATTTCTTACACTTAGCGATAGTGGCGAGAAAAAATGACAAACAAACAAACAAATAGGAGGATCATTTATCACACACCATATATCGTAGAAATTATGAAATTCCGATAGATTTGTTCCAACAAATAACTGTTTACAAGTTTAGTTATTTATTTTCCTTTGTTCAGGCTGCGTTCCATTGGTTGGTAGCCACTGGCGTAAAGGAAACATGGACCTTGGTTCTGCTAACGGTATAGCCATGCAACTTGGTTTAGGTATTCGTTGCATTTGCTATTTATAATTTTGTTTAACTTTGTTTAGAAATATCAAGATCGCGTGGAAAAGAAAAAATATTGTTTATACGTTCCCAAAGCCTTGAAATTGGAAACAGCGTGAAAATAGTCACCGTAGTTTGTTTCTCAGATGTCTGGTTTCACTTGGATTCTAATTTGCTGTATTGAATGCTAGAGCAACTATAAATAAAGATATTTTTGCATTGAGGTAATTAACAGTCTTGTGCCAAGGTTAATAACTGATAATTTATGTTGAAAATTGCATCCTTAACCGTACTGTACTTTACATACATCGTCTATTAATTTTATGCACGGAAGATGCAGCCAATTAACTTCGTAACAATCATTATGAATTATTTCTTGGTGCAACAAAAATGAGCAACATAAACATTAATCAGAGATTTCACAAGGAAGATTGCAGATTAAAAAGAATATTAGATATAGTTTCAGCTGTCAAACTAAATCAAAATTTCCTCATAATTTGATGAAAGAATAATGAGTTAACTGCATTGTTACCGAACGTGTTAAAAGTTAACCTTGACCCATTTTGAGTTCTTCACAGATGTCGATAACTGAATTATATTACGCATGAAATGGGGATTGAATAATAAATGATCCTTTTTCTTCAAACGTCATAAAAGTACGTTGTTATGTATTTATATTCAACGAACAAAACTTACATATTGTGGCAACACTTCTACTCCGGCGGCGGGCAAAGTAAAATATTATGAAAAATAGAAACGTTGTAATTCAATAATTTGAAAGTTAATAATAAAACAAATAATCAAAAATAACAAAACGGCATATTCCATGGTAACTAGAAATGTTGGGTAAGACAGAATATTTTTTGTAGTTTTGGGCATTTTTTCATGATTTATAATTCTATTTTCTATGTTTGAAGAAAAAATAACATGTGTTATTCGTAGTATATCTGATTTTGGGTGCTTCGCATGTGCCCGACTCGCTTCGCTCGGCGTTCCAACTTACATGCTCAGCACACAAAGTATTAACTCCTAATAATACAATATACTATTGTTTAAGTTCTGTAATAGAATATTATTCAATGACCATGTAATGTATGCTATTACTTATCGCGACCGAATGCGAGTGATGTAAATTATTCGAATGAGTAATAGCCATTACATGCGCGTAGAATGTTATGCTTTATCCACAACATTTCATCAGATATTTGTTTTGAAATTATAAAATAAATAGAATTTTTGCTTTGACAAATAAACAAAACTATTTGTTTATCAACATAGACAAGTTGTAGCAACCATCACTAGACTACGGTGCCCCTTGCTACGTACTGTTGTAACAAAATTTTGAAGTGATTTGACATTTAACAGAAAATCTTAAAACCAATTATTAAGGTACAGTTTAAGATGAAAAAGAAAATAAATGTATGAAAAATAAGAAAATTTTATGTAGATAAAATTACTTAAATTATTTTGATTTTACTCTTTTGACAGGTAAGATTTGAATTTGACATAACGATTGAATAATATTAATTCATCGAACTGTCAATATTATTTCATTAGCAACAGTAAGAAAGGTCATTAATTGATAAACACGAGCTGAATTATGGGCATATTATTTGACAGTTGTGGATAAAATATTTTATTTGTATACTATCAATTCTTGAAGTTTTTTTTAACTTAAAAGTGAAGTAAAATTAAAAATAACACTTTGTTGTTTGTTGGATTCTCACTAAGAATCTTAGAAAAATATTCATCAATACCTAAAATGTGCGAATCTAGGGCCAGTAACATAAAGATTACTTAGCTAATAATAAATTAAAAGTTAACAATAACATTTTCACGTTTAGTTGTTTTGATATTATAATTTATAATTTACAGTTTAAAATGGCTAATTTTAGATAAATAATAATATCGCGATAATGTTTTTAACAATTAATTATTAGTTTAACGCATTTATATATCTTATGCCTGTTTTATTGGTTAACAAATTGGCCACGTTTTCTTGTCAATTTATTGTTGTGTGTAATACGGCCTTTACATCAATTTTTTCTTCACGAATAAATTGGTTAATTTGTTGATGATTTAAAATATGTTCTATTTTTCGACAATTGTTTAGGGAATTTTAAAGGATTTTAGTCATTGCCAATCTGTCAAACATTTTATGCTTTAGGTTTGTTTTCATTTTTGTGCATATAGGATATAGGTTGAACCAAAAATATTTGTAGCATAAGTGACAGCTGATATCGTGTTGGTACTACTAAAATTGTCACAATAAATTGATGGAAAACTTGATGGGTGTAAAACGAACGACAATATTTTTGTTTTTGGAAATTTATTGACAGGAAATTATTACCCAATAAATTGTATCGTGTAAAACAGTCATTTTATAGGTTAAATTTAATATTGAAACTTTACCACAGTAATGCCCGGTTTTTCAGTCATGGTTTAAGTAAAAGTTCAGTTGAGCCGTGAACTAATTTTTTAACTAGTTCAGTGGACAAGGCGTTTCTAAGTTACAAGTTTAGTTGAACTGAAGTTCAACGATTCTATGCTTTAATTTGATTAAGTTGGTAGTAGAAAAGTGACATAACGTCAAAATTATTGACAAATTTGACAGATTGATGAGTTTTTTGTTCCAATTTTCCGAATCACAGTTAAGATGATTGTAATTGAAAATGTGAATAAATTTCACTAGAGAAGAGGAGCAAATATTTCTAACATATAAATTTATTTATTAGCAAGGGACCGCATTTTAACAATGACTACAGTTAATTGTTCGTATTACTTTTGGGAAACGTGCTATATTATAGCAAACTGAAACTGCTATTGCATGCAATATTTTTTTAAATAATTTTATGGGTCATAGATTTACTCGTATGTATCCCCAGTTAAATCTCCTGTGTTCAAAAATATTTCCAGTAGCGTAAAATCTGAATGTTAATGGGATCGTTTTATCTGGACTTACAGTATGATTTCTTTAAATTTCGGCAGTTAAAGTACATGAGTCTACTCGCATATATATGTAACCTATATCTTTAACAAAGCCAGGCAGTAGAATATTTTATAAGGCCGTTGTTGACATTTATAATTACACTAATGGTTTCTTTGCTCAATCTAAATTTTGTTAAAAAGATCGTAATTGTCTCAAATATCGGAATGAAATATTCTATTTCTATGTATTTTGGGTCTTCGTATTAATTGATTTTCAAAAAAGTTTATATCCTCCTCATTGTCAGATGACTCCATAATAAATAAATAACGCACACAATTTCTCCTAATTTAATATTATTCACAATATTATTATTTAATCATATAACTTTTGACAACCAAATTCATCGCGAAAACTGACATTATTTGTCATTAAACCTTGAACTCAACGTTGAACCAAGTACCCGATAAGGTTCAAGTTCAAGCGAAATTTGAGTTCAGTTCATGGTTTAAGTAGAACTGAAATACACTTTAAACCTTAAACTGAAACTTAAACTAAAAATTTGGTTTAAACTCGCACTGAAAAACCGGGCATTAAACACGTGATATGCCAGCGGACTTAGAATGTCCATATTTTTAGAAAATAACATCTGAACACTGAAATAGTATATTGTACAACGAGCATGGAATGGTATCATTTCCTACGAGTAAGAAAGTTTGTAGCATGAGCCGAAGGCGAATGCTGCAAATCATACGAGTATGAAATGGACATTCCATGCGAGTTGTACACTACTTTTTCTACGATCACGATATTATTTCCTAATTAATTTAATATTAATAAAAAAGTTGTCTCACTTTCACCATTCCAATATTTGACAATTATAAAAAGTATCCTAGCAATGGCACCTGTACTTAAATGAGCTGACCTGTATTGAAATACTCACAAAACAAATTCATTTCGCACGATGCTTGTAATGTACCTCATATCCCTAGCAACAACAAACATACAATGAGCAGATTTCTAAATGGTCGTAGAAAAAAACTTTAATGAACTTAGATTATTCAACTAATCTAAAAAATTATGAAAATTTTTTCGTTTCCTTTGAAGGACTTAAGTTATTAAAGTAAATTTGAAAGCGTGGAAAGGTATGGGGGCGTTTATATATCAAATAAATAGTTAATATTCTGTTCACGATGAAGCTACATCTCAATTGGTAACACTCTAACGTGCTAATTATTCAAATTAGTTTTTAGTGGACGAAATTAACATAATAATCAAGGTAGCCGGACTGCATCTAAACAAACGATAGTGTAAGCCATTAATTAGCCATCGCCTGTCACCCAGCAACCTAATTAATTAATTTATAATTTAATATCCACAAAAACTTTTATTTGTATCTCTTATACCGATTTCTCCATCCATATCGGAATTTGATTTTTTGTGCAATCTTTGCAACACACCTATCCTATGTTGGTTTGGTATTAAAATAATGCGCTTTTGTCGTGGGTGGCTCTGACTGCAACAAGATTTATGGTGACCCTTGTAACCTGCAAGAAAAATTGGTAAAACATTTATTAGAGTCTTTCTGGAATGTTAATTGTGCGTATGTAAGTGAGCGATTAATTAGCATAATTGCACTCTGGAATTTTTGTTGATTTTGCTATTTTTAGCTGAACCTATACTGTCATTAAAATAATTTATCTTGTCAGTGTACAATTAGAGAAATAATTGAGTAACGAAAGTAACTAAGTATTTCTTGGAATATTTTACTGCTCATTGCCATTAAAGGATTTTATTTTAAATTGCTATGAATTGTGACAATCGTTTTACTCTTTATAATGGGGTTCTTCGCTAGAGTCACAAAATGGCAAATAAGTCATTTATATTATGACGAGACCCAAAAACATCCTACTGCGTATAATATAAGTTTAATAGTTATTTGTCAAACTAGAGAGGAAAGCGCTTCTTTTTTCCCCTCGAGTTAGAAGTTTCGAACGAGAGTGGAAGACGAGCTTTCCTCTCGTGTTAGACACAACATTTTTTCACGACATGTTTCTAAAAACGATTTGCTCGGACCTAAAATACACTTTGAGAACACAACTGACAGACTGGCACGTTAAAAGTTAAATATCTTTAATAAGTTGTCAAATTGTGCTTTTAAAAGAAAAATAAAAATATAAGACATAATTGTAAGACAATTTAAAGTATGTATGTCACTAAAATAAGGATTTTCAATAAAATTAGGAATTTATTTATAATTTTTATAATATATTTTTTGTAAATAACATTCATATTGGTAACACTTCTATATTTTCCTCTCTAGAGAGGAACAACACTTTTTCCTCACTATTTCGGGAGAAGAACGGTGGGGTTTCCTACCATGTCGTGAAGATTTTTTTTTTTTTAATTATTAAGATATTTGGCATCTAATTTGAAGATTTTTGTTTTCTTTTGAATTCGTAACCAAATAACAAAACGACATTAAAGACATGCTGAATGACATAGGTTAGCAAAATTTATCAGTGGTAATTAAACATTTGACTAAGATAATCTTACAGTTTATTTATGTTTCTTCCTGGAATAAATGTTATATTAATTATTTGCCACGAAAATTTATTTTCATTCCATTTAAATAATTTCCTAAATAATAAAATAAAACATTTATGTAGAATCCCTACTGTTTGAGATCCACGACACACGATAAAACTGACGTCAGAAGATTTTAAAAAATTATTGCGGTTTAATGAATAACAATTAATACTTTTTAAAATTGCAGATGTTCTCAATTTAGATATAGTTTCATAAAGAAATAGTGAAGTGCTTCATTTTTTTGAGTCATTCAACAAAATTAATCACAATAGTATATTGTACAACGAGCATGGAATGGTACTCATTTCCTACGAGTATGAAATGGACGTTCCATGCGAGTTGTACACTATACTGTTTCTACGACCACGATATTATTTCAAAATTAATTTAATTTTAATAATTAATTTGACCCGCTTTCACCATTCCAATATTTGACAATTCTAAATAAGTATCCTAGCAATGGCACCTGTACTGAAATGAAATGACCTGTATTGAAATACTAACAATACAAATTCATTTCGCACGATGCTTGCAATGTATCTCATATCCCTAGCAACAACAAACATACAATGAGCAGATTTCTCAGTGGTCGTAGAAAAACAATATAATTATACTATAATTTCCAAATTTATTTGCGTAACATATTTCTTCCGCAATTTTTAACTCTAGTTGTATTATAAACCAAAAACAAGATCTTCAATAAAAAATGATTACTTTGTCAAAAGAGTCATAGAATATAATCTACCAGGCAGTAGAACAAGAGGAAGCTTCTCGAAAAATTGATCAAAACAGCACAAGAAGCAAAAGGAAATGTATAACCAATTCGTTCCATAGTTGACAGGGTCTGTTTTCAAACATTTATGAAGGGTTTTAACGTTTAGGCTATCAGAATAAATGCTTAACTCAATCGAAGTCACCTACGCTACATCTGTTTGTTTTGAAGATAGCTGTGCTGGTGCATCGGTTGAGATTGGCTTCATCGACTTCCTCCATTCATCCACTGAAAATAAAGGATGGACTCAAGAGCATCGGATTGAAATTACGGTCAAATGGTCTTATCTCGTAAAATTCAAGTATCTGGGGGAGATCAGATGTGGATCACGACCACAACAAGTTATTCCCAGTTTACAGCAAGGGTTTATACAGTTTTGGAACTTAAGTTTTCGTAAATTAGTATTTTTGTACTCATGCACTAAAATGTGCATAAGCCAAAGTCAATCGTGCGGGAAATTCAAGAAAAAACGCTCCCATTTCTGAAGCATTTATTTAAATATAAAACTGAATTTGTAATAAAAACTTATTGCATAATAATAATCAAATAAACTGACGGAATGTTGAATGCGAAGTTTAATTTTAAAGTAATAAATTTAGTGTTTTCGGTTCACAATATAAGACAACAATTTTTACCTGGAATTTACCATGTTTATTAAATTTGAATGTACAAGTGAATTTAGCAAATAATACAAACAAATTAAATGTTTTTAGATATGCATATTGATATGGTATTAATTATTATGCATGTTTATTTTAATAGTACAACTTTAACAATTAGAAAAGGTAACTTCTGAAACAACTTCGTTTTTTATGTTGATTGAGTTAGTTGTTTTTTTTGCACTTTTCGTACAAAATAGCATATTGTGCAAAAAATGCAGAAAGTTATCTATTTCACTAGAGTTGTAAGAGTTTTATCACGAGACGAAGTCGAGTGCTGAAATCACAAGAGCGTGAAATAGATAATTCTGCACGAGTTGCACACCATACTTTTTCTAAGATCACACTTTTGTCAAGATTTAATAATAATTCTTACTCTTCAACAACAAGTAATGATATCTCAAACTCAAACTATTTGACGTTTATGATTACAGTATGAAGGCGGCGCAAGTGGAAATGTGTGCAGTGTTACCAACTATAAATATATAGATTGTAATATAAAACCTAATAACGTATTTGATTTAAAAATTGATATTGTATTTTCTATTAAAACGAAGATTTATATAAACTCTGAAAAATTAAGAATTATTTTATGATATATAAATCTAATAATATTTAACATATTAATATCAAACTGTGTTATATTATTACTATTAATAAGTTGGTCACACTTAAGTGTGGAATAATTGCGCACGCTATTTCACACCACTTCGCAAAATATACTATTTTCAAGTTTTATTTAGTGCAGAAAAAGTTTAATTTTCATGAGTGATAGTAGAAAAAATATTGTACAAACCTCTTGCGTGAACTTGGTTCCAGGATTCGTTTTTTGACAGCACCAAAAGTTTCCACATTTTAGTAATAACTTATTTTATAATTTGTTGAAAAAACTGTGAAGAATTACTGCATTGTCCCCAATGGAGTTTTATGTTAAGTTAAAACAGCAGTAGATAAAGTAGAGAGAGAGTCCGATAGAGCATTAATGGCACCCCTATAAAAAGCACAAATAAAGTACATAATTGATGCTTCTCCGCATGTTTCATAGCTGCACAGGTGAAAATCTACTTCCTGTAGATATATCTCCAGTTTTTCTAAGACAAGATTGATTTAAATCACAATAAAACAAGTTGTGGTGGTCGGTAGCACCTGGTAGGTACATACCAGCAGCCGCTATACCTTCAGTACTTCCGTGAACACGAGATAAAAACCGAAACGTAGTGCCTTGATGCTGGCTAAAGTCTCGACTACACCAAGAAAAGACCCGGCCATGCATGTAGTGTTGGAGCTCACTGCTCGACCACCAGGCAACGTGGTTTTAATTGACCTTTTCTAATTAATATTGATTGTGTTCGTCGGAATTGTAATTAACAGACTTTGCTGCACTCAGCGGTATTGTCAAAGTCGATGCACTTTCGAAACTCTTTTGTCTTTTGCGGTGCAACTCCCATCATGCAATTTCAAACAGTTTTAAAGCACTTTTATGATTCCAAGGATATTAAATGTTTTCTTAGAATCTGCTTATACGTATTCTGCATTCAATAATTGCTTGCATTTTATGTCACTTACCCATTTGATGTGGCACTCTATGTGCGAAGATCTCGGAGGAGATGAGGATAATCAAGGAAATCTTATATCCAGCGACAAGAACAGCAAAATGAAATAGGCGAATCGAACTACAACAAAAGATGTAAACGAATACAAACGCAATCAATAGCACGGTACATCTTAAGTGAGAAAAGCAATATGGAGTTAATTGTGCGGTTCAGATGTCGAAATGAAGAAAGAGGCAATAAATATTGGTTACCGGAGATGAAAGAAAATGCTGATTACGCGGAAGAGTAGAAGAAACAATACGGCATTTAAGAACATCATGTAGAGAAGTTAGACGAGTTCTAGGAAAATGAAATGAGCTCTTGAACACCTAGGGCCCCGATAATATGGGAGAGCAAGGGTAAGCAGTTACAAACCCGCCCCCTTCCGCCATTTTGGACAATCAAGAGCAAATAATTGAGAAAGATTATATTATCTTGAACCCTTAGTCGTCACTCTTTTCGTCAGTGTTTTTATTTTCTAGTTTTATTAAACGTTTAAGAAATCTATACTTGAAATTGAAAACAATAGTTATTTGTTTAACTAGACACCAAAATACCAGATTTACAGCCGATTAGGATTTATAATTAATTTTATATACATATTTTGAAGGTTATTGCTGTCAAATTACTTTGCCATGCGTTTGTTGAAGGGATGCTATGCATTTGCTGACGGTTACTATGCGGTTGTTGAGAGGTTGCTATGTAAAATATTTTTACAGCCTAGGCATAAAAGTGATATAGCATCTATACTGTGACTTCGGCAGCTTCGCCTTGTCAATGAAACGGCAACCTCTGCTGTAAATCTGGTTTTTTGGTGCCTATTAAAACAAATAACTATTATTTCTTGATATTTAAAGTGTCAAAGAAAAAATGAAAGAAAAACCATTCATTCATTAAATATATAAATAATTTATTCCGTTTTTATATTTAGAAATGTTTCAGTAAAGTATTAATTATTTTAAAATAATTTATTGGGATTTCAAAATTTACTCCTTTACAATAAAATAAATAAATATATCATCACGCCTTTTATCTAATATGTGTGTGGCATTAAGCGATATAGTTGTGCGTATGAGATGCGGTTACCAGCCGACAAGTCATAGCCCCGAAATATAATAGTGACGGGGGAACTACAGGGGTAAATTTGAAATGGCAACTATCGGCTGCGATATTGCTCCCCCCCTCCCCCCAAATTGCTGAAATCCCGCTACTAAAATAAAGTATGTTGTAAACAAAAGACTGAAAATCAATTTGACATAAATAAATAAAATAAACATATGAAACAATAAGTAAAACTAAACTATTATTTGTCAAATGTAACACTTTGTTAAGACAGCAAGATTTTTATCGAGATTGATAAACAAAGCAAGTTCATTTATCAAATTGGGAACTGTGATTCGTGGGGCGATAGTAAACAAAATTTCGAATCACTCCATAACCTCTTTGGAAGATCCTCTAAGACAACTCATTAAACAAGTATTTTGTCAAATACAGAAATTGACACTAAAACTTTAATTTTATTTGAATATATGGTTTTACCTTAATGACCTTAATGTTTAAACAATATTACGACCATTTATTGTGGTAGAAACTTCGTTAAATATGAACAACAACCTAATTGAAAATGATATTAATTGGCATGGCATACTCACACTGCATATTAAGTAATATAATATGCTTTCTTCGCATTATTTTTTCGTGAAATACTATAAAAATATGTGTAATGAATATGTTTTTGCTATTAACAAGGTGGTTTGCGTCGTGTTAACTTTACGATTATGCCCATATGGGTCTTCCGTTTCTCTTAATTCTGTGTAAATGCGCAATTAATTTTCTGCATTCGCGTGTTTCGTAAAGATTTGAATTCCATCGTATTTTATAACCTGCCCATTTACACGTTATTACATCTGTCCTTATATGAGAAAACTATACGCAATAGCCATAAATAAATAAATATCCGAGTTGAACCCAACTTCAAACGTGATAAATTGTAATTTGCAATGTAGGTATCAATCATAATCATGGTTTGTTTGTACGTGCACCTGGCTTGTGATTTGATGTTGTTGATTAAAAAATGAGAATTGTTCCAATTATAGCACTGTTGGAAACCTGCGTCAGTGTGTTTTCTCTGATAAGTTCTTCTAAACTTTCGTTATAATCTTTTTGCATAGATGTATGCGTGTATCTTGTTCTTGTTATGAAACTTGTAATGTATGCAATGAATGTTATTTGCATAATACTGATAGACAATCAGAATTTTTACTTCGGACGTTTGCAGCAAGATTAATTTTCATATAATTAACCCTAGTGTTGCAGTTATGAGTTGTAAAGTTGTTTTTAACAGGACGTTAAAACAGGATAAGATGCTTGTCGTATATTTAATATTTACTATTTATTGTATTCATATTGTAAAAAGATACAATGTTTTCCTGTAAAGAGAAGATGCGTATGTATAAAATGAATAATAACATTTTGCATTTCTATTTTATTTCTGTACAATTTTATGTAATGCTAAACCTTTGCTTAAGGTCGTCTTCCATTGTTTTTTTCATTTAAACGTCAGACAAATGTCAGAGGTTCTCGTTTTATTATTGATTTGCGATGTTATTATTGTTTTTTTAAAGACTGGTAATTTATTTCTTATTAACCTAATGAAGAAAACACAGGCCTGTTGCATAAAGCTTTATTGAAGTGGAATAAAAAAACAACACATTTAATGCATTTCAGTATTGAAACCTGTATAAGTTCAATAAAATGCATTAAACTAAACTAATTATTTGTTTTTAGAAACATTATCGCACTATTATTGGTTACCTAAAAAGGGTCATTTTAAACTGTTAATTATAATGTTTAGAATTAAAATAACAAAACGTGTAAAATGTGATGTCAGCCATCTTAGCCATTGTTAACTTTTAACTCGTTGTTAGTTAACAATGCTTTGTACAGCTTACTGGATTGTACCTATTAAATATTGATAAATATTTTATAGTGCAACGAATTTCGAATTTAACAATATCGATACTTTTAACTTTACTCTTTCTGTGGGTCATCCTCTTCTTACATTTTTTGGGGCCGTGGCTTATCGGCTGGTAATCACATTTCACGTGATATGATTTACCAAAACCTGTGCCACACCCAAAATGTATAAATAGTAAATTTTAAAGACTTTGGATTCAGTTCTGTAATATTTTGTTTAGACGGAAATATTCTAAATAATTCTTCATCTTCCTACATACATAACATCACGCTATGTCCCACTTAGTGGGGTAGCACGAACCCAGAAACACTGTCAACCAACAATCAATCTTCTGCAAACATTCCTATCCTGACACACCACTTTCGCCTCGTCCACATTCATACATGCTCGTTTATTCTTCACACTCGGAATCATTCATTCACGCAACAAACCATCAATCATACCCAACCAGTTATTCCTCGGACGCCCACGAAAAAGATAAGGAATTATGTAGAGTAAATTAAATATTGCAAAACTGAATCAAATGTTTGTATAATTCAATTAAATATATACGTTTGAATCAGATAGTTGCATTAATTAAAATAATGGATATGGTACATAGTTGCTGGCGCATCTAGAATATTTAAACTTTAGTATATTTCCCTTAATAGGTTCGACCCAAATCTAGGTTCTAACGCAATAGGTTGAGAGATACGAAAACGAGGTTATTTTAATGGCTGACATGTCATGTTACAGCAAATGTTTTAATAGCCGATGTTCCATTGTTAATATTTTATTTTCTTTTGTTTCAGGTGTGTAGGAGATAATTTGTTTTAATTTCCACCCATCGGTGAGTCAACTGACAAAAATTTATTACTTCCGATTAAATATTTAACGAACAAGTTGCGTTAAAACTCAACTCGTTTTATTAGAGATATAAGTGATAGAGTTTAATTGTTTGGGTGCCACTGGCACAGTCGAAACACAAGTCACCCTCATGGGTCGTCCTAATTATTTACGTTAACCTCGAAACCTATTTTTTCGTTTTGGACACGCACGTGAACAATTACTAGCTATACTCCATTTCGAATCATTGCGTTTCAGGGCAATCTCTGTTTGATGGCGTGCTACATGAAAAGGAATGGACTGTAGGGGCTGGAAGGGTGGTCTGACATGTGACGATCGTTTGTCCGCCCACATTCCACCCCCCTTACCCCTCGATCGCGGAATAAAAGCATCAACTTTAATATCTTTTTATATGGCACTGCTCGTAGTCTGTTAGTTGGTTAGTGCGTTATTGGACTTATTATTAATAGCTGTAATTATAATTGGGTCGATATTTGCGGGGACTTGTAACCATAATAAAGTCCATATAGAAGTTATAGAATGTACATTACCCACTAATATTAATTTCAACTCTAACCCTCTTTTGTTTTGTGAAAAGTGTAGTACCAATAATTTTGTTCAAAATAAGAATATATTTACTTCTACTCTTAAATTAAAATTACAATTCCCCAGGACCCCAAAACCGTGCGAAAAGCATCTAAAAAATCACTCCTTTTTCTGAAGTACTTATTAAAAAACTATATTTATAATAAAAAGTATAGTATCCTTTTGCATAATAATAATAAACGAAAATGATAGTGATAGAACATTTTGTTTACAATGTTTCAGTAGTGCATGTTTATTAAATTTTATTTTATAAATGAATTTGTTAAATAATAGTATATTGTACAACGAGCATGGAATGGTACACATTTCCTACGAGTACGAATGCTCATGCTGCAAATCATACGAGTATGAAATGCACATTCCAAGCGAGTTGTACACTATACTTTTTCTACGACCACGATATTATTTCCTAATTAATTTAATTTTAATAATAAATTTGTCCCGCTTTCACCATTTCAATATTTGACAATTCTAAATAATTATCCTAGCAATGGCACCTGTACTGAAATGAAATGACCTGTATTGAAATACTAACTATACAAATTCATTTCGCACGATGCTTGCAATGTACCTCATATCCCTAGCAACAACAAACATACAATGAGCAGATTTCTCAGTGGTCGTAGAAAAACAATATAATTATACTATAATTTCCAAATTTATTTGCGTAACATATTACTTTCGCAATTTCTAACTCTAGTTGTATTATAAACCAAAAACAATATCTTCAATAAAAATGATTACTTTGTCAAAAGAGTCGTAGAATATAATCTACCAGGCAGTGGAACAAGAGGAAGCTTCTCGAAAAGTTGATCAAAACAGCACAAGAAGCAAAAGGAAATGTATAACCAATTCGTTCCATAGTTGACAGGGTCTTTGACAATTAGTAATAGTAACTCCTGAAACAACTCAGATTATTTGTGTGGACTCTGTTAATTATTAGTTTTATACTTTTTGTACAAAAAATATTGAACAAACCTCTTACGTGAACTTGGTTCCCGGATTCGTTTTTTGACAGCACCAAACGTTTCCACACTTTAGAAATAACTTATTTAATAATTTATTTGGTATGTAAATAACTAATGCAGATCTAAAGGGCAGCCAAAATTAAAATACGCTATTTAGTGACAGAAAGCTGAACCTAACCATAAGGTATTTAATTTCATTGTATTTTGAAATTAATTGTTATTTTAAGAGTATTCCAATGTAAGTATTAGATTTGTTTAAGAAGTATTATTTAAATAAGATGTAAAATAAAAGGTACATTGTATTTGAATTGAAAATTGAATTTTCTCCAAATAAACCTATAAAATAGGAAAATTTGCAGTGTGTTCTGCTGCCAATAAAAGCAAATTACCAATACTAAAGCAAGCATTCGGCATCATAAGATATCATACAAAATGAATTTGACATGTACCTTTCGTGAATTGTAATCAACGCCATCTCTTGATAATTTGGAAGCCCAATAGTTTATTCATAGTTTAAAACCGGTGTAAATAATACCTTACCGATCTAGAGCCGGTAAGTAAATGAAAGTATAGCAAGGATCAAAACATACCCCGACATCAAAATAATTTTAAATATTTCATTGTTGAGTCAATCGTTCTAATTAATTTTTGTTACTTGGAAAACATGAATTTCACACGGTAATCTGAATATATTTACTACATTTGAGATACCTAGCAGTTGTTGCCTTTATAGACCTTGATTAAATAAAAAAAAAACATTGAGATAATCAAATCATAAGTGTATACCAAAACAGCATCATTTCGAACATGAATCTTTTTTATCTTGTCGAATAACCATTTTCGCGTTAGCTAAAGCTATTAAAACTGACTGCATACGTGCGTATATATGTCTGATGAACACAACAAACGTGTTAACCCTTTCCCTACAACATTGTTTTAATTCCCTTTTCATTACTTCGCTCTCGTAGGGCCAGCGAACACGACGAGACCACTTAACGAGGCGCGCCTGTTTCAAAATTTAAATATTGCATTTCAAGTTGAACATCTGCCTGCAGGACGCGCTCAGGCCAGGCGCAAGGGGTGAACCCTTACGCACTTTTGTCTGGCAGACGTGCGTGAGCATATAAGTGCACATTTAATTATGAAATCAAGTTGCCTTGTTGATTTGGCTTTGATTGAAACAAAAGCGATGATATTTATACACTTTTATAAACAAGTAATGCTTTTGTTTTGACTGCTGCACCGAACAGTATAATTGACATTACTGGTGTTTTGATCCAATTCGCTTCTACATGAAAATGTTCTGCAGTTCATAATTTAAAAGAATTAGCATGTGCCGTGGCTGTTTGCCAACTTCTCATGTTTTAATATTCGCGTCTCACAAAAAAATCTACACAAGGTCTCCTTTATGAATATACTCATAAATCATGACAAAAAATTCAATATTACAATTTTTTTACACCATTTGTACCGGAAAGACAAGCTGCAGGGGAAGATGAAATTGTGGTCCTCTTCATTTTAAAATGTACTACAGTGTTATTTTAACTTGAAAAGGGAATGACAACAAATTTCTAGGAATTTGCAGGACAAAAACATTGTTTTCTAGAATATAGTTAATTAAATGTGAGAGAATTCAATAAGAATGGAAGAAGGAAAAGAGAAAATATCTCTGTATATTTTTGGATAACTTGGCTTTAATTATAATTTATTTGAAAAAAAAATTGTCTGTAACGACGTTTCGACCATGATTACGGCCATATTCAGGTTCTACAAGTTTTAAAAGTATTAATATTTGTATACAACGAATTACAGTATCAATAATGCTTACCTAATTTTAATTACAAAATCAACGTTATCATGATATACTTTTCCTCAACAAATTTCGTTTTCAAAGAATGGAAGAACATTTAGAAAGAATGAGCGAGAACAGAAATCCAGTGAAGGCACTCAAATATAAATGCAAATGTAGAAGAAAAGGAAATATGGAATGTCCAGGAAACGTTGGATTCCATATGTGAAGTGAAGAAGAAGCAGAAAATATTTTATTTCTAAAAGTTTTCGAACGGGTTCTCCCTTCGTATTTACACAATATTTCTAATGCCAATAGCCGGAGTAACCTTAGATAAACATAGAGAGGTATGTCATGCGCAGAAAGCAATTTAGAAATAAGCGTTTTTCAGCTGAAAAACACTCATCAATACATTACTTAATGAGCTTTGCGATGTACTACTTGTATCCTATTTTACTTTAAATTAAAGAGAAAAATAGTATTAAGTGATAAGACACAGATGACCTTGAGAACACAGTTTAATGGGCCACTTCGTTCGTTCAACGTGGAACGTGAAAGCGAGCCTATCTTCAAATAAGTTCCATTAAAATTAAAAAAATAATAAATCTCTGGCATTCCACTTTCGCCCGTCCAAATGCAAAGTTCACTAAAAATCGTTTAAGAATGATGCTTATTCTATCACCAATAAGCGTGCGAAATATTTAATTTTGCCTTGTTAGTCATTGTGAATCCCTCACGTATGAAGAAGATTAAGTATCGCTGATCTAGTACCACTGTAGCCGACTGGTGCAAATGAAGAAGCAAATATATGTTCAGCGTTCAAAGAGCCCAACCTTGGGTTAGAATATTTGAACTGTTTAAGTAGGTATTTAAGAATATGAAATATTTAGTTTAGTGTAGGCTGCAGTACTGCACACGAAGTGATAATCAGTAGCTCGCAGTTTCCCACGATGTCTTCCTCGCCTCTCTCCTCTTCTGGCCATAACTCTTGTCACCAGCCCTGCAGCGCAAGAATGCTGAAAGTAATTTCGCCATTTCTGCATCTAGGAAATAATTCTCTTCTTGTGTAATCGTTATCAACGTTGTGGTTTTTAGATTTTGTTTAATATTAATTTTCCTGACGTAAAATTAGTGATTCATTAACAAGTACTTCCTATTGTTGATAAAAATAGAAGCGATTCATTAAAATTTAAATGGATTTTGAGCTTACTCACTTTACACTCGTGAGATTATAATTATAGTATGAGTTGAAAATTAACTGGAATGTTTGTCATCGTTTCCGTTTTACGTAACGTTTGGGAATTAAATCGAGCAGTTCCTTTGCAACCTGTTCGTCACTCATTTGTTATTCTCATGAGCCACAGGAACCGGAAGACGTTTTTTAAACTTTTTTAATTCTTCTAATACTCTTTTGTACAACTACTTCTCATAAACATTTTGAGAGCATGCAAATGGGTTCTTTCACCATTTTTTTTTATTTTTCTTTATGAAACCTTATCTATATTGAAGACTATCTGCACTTTTAAAAAGTCTTAATTGTTATTCATTCAGCCACAATGATTTTTTTTTAAATGTTGTGACGTCATAGTAGAGGTGTTGCTGGATCTAAAACAGTACAGATTGTGAATAATTGTAGTTATATATTTTTTTACTTATTTTATTATTATTATTACAATGAAATAGAACATTTATGTACCAAAAATTATTTAAATCTCTACTGTTTTAGATCCTGCAACACCTTTACTATGACGTCACAACATTTAAAAAAAAATCATTGTGGCTTAATGAATAACAATTAAGACTTTTTAAAAGTGTAGATAGTCTTCAATATAGATAAAGTTTCATAAAAAAAATAAAAAAGAAATGGTGAAAGACCTCATTGTTTCCGTTTTAAAGTACTTCAAAGAAACTAGAAACAGATCGACATAAAGTTACATAACCGTCATAATTAATTGAATTTAAATAAGCTTGCAATTATATTTGTGGAAAAATCGATGCACACATTCAATTTTCTAAAGTGAGTGTAGTGTCAATCATATTTCATTCTATTAATAAAAGCAACAAAGTAATCTGCATAAAAAATGTATAAACGCGGACAATTTGACAACAAACCATAAATTTCTCAGTTAATTGCTTTACGCACACACAAACAAATGCACGTGTAGAAAGATAGCGATAGTTTGCACCGACCTTCGTTCTGTTCTAACGTGCACCTACGCTAGGCAATAAGTTTGCTGTATTATCTCATCATTGCAGGGATTGCAACCTTTAAACGCCAGGCACTGCATTTACCTTGAATTATGAAGAAATTATTGCAGAAAATTGAGACGTTAAGAACACACGGGAGTATTACCTTCGAACATTGAAAAGAATTTAATACAATTCGAGCGAGAGTGGAAGAAGGGCTTTACTTTCGCGATAGACACAACATTTTTTTCCGACTTAAAATACACTGACTACACAACTGACACGTTAAAGAAAGTTAGGTTACCAGAAGCAAGACGGTGTAGCAGTGTTGCCAATGAACTAATCTTAAAACTAAATTAAAGTTGTCAAATTGTAATTTAATCTAGAAAAAGAAAAATATAAGACATAATTGTAAGATAATTTAAAGTATTTATATCACTAAAATTAGAATTTTCAATAAAATTAAGCATTTATTTATAATTTTTATAATATATTTTTTATAAATAATATTCATATTGGTAACACTCTATATTTTCCTCTAGAGAAGAAAAACACATTTTCTTCATTATATCGAGAGAAGAATGATGGGGTTTCCTGACATGTCGTGAAAATAGTTATTTGACAAACTAGAGAGGAAAGCGCTTCTTTTTCCAACTCGACTTCGAAGTTTGCCGCATGAGCGTAGCGAACATTTTTTCACATGTTTCTAAAAACGATTTGCTCCGAATTAAAATACACTTTGACAACACAACTGACACGTTAAAGTTAGGTTATCAGAGGCAAGGCGGTGTAGCAGTGTTGCCAATGAACCAATTTCAATCTAAATAAAAATTGTCAAATTGTGATTTAATCTAGAAAAAGAAAAATATAAGACATAATTGTAAGGTCAATTTTAAGTATGTATATCACTAAAATAAGGATTTTTCAATAAAATTAGGCATTTATATATATTTTTTACAATATGTACATCTTTTGTAAATAGCATTCATATTGGTAACATATTTTCCTCTCTAGAGAAGAAAAACACATTTTCCTCAATATTTCGAGAGAAGAATACTCGTAATGGGGTTTCCTGACATGTCGTGAAAAAAGTATTTTAACAAAATACTTGGGAGCTCTGGTCTTAGAAAACATTATATCCATATTTAGATTCACTATATTTGCAGTTATGCTAATGAAGTACGCATATTATTATAGAAAATTGATCAGTTAATGCAGCCATTTAGAGTAATAATTGATATCTTTAACAATTTTAAATTTATATGTACATTCCTGAAATAAGTATATCATATTACACGAGACTCCGCTCTTATCATATATCCATATCTAGCCGCTCAATTTTTGCAGCAATATTCATAAAAATACACATTTATTATAAATAATTGTCCACTTAATGTAGCCATTTAGAATTAATCTTTGATATTACAAGATACAATATAACGCAATTTTATCATATATCCATATATAAAGTAACAAATAACATCAAGAAATAAATGAACAAGGAAGAAAACTCAACGGAGTGTGGATCTTGACATCCTCAGTTCGATTCCTACAGCCGACAAAATGCCGGATACATTTTTACTACATTAGAACTATACGAAAAAAAAAAGTATAATAGAATTTACCGAACTATTCAGTAATCTGAGGATATGAGTAGTTTATTCTAAAAATTTACCAAACTTTTTGGTAAATACTTCGAATTGCTGAGTAAATAATCATGTTTAGTTTCTTAATTGTTATGAAATTTTTAGAAAATGTGTGTTATATCTTTAGCTTACCAGATAATTTGGCAAATTTTACGGCACTATTTTTTTGGGTACCCTTGTAGATCCACTAACATCATTGGTGGCATTGTTTTGTCTTCCAATACCCATCAGAAAATATCACATACCCACTAAGATTTGTTCTATTTTATGTAGAGTGCGACATCAATAAATGGATGGCTTTTTTAACTACTTATTTGTTTAATAATACTCAACATTGAAATATTTGCTACAAAGTAATATTAATAAAGTTTATCTAAGTTTGTCTGTATCTAGGAAATTTTATTTAATGACGGAATTAAAAAAAAAATACCCGTAATTATTTGTGATAAATTTTTACTGCAATTCAAGTAATTTATACTTACATACATACATAACATCACGCTATATCCCATTCAGAAACACAGTCAACCAACAATCAATCTCCTCCAAACATTCCTATCCTGACAGGAAACTTTCGCCTCGATCACATTCATAGTGCGATTTATACATGCTCGTTTATTCTTCACACTCGGAATCATTCATTCACGCAACAAACCATCAATCATACCCAACCAGTTATTCCTCGGATGCCCACGCAATCGTTCACCTTCAATCTCACCCACATATATTAGTTTCACCAACCTTTCATTCGACATTCGCTCAACATGTCCAAACCACCTCAACTGACTCACTCCTACTTTCTTAACAACATTCTTCTCAATCTCACACTCACCATACACCAATGTATTCCGGATACGATCACGACTGGTATACCTACACACTCCTCTTAAATATTTCATTTCTACAGCAGTTCTACATCGTTCATGCTTCTTCATCACACCCAACATTCAGAACGATATATCAATGTAGGCACCAACACACCATTATAAACTCTCAATCGAGCATCTCTAGATACATTCTCGTTTCGAGGAAATGTACCCAGAGCACCCAATACCTTGCACCCTACAGACACCCGCCTTTCAATCTCCCTGTCAATACGTCCATCCCTCGAAAACATACTACCCTAATATACAAATTCATTCGCTTGTTCCAGTCTCACACCATTCACTGTAACATTACAATCAGTCATAAAATCATTCTTTTCAAACACCAACATTTTACAATTATCGACATTTAACAACATATTTAAACCTTTCCCTACTTCATTTATGCTCACAATCATTCTTCTCAATTACTCCTCAGTTTCACCCAACACAACAACATCATAATTACACATAATCTGAATGTCCTAAACATCTATTCTAAATATTTACATACATATTAATTAGTATTTCAGTAACAAATTATTATCTACCTGTGATAGCTAATCGTGGTGAATCTCGAAACATTTTTCAAATTGGACATTTATTGCAAATTCGAGTAATCTACTAAAAGAGATAATTATTCTTATTTTAGCTTGAAGTACACGCAATAATTAAGATTACTTTGTACAAGATAGACCATAAAACACTCGTAAATAGGGTATTGCAGAATGAAGGTCGTATTTCTTTATATAATTCATGAAGCAGGAAAGCTAGACGAATTGCAAAATAAATCGCTTTATTAATAAAACATCATAACAATTTGCGAAAGCAAAGGTATGAAGATATCCAAGGAGGGTAGAACAGCATTCGCGTTAGGTGTGTATGAGATTTATGCGCATTCCAAAGACAAAATAGAAAGTGATTTACGTTCGTTCAGAAGAGGGCGAACGGCGAACTGCAATCGATGTGGCTTAGCCTACTATCGTGTGCAGTTTAATGTTGATTGTTATTGTAATTCTCTCTAGATTTGTCGTGATTTGTGGCGTTCATTCGTTCCACTTTGTAGCTCTGAGCGAGAAGGTCGAATGCAAGAATTTCTGTAACTGAGACGTTAGGAGTTATTAGTGATTTCTGATCCTACAGAAATGGAGTTGTTGCTTGAATATTCAACCGAATGGTTTACATTCTTGTTGGTAGAAACTTATACATCATTTCGTATTTATATACTTGGATTTTAGAAACGTATTTATATTGGTAAAGTAACGATAGAGTTTGAACCTTAAAATTAATGAGAAAATGGTAAATTTAACTTTTATCGTTTCTTAAGTACTAAACATCTTATTTAAAATAACCTTTAATGTACTACCAACTGTCCATGGCAAATTGATTATTGCTCAGGCTCTATGTTTGTTCCATCTGGAAATAAAATAGCAGCCATTAAACAATGCTAGTCAAGTCACATAATAAAGTTGTCGTTTTATACAAAACATTTAAAAATACTTCTGTATAATGCAACAGCATAAAATTAAAATATTTTTTTACAAAATTAATGGGAATTTAGTAGGAATTGAGTTCCATTGTCAATAAATGATGCTTTCATTTAAAACATGTATATTGGGTAAATTACAAATTATTATTATTTCGTTGACAAAAATAAAGTAATTTCCTAATAAATTAAAATCTTTTATCCAACACCTCTCAATAAATGCTCTATAACTATGGCGATTTTAAACAAGGGAAGTAACAGAATACCCACTAGTGGGTATAATTTTGAGGAAAGTCACTACTGAGTATTTTCTTATTTATAACAATAATAATAACGGACAACACCTTGGTAACTACTTCGATTGACATTTTAATTAAAAAATTTAAAGCATATGTCACTGTTAAATAATATTTCTTTAATAAATTTTTCATTTATTAAGAGGTGTTGGGTAAAACGTTATACTTCACATGTGGGCAAAGGATAATTACGCACTCGATAAAATTATCACACTCAGCCTTCGGCTTCGTATGCTAAAAATTCCCTCGTGGATAATTCCTTACTTTGCCCACTTGTAAAGTAAATAACTATTATTTAATCTTATCAAATAATCTGTTACAAAGCTAGAAAAAACACTATATTTCAGGGAATAATAAAATTCCAGAACAGTGGCGCTAGTAGTGATGTAACCTAAACTCAGCACACAATTTTATTCAATAGTTTTTCAACACAGCACAATAAAACAGTGAAATTATAAAACAAGTAATAGATGCCCGAGAAATATAATCTTAAATACCAACAAACAAACCAAATGAAATGACATTAGTTCTATTTTAGCCCACAATAGGCGTTGGGCGCAATGGCAGACGCGCGATTTGCACTTTTCATATTTCTGGCCAATAGAATTAATGCGAGTACCAGTGACGTCAAAATACTAATTATTCCGTAAGTGTTACACGATTTTGATATCAATTTGTCTTATTTCGTTTATGGTTTATGTGCTCATTAAGGATCCTTCACTTCATCAATCCGATGCAAAGTTATGTTGTTTATAGAATAGACAAATTCAATCAATAGTTATTTACTTTACAAGTGGGCAAAGTAAAGAATTACCCACGAGAGAAATTTTAGCACACGAAGCCGAAGGCCGAGTGTGATAATTTTATCGAATGGGTAATGCCACTATGCCCACCTGTAAAGTATAACGTTTTATCCAACACCTCTTAAAAAATTGATTAAAGAAATATTGTTTGACATAAGCTTTAAATTTTTTAACTAAAATGTCAATCGAAGTAGTTATCAAGATGTTGTGTGTTATTATTATTGTTATAAATTTAAAAATACTCACTAGTGACTCAAAATTATACCCACTAGTGGGTAATCTGTTACTTTCCTTGTTTAAAATCGCCATAGTTATAGAGCATTTATTGAGAGGTGTTGGGTAAAATATTTTATAATTATCGGTATTAAGATGTATATTATTTGAAATATACCATCTCTGTAAGTTATATTTAAACCATATTGCAGCCGATCACAATTAGATATTTATGTTACGAGCTGAACGTTTTAAGATCATCAGCAAAAAGTAGCTTTTCATTTTCGGTATTAATAGTTGTTAGAACTTGTACATTACTTGCAAATATTGAAACTGTTTGTCAAAATATTCTTGTAGGGGTTCAGTGGAAGACCTTGAACGTGAAAAAAGCGTTCTTTGTAATACTTGCCTATCAATTCTACCCCAAGGTCCCTAAACATGCCTACTCGATTGTATCCGATCTATTCTTCCCATCCATTGTCGTAACCAGTAGTACGTGAGCACTTGAAAAGTTTTCATGGCAACTCTGATCGAGGGCGGCGGTGGCGGCCATCAGCCCTTAGAAGTGCATCACGGGAAGATTGTACCGCATCGTTAGTTTCCGTTACCTCGTGGAGTCACTTCGGGCGCAGTCGGTGAGGATTAGGGCTTGAAGAATACACTGCCGCCGCCGCCACCCCCGCGGCAAATCGATATTTGGACGGAAGTGCAGTTCACACGGACAAAATTCTAAACGGATTCTATTCGCTGCCTTGCAGTTCTTCCCAGAGACGGTATTTTTCTCGGACTTGCGACAGTTTAAGAATAGGACTATTTACCAATAGAGGATGCAATATATTCCATTCACTATTTTTTACAACTAGAAAAAGGTGCAGAATACAGATTGTGTAAGATACACTGACACATAATAATCTGGAACGACAACTATGTCTGAAATTGCGAGCCGTTGGACCAACTGCCTTTGTACGGTCCGCTTAAAAAATTGATAATAAAATATAAAGAAATTATCATTCAAGAATTTTTAAACAAAATGTTTAATAATTAAATAATACAGTAATATAAATGAGTTGAATTAACTATTATGTATTTGAATTCAAAGGAATTTTCAAATAATTGGACAATACTGTTCTACAAACAAGTATTAGACAAAAAGGGTAGCCTTACATCTATGTCTCAGGTATATTTTTCGTTTTCATAAAAGCCTACAAGTTCCAGCATTCCAGTATTACTATATTTCAGTGGTTACAGAGATCTGTGAAAGTAGAGTGTCAAACCCAAAATGATTAATGGGGTTCTTTAATTTTTAAAATTATTTTGATCAAACTTTATCTAAATTGAAGATTGTCTCTAGTTTTAAAAAGTTTTTATTGTTATTCATTAAGCCGCAATGATTTTTAACGTCAAAGTCAGAGTTGTCGTTTGTTGTAGATCTAAACATTAGGGATTGTAAATAATTGTAGTCACATAAATGTTGTATTTTATTGTTTAGTAAATTAATTAAATGGAATTAAAATATCTTTATTTAAAATCGGCACTAAAGTGCTCAAAAATCGTCATTAAAAGCTCAGAAATCGTCACTGAAGTAACCCATATTATACGACGATTTTGAACAACCCAGTGTTGGCAACTGTTAAATAATTATTGTACAAGTAGGATAATTTTGGAAGATATATTGACGTACTATAGTCAATTTATACGTAACATGAAACAATATGTGCAAGAAGAATTAACTAATTAATTCCAATGAAGAAATGGACAAAACACATAATTTTGAATGTTATTTACGAAAACTTTAATGTTCAAGGTTGGCAACATTGAGAGTCAGTTCCAATTGACAACTGACAGATGTATAAACTAAACCTATAGGTTTATATAGATATAATATTTTTTATAGTTTTTTCTAATTTTAGATTTAAAATAAAATTTAATATGTACCGCGGCACTGAAATTCCTTTTTGTCACTCACGGTTTATTTTCCTCGGCCCTACGGGCCTCGGCAAATACATTCCATATTCGTGATAAAAAGTTAAACTTCAGTCCCTTGATACATAAATAGCTATTTTAAAATATACATAAAAACCATTTATTCCAGGAAGAAACATAAATAAACTGTAAGATTATTTTAGTCAAATATTTGGTTTCCACTGATAAATTTTGCTATCCTATGATTAGAATAGATGTGTGAGAGAGAAACTGAAACAGAGAAACATAACATAATACTCTGACGTTAGAATTGCTATCTTTAAAACTCAAATATTTCAATAATTAATAATATTTTTAAAACTTCTGCTAAATATATCTGGCACGATGTTTCTTTTTTGTCTAGTTATTATAAGTAATATAAATGATTTGTTTGTCATTTTGTGACTCTAGTCAAGTACCTCATTGACGTGATAGTACATTTATTTATTTAAATTGCGTTTTTGGATTCATAGTACTCATCAAAGCATATATTGTTATTTTTATTTAGTAATATTGTTCGCAATTGCAGTGAAATTTTTTGTTGTCGCCCATTTGTATAAGTAAGATAGTAATCATAGTTTTTTTTTTTAATTTAATTTCGTGCAATCATATGCAGTATAGTGCGTACACGTTAACTTCAAGCCACCAAGTCTATCAGTTTGTTAGGCTTGGTGGCTTGAAGTTAACGTGTACGCACTCTACGAGTCGAGTATATATAAATATCTAGCAGATTATTTGCATTATTTAAATGTGTATTAGTAAACAGTAATAGCAGTAGCTTGACAACATTTATTAGTAC
Organism: Poecilus cupreus; assembly: GCA_963942605.1. Taxonomy (NCBI): domain Eukaryota; kingdom Metazoa; phylum Arthropoda; class Insecta; order Coleoptera; family Carabidae; genus Poecilus; species Poecilus cupreus. Next base: position 16,841,781 of record OZ012723.1, read on the forward strand.
TTAATACTCTTGCAACCGTAGTAGATAAGTTATTCCATCCATCCAGGAGGCAAGAAACCTATCAAGAAGGTGGTAGCAATGAATCGACTACCGGATCAGGTGTATTCGGGATGCAACTCTATATCGTATGTGATAGTATATTAGAACATTGTTTCAAATTGCCATATTTAGATAGAAAAATTGTTATGCAAGTAGATGCATTACGAAGATTCGCAAAGAAGATAGTAAACATAAAATAATTCCATTGCTGGTAGGCATGTAAATAGCCGGTTTGAACTCATTACAATCTGAGGTTTTTTCAGCAACAACTATTCAATTAGAATTTGCATACTGTAATGATTTATCGACTAGCTTTATGTTCAATTACCTCTGTAATTTCAAATGTTGACGTGTTTACTTCAATAAATTGGAAACTTTTATGTAGAATAATTGAAATAATGGAAAGTACGATATATTATTTTAGCTGTTAAATAATAACATAAGAGATAAAACTAGCTATTTCTAACTGTTCAGTTATAGTTGGACTAGAATCGTACAAAATTATAATAATTTTATTAGTGTCGCCCTTGTTTTTTTCGTTTGATAAAATGCACATGATTTCAAAATCGCGTGAAGCTTATATGTATGAACTCTGTTGACTCAAAACTTTTAGTTTTATTTTGTTGGTAACATTGATTTTATTCCTGCACTTCAAACAAAGAATATCTATGTTCTTTCACAACGTAGAATATATTTTAATGCTTATGTCAACGTTAATAATTTGTAATCAGCCAACACAATACTTTCAAAAGTAAGTAATTTGTACTATTATGCCTTTTTTCATTAGAATTACAAAGAATAAACGATTGCTCATTTGACGTTTCTAGTTACACATGTATTTCACTATTTGTTTCACCATAAATCAAATACATTAATTATATCGCTTTTCTTAGTATTTCTCTCTCGAAGTGACAATCCCCTTGCTTGTAACTTATTATATGTATGTTTAAAATTATACTAGATTTCAAATGTAAATTTGTAGTGCTTGCGTTTGCGAAGAAATATTGAAGATCGTTTAAAAGTACTTGACTTGTAACTTTAGTTTATTTTAATCTAAACTAAGTTTAAAGTTTCCTTGGGACAGTTGTCAATTTTGCCAATTCTTTTGAAGACATTAATTATTAAATGCTTCTTAAAATTATTGTTCTTGTCGCTGGTTAAAACTGTAACAAGCTGTTAAAAATTAGAGAATTCGCCCCCAAGTGGGAAGAAATATTGAATGCAGGAAGATTTAAGTTGCAAAACTTCGTACATTATTATCAATTACAAGGGTGTAAAGTACAGATTTGCTGAGGGTCTTGCGGTAAAAAGTGAGTTGTGGCGAAGGGTTTGACACCCGCAGTTACCACTTTTATCCGCACCCTTAACTAATTGAGAACGGAGGGGTGTACAAGAAGGCTAGGACTGCGACTTTGAATTGACAATGTCTGTAATGCAATTTAAATATGCCTTTTCTTGCATTCTGTATTATTTTATTGCACATTATTAACTACTTACGTTTGTAGTTCTATTAAGGATATTTTGTTGTTTTATTCTTTTGTACAGTTTGGTATTTCTTGCCTTATTAATATTAAATGTCAAGTTACTGTAATTAGTGTAATTTCTAACTTAGTTTGTAATGACAGCACTTTCAAATCAATCGTGTGCTAGACAAATATGTTTCTTTTTTCTTTATTATACAAAGTATAAGGAAGTATTGGAATTACGAAAAAAATCGCGGACGAGATTTTTGCGGAAATATATATTTGGACATCCACTGAATCCGTTAAGACCAATTTCTCAATGATGTCGGTGTGTGAGGATGGATGGATGGATGGATGTCCGTGTGCGCAACATCTCATGAACGAGACAAGATATGTAAACGAAACTTAGAATTTATAAGTTTCATAAAAAAAATTAAGAAGATTTTAAATGAAATTGAAAAACCGGAAGAGGAATTTTACTGGACGCACAAAACAATAAATTACAATTTTACAAAAATAGAATCAGCTATGAGAAAATGTTTTAAATGAAAGATGTTAGCAAAAATATTTGGAATATAAAATGTTATTTGCATTTTTCTTGCACATGCTTCTAATTATGAGAAAAACTAAATAATATATTTAAGAATATATTTCAATAATCTTAGTTAAAATGGGAACAAAAACTGAAACATTTTTAATATCTATGTGTCAAACGTGTCAAATAATTGTGAAGTGTCAAATATATGTGTCTTGTAAAATATTCTATAAGTAATATTTGTATTAATAGTTAGAAAGGTTTGAAGACTAGATATTAATTGATATATCAAATAATTGTCAAAATATAGTCATATATGTACAAGGGACAGGTTATACGTGTTCATTTGGTTTAATTTGTATAAGAATAATTGCTAAACTTTGTTTATTGCGCCTTGGCACCTAGATGGCTAGTTGGATGATTGTGTCTTCTATCGATTGGATAGTGGTAAACTTAGTTCATATAAATGGATTCAAGTAATGAGCTCTCCTAAAGATGAATTCTACGAAAAGCAGGCAATGGCGAAGATAATCCAATGGTACCTGTAGGAATATTTGTATTTCCCGAAGAGTTCTTTGTCAAGTATTTATTTTCTTCAGTGTGTTCACGGCTTTGGGAACAAAGTGCATTAGCTACAACCACGAGGGGGACTGCTAGGCCTGGGACTTTTCATCCAAACATTTCTTGGTTTATTGTCAGCAGATGAGCAGTCATAAATGCAGTTTTATTTCCAATTTAGTCACAAACGGTTCTGTTTCTCAGAAGCAGTAACATAACTTCACTTGCCTAGCACTAAGCTTTAGAATTTCACCGTTAATCACTTGGTATTGAAGGGGTACTCGACAAGAGAAAGAGCGAATACGTTTTGCATTTACGATCTTTCCTGGCGCGTGTATTCAAATATATGCAAGAAAATTAAACGTATATATTACTTAATATTTATTGTTTGTTGTATAATTAAAATTGTTATTATCATATTGTTACAAAATTGTTGCATTATGATCTGGTATCTAATAAAATATAATCATATTCATATGCAAGACAACATACGGTAATTTGTATCTTTCCCGTTAAGTTTATGTCTGAATAATTTTCAACGTCAATTTTAACATATAAGTTGAAATAAATCATCATTACATATTATACATGATTATTTCTCGTATCTTTCTAGTCTAAACGGTCTTATTTATGGAAGACGACGTTTCAATATAAGCTGCATTTCTAGTTATAAAACCTATGAACTACATTGTTAGCTATCAACGAGTCAAAAGTTAACAATAGGCAAGATGGCTTACAACATATTTTGTATAATTTTTACAGTTTAAAATTACCCAAGGTTTCTTCCAATTAATTTAGAGTTTGATGCATTTTATAGAAATTCACTCACTGGGTAATACGAACCCAGAAACACAATCAACCAACAATTAATCTCCTCCAAATATTTAAATCCTGGCACACCACTTTCGCCTCGTCCACATTCATAGTGCGATTCATACATGCTAGTCTATTCTTAACATTCAGTATCATTCGTTTACTAAAAAACTATCAATCATATCATACCTAAACTTATTCCTCGGACGCATACGCAATCGTTCACCCGTATTTTTCCCACATATATTAGTTTCACAAACCTTTCAAAACATTCTTTTCAACTCTCATTCACCATGCACCAACATACTCCTCTCAAATACTCTTTATACAGGTTTGAATTCTGAAAAGTTAAATTTTGGAATGGTTGTAGGTGTCCTTAGCTCTTAAGTTTGTTTAATGCAAGTGTTCTCTTTTGTAATTTATAAAAAATGTGTAAACAGATTAATTTCAAAGTTGGAAAATGTAACAATTTACCTGATAGTGACAACTGAAAAGTACTGTATGTTGGCTTTTGGCCAGCGAGTCAGTGTGGGTATTCACAGCACATAAACGATTTTATATTTCACAGAAGATTGTTGAGCTAACCAGTTGTCTTTCTGTAACTTCTGCATATGCATGGAAAGTACGTTTGTTTATGTGAGTGGGAATGCTATCGCATCAGTCATGGGAGATTATGAACAAGCGGTCAGAAAGCATGGACATTATTAATACTAAACAAAGGACCTGATAAATTGGACCATACATGTTCTTTATCAACTCACTTATTTACAGTACAGCTACTCATTTACAGTTGGAGGTATGTTGAAATCAAAAACACACATAATCGGGTTGTAGAAGAGAGAAATCAGCGATTATTCATTCTTAGACCCAGTAAAAATTTATTAGTAATCTGACGTTTAACATACTACTAGTAGGTTTAGAATTGTTCAACACTAAAATTGAAATATGGACACTAACACAAACATTGCATTAGAATGACAAACACAATCTGGAAGATATAATTCCTAAAATCCTAACAGGTTTAAAAGCAGTAAATCCATCTATAAATGCCATCTATTTTTGTAATAAAACCTAAAGAAATACGGTAGAAACTTTCTTGACAAATATCTTTGTAAAAGAAAACTTTTCCAATACTTTCAAACTATGTGATCTAGGAAAACACAACATTAACATCAACATTAGATGTTTAACTTGCATATTGTGTTTAAATTAAGTATCATTTCTCCACGACGCGCTTATTCTTCCGGTGCATATGATAAGGGATTATTTGGTCTTCGGGTATTTGGCTGACGTCCAGCGTCAAGACGCTGACCTCTGCTGACCCAATTCCTTCCGACTTCATCACCGACAGACGCTCTTTTGTTTATGTTTGCCCTTCCGCTCTTACTTCTCAACACCCCGCCTGTCATCTGTCTTTATGTTTGTTTGTGTTTCTTATGCAAGTTTTTATTGGTTTTGGCTCTAAACATTACAAGAGTTGAACGATATTTATTAGAAAATTTTTAGGGGATCGTCAGTCTTATGGAATGATTTCGAACAACTTTGGTTATATTACAGTATTGCAGTTAGTTAACTTATACAGGAATCTGATGTGTACAGCACATAACCTCCCACAAATTTTAGCTTGTAATTTGAACATCCTAAATTACAAAGAAAAGTTCCTTAGAATTTATCGAACTATTCGGTAAACTGAGAATATAAGCTGCATTTTCTGAAAATTTACCTAACCTTTTGTAAGTAATCATGTTTAATTTCTTAATTGATATGCGAATTATTCGGTAAATTTTACGGTTTTTTTCGTATTCTAGAGACACTAAAAATCATATCATTTGGCCCAGTTAAATTCATACAAAGGGAAATTTTTTAATTCACCATATTTATATCTTAAACTCTTTATAATTTTTACCTCCCACATATTTATATATGTAAGGGAGGTATTACGTTTATGCTGTGAATTGATTATATTTTGGGAACAATTCATCAACAGTAAGTGGTAGATTATTTGAAGGCCTATCAGGGTTTTTGGACATATCTTAGTAAATAATTGAGATAAAGTGAATTTGATTGGAATCAAAATGAAACCTACAATTTGAATAATTTTTGGATATTTTGTTGTCATCAGATTCAGAAACAGGTTTCGTGGTACCAACCAATACCAATAAATGACATCTTTCTGTTAGTGATTTTTGTTAATTTGTTATTATTTCAGTCGTTATTTTACCTTAAAATATTCTTAAAATTTACAGAATTTAAGGTATAAATAATTGTTTTTCACGACCGGGAGAGAAACTTGGTTTCCGTGATACCAAAATCATGACAGAAACATCCAATTTCATATCTACGGAAGATTTGTGCACTTTCTCTCCCGTCGTGAGGTAAAGTGCTCAAATGCGAAAAATGAACAGAATTGAACAAATCAAAGGTAACTCTCATAAATTATATTACAATTCAAATAAATAATCATCATAAATATTGGGGTTAGTATATACTCCACAGGAGAGATGTGTATTTTTCCCTTGTCGTTTTTTAGCCCTCGCCTACAGCTCGTGCTTCAATTTACTCCTCGGGAAAAAATCGTACACTTCTCTCCCTTTATGTATAATATACTAGAGTACAATAATTTTTCCTTCGTAAGATCAGAACAAATTTTTGAAAGTAAAAAGTAAAAGTTTTATTTGGGCGAAATGATTTGATTCTGGGCCCCCGGAGATAAAAATAGGAATAGGTTTCGTATAAAATTAATTTTTTAAACATTATTGACAATTCCCAAAGAAGTTTGTTATGTATGAACTAAATTAAAATATCCGTCTTCATTCAATTTTAACGTGTCTTGAAGATTTGCAGGTACACCTTAAACGTATTCATAAGTTTAAAGATTCTTAGTAAAATTGAGTATTTCTTGAGTTGAAATTGTCTACATTTCTGTTTTACGTTGACATTTCTAGATAACCGCATATAAATCTAGTAAGTCTCATTGAACTAAATTAAAATCTTGTTTCCGGAAGCTCCATTTAGTTTATTTTGTTATTGTTGCAATATTCCTTGTGTACAATTTATATAAATTCATGGTGCGTTCGTTTGAATTTCCTTTGTTCGTAGCCATGGCAACAAGTACAACAATAGTCACTTCTGTGAGAAATTTATATCGGTACGTGTCGACATCAAACTGTAACGGATAGCGTATCAGTTACATTGTTTACATTTTATCCTTGTTGCGGCATTTGCCATTCCTCTCTCTCTCTCATCGACGCTGGCTTGTGCACTTCAAGTGCTAAAACAAAAGCAAATATAAAATATTGGAGAACATGACAGGTTCATACAACAAAAACATATTCTATGTTTTGACGTTTATGTGCCGACGAAAATATAATGAAGAAAACCTGATGAAAGTTTAATATCCTCACGAAACTGTTTCTTTCAGAAGAGTAGCCTATCTTTTGTTTAGAACACGTGAGGAGTATTCAAATGTTTTAGAAGTATTCGAGGAGTTTATTGTATGCATTTTACATTTAGTTTGTGGGCGTATGAAATAACTGCTACCCCTAACGACTAACTTAACACATGCATAATTTAGTTAACAGTTCGATTTCTCTAATTGGGGCCAATGCTCCGGCTGCAACAGACTCAACGTCTGCGCTGCTGAATTCTGTGCGTTACTGTTTAGCGCAGCGTTGTGTTCAGGACGTACGCACTTGTGTGTGTACATACATGCGTGTTTGATGAACCATAACAACACATTGCACTACGTAATGAACTATTGAACTATGACGAGCCATTAAGGGATTTGGGAATTGTAATGGTTTTATCTTATATGGCTGGCTTCACCTATATCATTAATACTGTCGCAAAACAAAAACACATTCGTTAAACTTGCATATAAATATAAATTAATACATTATCATTACATTTAACCATTTTGGGTGTGGCACTTGCAGATCTCGATAAGTGACATATTTTTACCACTGAAATATATTTATACTGGAACTCGAACTGACGTTGAAAATGCGAGCCAAAAGAGTCATCTGGTTGTTGGACTATCTGTCTTTGTTGTACTATGTTTTTATGTATCAAAAAGATATAGATTTCGATATTTTTTAGATCTAAGCTTATTATAAGATTAAAGATAAATTCCTACTCTAAGGAATATGAATATAAATATACAAAAATAAAAATATTTTAGAGTTTATTATTATTTATTTAACATCTAACCGAATCTGACAATAATTCTTCGGACGATGATATATCGGATTTATTTTATATACACAACAAACAAGTGTTAGACAAAGAAGTGTTGCCTTACAACATCTATCTGTCTCAAGCTCAAGTCATAATAAAATGAGTTCACAATTGCTACAAAAATCGGTTGCTTTAAAATGATGATCTGATAATTCTTACGTTCACTTTAATCAAGGATTAATTTGGATTACATCTTTTCCTAGTAAGTTATTGTCATTTAAGGTAGCACTAAACCAAGGAGCGCATCAATTTTATTACATGTCTATAGTGTAATAAAATTTAATTATAATAGAGAGAAAGGTACACAAAAAAGTACCATAGAATTTACTAAACTATTCGGAAAGTTGAGCATATAAGATGCAATTTCTGAAACTTTCAAAACAATTGAGAAATTAAACACGATTGCAATTCAATTAAAAGTATTTACCAAAATGTTTGGTATATTTTCAGAATATGTATCTTATAGCCTCAGTTTATCGAATAGTTCGGTAAATTCTACAGTACTCTTTTATATGTTTATGGGATTATTTCGCGTCTCTACTAAAAATAAAGAATAACAAAAGGGAATCTCAACACATTAAAAAAACCGTATAGACGTCAAATTTTCGCGAAATAACAAAAACAAACAATACTACAATTATTCTTATTCTGTGGATCAGGTGCTCCTGTATTCGATTTCCACAATTTTTCTACTTTAAGCTTTACCCCTGTCGTTTTCTTCCAATAACATTTTTGAGTCCCCCGACTTGACGTCTGGTAACAGCGTAACTGGTAAAGATATATCTGTACCAAAATTTTCGAAAGTAAAATGCCACCCACAACGAATATATGGTGTGATTTATTTATTTATTTTTTTACTAATGTTTATGTTAGGACTAATGAAAGATGTTGAACTAATAAATTTTAAGAAGTATCAGAGCTGTTAATTTAGAGTGGATTGAATTTAAATGCCTACACGTTTTCGGCAATTTACCAAACGTTTTTGAAAATACTTCCAATGGGCATATAAACAAATTTTTTATGAAACTTTATTAGATTCTCTGACGATCAGTGAAAACCCGATGTGAAAATTTCATATATTACCAGAGAAATGATTTTTTAAAGTTTGTGTGACGTCACTGGTACTGCTCCAGTGGCACTAAAACAACCATTTTTCATTATAGTAGATATTATATATTTTTTAATGTAAAAATAATATTTACATATTATAAATCTTAATTTACAATAATTTAACTTAATATAAATAATGATATAATTCCTTTGGCAACTTTAAAGTATTTTACTTGATATTCGAGTAAATAACATACGAAAATTTGAGAACAGTGGCGCTGGTAGTAAGGTAACCTAACCTCAACACACAATTTTATTCAATAGTTTTTGAACACAGCACAATAAAACAGTGAAATTATAGAACAAGTAATAGAATCCCAACAAATATAATCTTAAATACCAACAAACAAAACAAATAAAATGACATTTCGTGTTCTATTTTAGCCCACAATAGGCGTTGGGCTCAACGGCAGACGCGCGATTTGTAATTTTCATATTTCTGGCCAATAGCATCAATGCGAGGACCCGTAACGTTAAAATATGTTCAATTCGTTATATCGTTTTACTGCAAAATATTTAAAAGGAAAAAAATACTTTACTACTAATTATTCTGTAAGTGTTACACGATTTTAATATAAATTTGTCATATTTCGTTTATGGTTTTTGCGGCCATTGCTAAGTAAATAGTTTGTTTAGTTTCTTAATTGCTATTACTTAACAAGTAAATTTTCTGGAAATGTATCCTGTATTATCAGCTACTCAATTTACTGAATTGTTCGGTAAATTTTAAGGTAGGTAGTATAGTTCTTATCGAACTATAATAATAATCTTTATTTCTTAACAGGAATACACCCAAAATAAGAAAATGAAAAAATTATCCAATATGCATGCATAGTAGAGAACAATAGTTATTTGTCAAACTAGAGAGGAAAGCGCTTTTTTTCCCCCTCGAGTTCGAAGTTTGCCTCATGAGCGCAGCGAGTGAGGCATTTCGAACGAGACTGGAAAAAGAGCTTTCCTCTCGTGTTAGGCACAACATTTTTTTCACGACATGTTTCTAAAAACAATTTGCTCGGACCTAAAATACACTTTGAGAACACAACTGACAGACTGACACGTTAAAAGTTAGGTTATCAGACACAAGGCGGTGCAGCAGTGTTGCCAATGGACCAATCTTAAATATCTTTAATAAGTTGTCAAATTGTGATTTAATAAGAAAAAGAAAAATATAAGACATAATTGTAAGATAATTTAAAGTATGTATATCACTAAAATAAGGATTTTAAATAAAATTAGGAATTTATTTATAATTTTAATAATATATTTTTTGTAAATAACTTTAATATTGGCAACACTTCTATATTTTCCTCTCTAGAGAGGAACAACACATTTTCCTCACTATTTCGGGAGAAGAACGCTGGGGTTTCCTACCATGTCGTAAAAAAAATAATAACATTGTATAAAATATAATAATAAGTACCTAACTGATTGCGAGCCCTTACAACTATCAGCAAATATCAAGTATATTTGTCAGTTTCCTATAGCACACGACAGGGGTAAAATAAGTTAATTAAAAATAAGTTTCATGTTATAAATGAACATATCAACATAAAGTAATACCATATCCATTTATTTATTTTCCTTATAGAGAAGAAACACTTATTTAGCTTTCGTTATTGTATATATTACCGCTTAACACATACGCAATAACTCATTTACTGTATGCGTCGCTATCAGATCGACCAGCATTCGCTTATTATTTTCCGCTGTCTGACTATTAGTATTTTTTTCTAATTTGAATAGAGACCGAGTGGTTGTATGCGTACGGTTAAGGCTATCTTGTATGTGCTGCGTACAATAACGTTTCCTGAATAATTTTTTGTTTCATTGGAAATTCAAACGAAGTTGAAGACTGTTTGAAATGCAAACCACTAAATAATTCTACACTGAATGTGCTTGAGCGTTTGTCGTTGAAATCATTGGTTGTGATATCAACTTTTAATTTAGAGAAATATTTTATATTGATATACTTCCTGAATCATTTATCTTAATTGTAAATAAATACTTTTACTTATACAACCGATAAATAATCTTTACTTTATTCTTATCAAAAATCATTATTTAATGTGCTTCATTGTGTACATTTGGTATTGAATTAAATATTGAGTAAAAAGTACTTTATGCATTTAATAATCTATTTTATTAAATAACGGAATTTATCGATTGTACCTATATGAAATATTGAATGTAATACGTGAGTTTCTACAAATAATGACGAACTTTACTCCCTTGACATATAAACTACTATTACCTCAGCAAATTTGAAAGTCTTCTTTGATATTGCATCTTTTATGTTTTTACAACTAAGGATTAAAGAGCCGACAATTTCCTAAAACTAACCTAAAATTTCTTGTTTCTGTCGCAATGTCGGCATGGTCTAATAAAACTATATTAGGTACAGAAGAAATGGATATGTATTTACAACTTTTGGGATATTTTAGGGCAAGGCCTAAGTCGTAAAATTTCAAAGGGCGCTGTAAAAATATTTACTTTATCCTTTGGAACAGGGCCCTAAAACCTAAAAGCAACTTTCTTATTTTTCTTGATGTACCTGCTTCTATGTAAAACGAAAAGTAGAATTTGTGGTAGCGCTTCGGACTGTGTAGAATTCTAGAGCCAAGATATTTTTCATAAGTTATTAGTAAATATTAAATGTTAAATATATGATTTCAATTGCTATTTGGTATTGTAAATACAGTACAGTGAACTAATTGAAATTTAGGTTAGTATAATTTGGTAAAATATAGAACAGACAACAATTTGTATGTCCTTTTATTTCCTTTCTTCTTTATTCGTCAATATATTTAGTATAGAAGTATTTCTCATGAAGTTTGATGAAATAATAAATATATTATGATAAGCAAACAGCTAATACAGAAACAACTTGTTCTAATCTAAATTAAATAAATGAATCATTAATATTATTTTGTATATACTTTGAAGGATTTGAAAATAATATTTTTAGTTTATTTGGATAACACGGCTTTACTTGTATTCGGTCTTCATCATTGGCTTAGTTAACAAGTTGTGTAATCTTTAAATCTTGTAGTTCTATTGATGTTGAGAACTTAGTTCTCGAAATAAGTTTTCGTTTATACTTTTAAGACTTAGAGATTAGATTATAATTGATTAAATTAATGAAGTTCGATATTAACTGAGGTTTTTTAAAATATTCAGTATCTAATACAATAAATATTTAGAATTCAACAATGGCCACAATCAATAATAGAAACGTCATGTAAATATTTAAATAAATAGAAATGAGCAAGGATTGTTCAATAACTAAAATTGAATGCTTTTCTGTAAACTTTATATCTTTTCAATTGAATATATTGTAGCAACACGACCATTTATAGTCCATATAACCAAAGTTTGTAGCAAGGTCAAAGTAATAATGCATGAAAAGCAGTATGTATTATTAATAAGTTAACGGGTACATAATTTAGTAAAAAAAGAGTAGAAGTTCGATCGTTTGACGAACGTAGATATTTTTAGTTTGCCATCAGTTGGGTTGGGCAAACCTCACCGAATGAAGGGCGTATTGATCGTCAGCCGGCTTAGTAAGCCCTGCGCCCTAGAGCCCTACACCCTGTACCTTCATAGGCTCCATCTGTATGTACACTCCATGTGAAATTCAACTAAATCCTCCAAAAACACATCGAATAATCATAAAAATATCTCGTAACTGTGGAAATCTGGGAGCTGTGAATGTTTGGGGTGCGGTTGACTGAAACAACCCCCCCCCTCCACCCCCCAAACCCAACTGCCAAGGGCGGTTCATGCGAGTTTCTACTCTTCTTAATAATTCAGGGCCCAAAATCACATGTTGTGATGTTGTATATGGCGACAGAAATGTTTTTGTCAACATTTTTATCTTTTCATCCAACAATTTGCGAAACTTACACAATTGTTAAATTCTTTCTATAAGAATCAAACTAAAATGAAACCTTTACATGCATCAAAGACGATAATGATATATTTTTTAAAAGTAAAATAACATAATTGATTGGAATATTGTAATGGATAACAAAATATGTTAATAATGTTGTTCTAAAGCCAATGTTTCGCCAATAGTTTCGGCTTCTTCAGGGCAAACTAAAATATACAAAAATTCATATACAGAAGTTGAAAACATTCGTGGAAGAATTTTAAGAACTTACGAAACTAAATATGTTTTAAGTTAATATCGTCATATTATAAAATAAAATAATCATGAACTTTTACATAAAGATTAGCATGTAGCACGTTTTTTGTCCAAACAATGAATACACCATTACAGGAGAAAACATACAATTTCAAATTGTGATCGAAAATTATAGACAAAACCAAGTCTTCTTAGGAGAAGGACATTAAATACAATTTTACTGCATTCTTGATTATTTATTATCCATTGTTTTTATCATTAACTTCTCCCCATTGGTTCAGTAATATCTTTCAATATGTCACACCCAAAATAGCTACACGGTAATCCTTGTTAAAGGATGTGAAAGAGCCAAAAGAAGGCAATGAAAATTCTAAAACGGAAGAATTTGTATTTGAACCTGGCCTTGACATGTCGAAAATAAACGAACGATTTGTAATTGCAAAGAACACATTCCTCTCTCAGTGTATCTGAGTATAACTGTACATTTATTATGAATTATTCCCAGCTTTAATCCTGTAAACAGCATCGAAACTCAATGTCGACGTATCAATATTTCAGTGTCTGGCCAGCAAATTACGCTGATGAGTGGAAGTGTCGAAATATGCTAACATGAAAAACAAATAACCGAACAAAAAACACACATTTGTAGTAGCAGTTGGCTGTGTCAGGTTTTTATACTGATCAGAAAACCGCAAACGACAGGACATAAATAATCTAAAGGAGACCACAACATAAGATCTAATTTACGCGGCTAAAAAATAGTTCCGATAAAAAATCTCAATGGGAGAAAGAAAGCACTTTTAACACGATTTGAGACATACCTCCACTCGATAAGATTCTTTCTTTTATCTATTTCTATTTCCGTTCCAACTGACTTGCCTTGTGATTTCCTGTTTGCTGAGTTTTCCTGCGCTTTGATTTTGAGATTCTCTGTTGTTGCAAACCCCAGAGGTGAGTGTAAATCCTGCTGCTTTTGCTACATCAATCGTTTCTGCCTTCCTGCTGGCTGCTTCTTCTGTCTCATGCTTGTTTATCTTTCAACTGACTTGCGCTATTTTATCTGAATTATGGAGCAGGGAATCCTGCAATACCAACATAGTATGAATGTTAACTTGGTTTTGTTTTCGATTAGGGCTTCATTGAGAATTTAAAACTACACCAGGAATCTTTTTAAAATATATACAAAGCAACGGCATGGCAGAGAGCGTTGCGATAACGCAAGTTAAGCAAAGCTGCCCGCGGTTAGTAGTTGGATGGGTGACCGCTTTGCGAAAACCCAAACCAGCGTGTCGTTGTCACACCTCCGAAAACGAGGAACCGAAGCGTCATACATATAACCTCAGCAGTTGAGACCATTTTATCAAAAAGAAAATATATATACAAATGATTATAGTCCATTTCAGTTAAAAAGAAAAAAACGCAGCCAGTTTTACACTCACACAACTTATTTGTTCAACTTTGTTGCGAACTGAAAGTAGGTGTTTTTGTGACTGTAAGCTGTCATCTATAGAATAATAATAAACGAATATAAATTGTCAATATACTTTTAATAAAAGAAACACGTGGTTTTATTACTTTTAGGTTATTAACACTTGAAAGAGTAAACGGAAATGAAAATGCGGGTGTCTCCAATGTTCGCTGATGGTAATCTACCACTACCACTACTCTCGACCACTCAGATTCAAGGATATAGTAGCCCTATCTTACCCAAACTTGTTTTCCAAACTGGAATGAACTATAGAAGATGATATATTTCAGATTTCTAAGGATTTAGAACGTAAAAGATTTCGCTTTAATTTGCACTGTTATCTTACTTCGCACTTTAATATGTCTGCAATTGCGGAGCTTTTACGTTTAGTAGTATATTGTGCAACAAGTGCAGAAAGTTATCTATTTCACGCAAGTTGTGAGAGTTTTATCACGAGACGAAGTCGAGTGCTGAAATCACACGAGCGTGAAATAGATAATTCTACACGAGGTGCACACTATACGCAGTGTTACCAACTACAAATCTATAGATTGTAATATAGATACTAAAGACATATTTTATAAAAAAAATTATATTATAATTTCTTTGTAATCTAAATATTAGAAACGAACATTTATATAATCTCTGAAATAATTATTTATTATTACATTTAAATGAAATTATACTTGATATGTTAATATCATACAGTAATATATTATTAGTAAGTTGGTTACACTTGCGTGTGGGATAATTGCCTACGCTATTCCACACGACTGTACGAAATATACAATTTTCAAGCTTTGTTTTCAGTAGTGATCGTAGAAAAACAACTTTTCCTACGCATAGAACATGCTATCTTTTGTATACTTCAAGGAAAATATTAACAATTAAATTAATATCTTTAAACAATTCATAATAAGCATAAATAGAACGTCAATAGCTACAAATAAACAATACAAATTTTCAATAGGTAGTGGATTTAGAAAATGCAGAAAATCAAAGTTTATGTGAGAATTGGAACAGTAAAAGAAAGATCTTTAAATTTCTTCCTACAAAATTCCGTTGCTAACGATTAAAAAAAGCGCACATTACTGTTTTCTACGTATTAAAATGACTGTTTTCTATTAAGTACTTTAAAAATATACTTATATAGGGGCATATTCTGTAACTTGCCTGTTAATTTTTAACGACCTGTTACAGTTATTTACATTACGAGCAAGGTGAGCCGATCAGGCGAGCCAGTCACCTCCTTGAAGCAGTAAAACAGTTAGCTTGCATGTATTGTACAACATTTTACTTGTTACTCATTTGTAAATCAAAATCAAAATAAAAAAATTATAACCAAATCCTGTCAGTTATACACAATTGTTCTGTCAAAAAATATTTGAAATGATTTCGCAAAAGCCTTATAAGCATTACTGTGGCAACGTGCATTGTTTACCTTGTTTATTAACTTGTAAAATTTTTACAATGCAATGTCAATTAGTAACTTGTAATGATTCATTTTCAAAGGCAATAGAGAGCTTGGGTAATTGGTGTTTACAAGTGAGTAACAAGTAAAAAATTTTCACGCCGGTCATTTCCTCCATTCAGCAGTAAAAACTATTTTACCTTGCTTGTAATGTAAATAACTATAATCAATAAAAATGTTTGTATCAAATGAAATTTTCAATTTTTAACCAGTGACGTCGGTTATTATTGCTCAAAAGTTTTACAGGCCGTTAAAAATTAACAGGTATGTTACACAACAGGCTCCATTATTAGTAATTTTATTGTATTTGCTTCTAATTTTAAGAAGAACTGATACATCTATTCAATATGTCAAGTGTTACTAGAAAGTTGTGTAGTGTCCATATTAGATATGTTCTTTTTGAAACAAATCTAGTAACCAAAATAAAAGCAAGATTTTTTGTCGTTATCAAGTATGTACATCTTGTACCGTGGCAATGAATTGTGGTCTCTTCTCATAAGAAATATACAGTTCTTCTCGTAATGTCTAGACGAGATGAAAATGTGATAAGAAATATGAGGTCTCGGCGGTATTGGTAGATATTTTATCGAAAATGAAGGATCAATATCCGATTGCAGTGATGTCTCTTCAATTTCGAATGAATTGAACCTGTGACAGTAATGTTTTACACCTCGTTTGACAGCTCATCTTATATGATTTCGGTTCGTTTAACATATTTAAAATTAAAACGACAGTTCAGTTTGCTGCTGGCAATCTCAGCGATATACATTATCCATATAAAATTATACAATAACAATGAGTGAAAACGCAGGGCTCTGGTTAGATACATATTGAATAAAGTAATTATCACATATTATGAATTCATTTGCGGCATAATGATGAACGAGTCTGATAAACGAATTAATTACTTCAGCAACACGGTTCCAAACAACGAGGTGTTGCCGTTTGCCATGTTGCGGTCACAGCGCGACACAACGCAACACGACACGGCACATCGCACTGCGTTAAGGTTAAGGGCTGCAGGGCACGGGCAGAGAGCCAGAGAGCGCGAGAGGAGAGCCTGCGAGAGAATCGATCGTATTTATCTCACGGCTTCCGGTTTCCTGGTGTTTCCTCGTGTGACGTCACTTCCGATGGGGACTATATCCGACGGTTCGGCGACGTCATGGCAACCACACGGATTGCTAACACACGCGCGCGGACATATGCAGACGCCAGGGTCACCGCAATCGCCGAATTGTGGGAAAAATGCTTACGACATGCGATATTACAAGTTTCCTATGCATTTTATTCTTTCCTTCTGCTAGTAGTTCCGCAAAAACTTTTATACTAAATATTTTAATTATCGGCTGTTCTTAACTATTTCTTAATCTTAATAATATTCCACCACTATTGCTGTGCTTACATCCTTCGTAAAAAATGTGAAATTATTACTAAACAGTAATGTTTCCTGGCCTTGACGCTTATGTTTGATGTTTTTGCTACAAATTATGTACGTTATATTACAATTTACAACTTATGATATTGGTATTACTTATGTATGTATACTATTATTCTGTAAAAAGGAGACTAGGATAAGTTTTTGGTTTGCTATAACCATTTGAATTTTGTATATATACAGGATGTTTATTTTAAATGGTGCACTATTGCTATTTCGAGAACTATAAGAGCTAGGAGGTCGGTTAAATTAGTAAACAATTTCTATATTATAAGACAATTAAAATGAGCAAAACAAGATTTTTTTTAGGCCAGTGGTTTTCGAAATTTCGGGGTGCAACTTTCTTATTTTAAATGGCAAACTATTTTTTTTTTATTTGCTTATTCGATTCAGTGTTTTTTTTTTCTGAAATCAACGATTTCCACATGTAATAACCTAATAATACAAAATATTTGAGAAAAATACAAAATTAAAAATGTATCATTTCTATTTAAATATGCCTATACAAAGATTGCCATGGAAGAAAACAAATAAATCAAATGCAGAAATAATTGAAAAAACTGTAATTATGAGAATTATTTTGTTGTTACAATACAGAAGTACAGAGGTACACTTCAAAAAACTAATATTAAAAATTGATTGATTTATTTGTTCAATTTTTTCGCCGCCGGCATAAAAGTATCTTCTAGATAAAACTTTTACTCCGGCAGTAGACAGAGTAAAATGAAAAATAGTAAGGTTGTGTAAGTCAATAATAGACAGCAAATAAACAAAAATAAAAAAAAACGACGTATTCTATGGCTACTAGAAATGCTGTATGAGGCAGAATATATTTTTATATAACATTATTTTAGAACATTGTACGGCGCTAAAACGCTTCTCTTAAAACACCGTAAAACAGAGCTCATGGTACTAGCCATTGTATTTCTTCTTCGTATTTTAAAAATCTGGTGACGTGCAATAATTTTGCAATAAAGAATAAAGATTATTCACATTACATTAGTAGGTATACTTAGTGGTTATGGTTAGCGTTAAGTTTAACGTGCACGTTTCTTTCGTAACGTTAACAACGAAATTAGCTCAACATTAATGTTGTGCTAATTTTAGTTATTCCAAGAGTTTCCAAGGTCCAAACTATGGTTAGTAGTTAACATCAATTAAATGGATCAAGAAAAACAATGAATATATTTTCTTTTTTATTGGTTTGGCAGTTCGTTTTGAAATTTGTTGATCTTTTGTTAAAATGAAAACTCATACAAATTAACTGCTGCTAGTGACCGATTGACATGTTAAATAATATTTATGCAATTTTCTGCTTTCCTAATAATTTTAGAGAAAAATGTTTCAAGGAAAAGTTTAAGAGATTTAACATCAGCAACTAAAACAGCGAACAAACTGCATTGTACTTACTTAATAGAGGCAAGAAAGTGTTTTAAATATATCAAAAATTTCGTTTTAATAATGAGTAACAAGGGAAAAGGAATTGAATTCAAGCAAATTTAACGTTATTCATAATCAAAATCTTTTTAATCTAACCTATTTTGTAACTTCTAAACTATCTCTATGTCGACACTGTTTCTATATGCATCACTGATATCTAACGGAGTTTTGCACGAACTACCCATATAACGTCATGTCAGTTTCAATCTTTTGGGCGGTTTAGAGCTACCACAGTTGGTGTTTTTATTTCATAGAGCTAGTTCTATATCATGACATTGACATTATGTAGCGCGTTATTTTATGAAAATATTTGGTGGATTGATGGTTGCTCAAATAAATTTTGCCAATTTAAAAATTATGAAAACATTGACGTACCAAAATTACTAGGATAGAAACACCGTCCTTATTCTGAACATAGAGACAGCCACTGTTGCTTGACGTCATCGTTTTAGAGCTAGCTCTTGGCTCTATTTTACAGAATAGATACCCTAGTGCAAATTTTAAATATCTTCAACTTTTATTTGAAACATTTTTCTCAAAAATGATTAAAAAAACAGGAAATTGCTTAAGTATTATTTAACCCTGTATGTCTTATAATAATAAATAATACAAATACAAACTGCTTTGCCGTCAGAAATAATAATTCGGCATCGTTAATTTGATGCACTGTGAACGATATTTATCAAGAGTTTACTTAAACTGTATCTACTAACCATAACCACTAACGATAACGCCTAATTTCGTGTTGTGAATACAGCTTAAGTTTTTGACTAAAATCCGACTACAGCCTACAGCGCTCGAAATGATAAATCCCGGCATGTTCTGTATAACACAACAATAACATTGACTACGTTTACACGTAGGACAAAAGTGTACTTTGACTTCAAAAAGGCGACTTTCACCACTGTGTAAACACTATCGACTAACTACTTTTCTTCCTAAAGTCAAGTATAAAATAAATCAGACTTGACTCATATAAGTGACTTAGGAAGATTCGTGTAAACGCATATCGACTTTACTTTGTCATCAGTGACATTAAATCTAGTATTTAATATTTTTAATTTCATATTGCAGTCCATGGTTTTTCTGTAAATAATATAAATACCATGAATTGTAAATTTATACGTAGTTAAATAAATTATTTACCTGATAGCTTGGCTACAAAATTTAACATAACCATACAAATTACTGGCTATCAACCAGCTTATAAGTGACGAACAGATCAATAATCTAAAGTAAAGAAGATTAGTTCTTTATGTGTAAACGTACTAGTAAGTTTTACTTTTAAAAGTCGCCTTTTCAAAGTCAAGTAAATTTTTGTCGTACGTGTAAACGTAGAAATTATTTTGGAAATACTGCAAAGAGTGGGTTAGTGAACGCATAAGACAAGCTATGAATTATAAAAAAAAATCTGTTGAAATATCCTTTCTTCTTTGAGCTAAAGTATCTAAGATATTTCCTTTTATTGTTAACTCATTAAAGACAATAAAATATCTATATTAAACATAGCGAAAGTGAACATAGATTCATCACCGAAGTGTCGTTTAATTTTCCTTGGTTTCATCAAAGCGTTTGTACGGAGCAAAGTTCGCATAGCTCAGTCGTTTGTACGCAGAGAGAAATGCGAAGATCAAAGAACGCGTTGAACGAGTACAATCCACTATAAAAGTAACAAGAAGTACGTTACAGGTTACACCAAAGTTGTAGTATTACTTTTTCTTTCTGCAACCTTCAGCGAAATTACACTATTAATGTAGTTTTCGCTCGTTTCAAATGAGAAAATTGAGACCACTTTAAGTTTAAACACCGTTTTTTACTTTTTCTCTTGTCTGACATTATAAAGGGTTGTTCATAGAACTAATAAAATGTATGGAAGGAGTATAGACAAAGATAGTCTGTAACCAGCACAACGTGAAAGAGATAGAGAGATGCAAGTCCACCCGTCACGTGACTTTCATCTTAATTTGACAAGAACTTGATTTGACGTTTGACGTGTGAGCTCTTGTATTTATGGATTTGGATTTAAAATTTAGTCAATTATTTATGTCATATTTAATTATATCAAATATGGTAAAATCTTGTTGTGCTTATTATTGTAAAATAACAGGCTTCAAAAGACGATGTTCCATTTGACATGTAAATATGTCACTTTAGGTTAGAACGCTGTACATATACATATTTATTACAGTTTTCCGAAAAATGTGGATTTAAGCAAGAAATGTATATAAATTATAAAACGAGAAAATTTTCAGTAATAATATAACAAGAGAGTGAGAACAAATTGAAAATATTTTGACAGATCTTTCGAAAACTTGTTGCCAGGCAATAGCCACGAAAGCCCGTAGGGCTTGAATGGCTATTGCCAAATGGCGACAAGTTTGAGAAAGGTACTGGAGAATTATTTTCTAATTTATCGAACTCTCGAGTTATATTTAATTAGATTATTTTTTGATTTCTTCATCAGGCAAGCCACTAAATCAATCTTTTTTGCTCATTTTTACTTGTATTGATGATAACTATCTGACATATGACATCTGTCAACAAAAACAAAAAAGCTACAGAGAAAATTGCCGGGAATTATCACAAGAGCATTATTCTCAGTATAATAATGACAGGATTGGTTAAAACGCAGACAGGTGACATACAATAAAGCATTTGATTGGTTTAAATAAATGTCAAAAAATAATCAACCTAATGAAACTACATGAATTTGTGGGAAACATTTTCTTGATTTTTACATACAGCGGTTTAATGCCAATATAAGAGAGAGATAGTCATATCTAAAATTACACAGTGGGAGAACAGCACATTCAGACCACGTGACGGGTGGCATGCGTAATTTTAGATATGACTCTCTCTTTTATATTGGTTACAGATTACTGTATTAAAAGCATAGCCAACACTCCATCCATATATATTATTGTTAAATCTATGGGATTGTTTTTAATTTTGTTTTAATTTGTTCCAGGTACGAATCTCTTGGATATCCATTAATTTTCCCCACGACTTCCGCAGAAATGGTAAGCTTCGATCTACAAAATAATTTAACTGTCATCTAAATTTAAACTTGGATTCTGCAAATTCCTTTGATAACCTCTCTTAATCCGGTTGCAAACTCTAGCGTAAAGTTACCGGTAACATTTTACCGGTTCGTATTTCTGATCAGTCCGTCGAACGGAAGTTAACGAGCAGCGTCTTCGCGTCGGTAAGTTAGTTTCCTGTGAAGCTACGATGTTACGGACAAAGTTACAACATTTGCATACAGAGTGCTTCGTGGTAGTTGTACGCCACTGGGGTTCAGAGGCGTACAAGTTTATTTTTGAACAATGCAAACTAATCGCATAAATACTTCGTTTAACTAAAGGGAAGAAAAGTGAAGTGGTGATATTTTCGAGTGCGGATTTTTATTCATGCGTAGTTTGATAGGGTGCAGTGTATTACATTTCAGGGATAAAATTCGATTGTTTCTGAATAATAAATTGTCTCCCCTTTTTGATACTTCATGATTCAAGTGTGAGAAAATTTCTACTACATTTCAAACATGTTTCGGTCGTCAGAGTTATGCGTTTTTTATACTACCCTACATAAAAATTCCTCCTACTCAAATATTTATACAAACCGGTAGACGACGATGAATTATTTATGCTTTTTTGCATAGGTTCAAATATGTTATGTCTGCGTTTAATTTCATAATCAATTACACGGTGAAATTAAACGTTAATTTATTCTGTAAACAAAACTACAGTAACGAAATTATCTCATTAAAATCGACATAAAATAACACTTTCGCACAACAAAAAATAAAGAAATATCTACTCGTACTCAGTATTTACATTCTTATCACGTTTGGGTGTGAATGAATTCAAAGACTTCGTAAAACTATATTTTTATTGAAAAGCGTATAGTTTTAGTTTGACTAAAGGTAGACTGTGATTTGTATGCATGCGTGATGTTGCTACGGGATTGAATTTAACCGGAAGCGAAGTAACATGTCACCTGTTAAACATACATTTCCGGGCACACCCATTTGCTCACCGGACCATGTATTATTCCTCCCCCTAATCTCAAAATCAGATCTTTAACTTTTCATATTTTACATTTTACCCTAAACTTGCATGCTTTCAAATTAGTTATTTTAGAGAAAGATATAGAACGGAAACTGTAATTTGTTGCTACACTTCGTTTACATTTAGTAATCGGTTGGAACGTCTTAAAACTACCGATTTAAAATAAGAATTATACTTACTATTACCACTTACACAAAGAGAAACCATTTCAATATTTTAGTTATACAGTCATAAATAAAGTAGTGTTTGTTGTATAAACTATATAATTTATGTGTAAAACTCATTTAAATATTTTCATGTTTTGTTATTTTCCATTTTAATGAAAGTACGATTAAGTATAGTTTGACGTTTCTGACAAAAATAAGAGAGCATGATATCTCTATCCCACTAATTGTAAGTGTAAAATATGAAGTGTGCAAGCTTCTCAATCAGTACTTATAATAGATTAATACTTTTATTTTGTTGGTGTAAACTCTAGTGTTGGTTTCCACAAATTAAGCGCAACTATTAATTCTTATTGCTAATTGTAAATGGTCTAGAAATCTATACGTATTTCGAGAGCTACACTGAGAAAAAATAGTACCGTTCAGTCCATTTAACTTTGCGCACAACTGAAGAATTTAGTCGAAGCAATATACTTCACTAATATTTATTGAATATGGTAGTTAAAGCATCTATTGCTTTATTATTACATAAAATAATATCTGGATTATGTTTTTGAAGAAAAACAAATTAAAATTAATAATTATTTACTTTACTAGTTGGCAAAATAAGGAATTACCCACGAGAGAAATAAGGCTGAGTGTGATAATTTTATCGAGAGGGAATTTCCACTTTGCTCACGTGTGAAGTATAACGTTTTATCCAACACCTCTTTATAAATGAAAAATTTATTAAAGAAATATTATTTGACAGTGACATATGCTTGAAATTTTTGAATTAAAATGTCAATCGAAATAATTACCAAAGTGTTGTGTGTTATTATTGTTATAAATAAAAAAATACTCACTAGTGACTTTCCTCAAAATTATACCCACTTGTGGGTAATCTGTTACTTTCCTTGTTCAAAATCGCCATAGTTATAGAGTATTTATTGAAAGGTATTGGATAAAAGAATTTATTTAATATTATTTAAACAATTGAAAAGCAGAATATTTTCGATGATTTTAAGTTACGGAACCTTGTCACAAAACGTGATTGACTGATTCTACTGAATTTTCAATTATTTCAACTGAGAAATGTAAGTTGCACGCTGTTCAAATGATACATTCACTTTCTCGAATAACTGAAATATTCAGTATGTACTGAGGTTCTCAGTTTTACATAGTATATAATACAATTTTTTAGTAAAATTGACTGAATAGCTACAGTAAGAGTAGCTAAACTATATTTTTTTTTACTGAATTTTACTAACTCGATTTCACTGTGTGTAAGTTCTTGTCAGCAATAGAACTACAGAAATCAATCAAGGTTTACAAAATTAATTAATCGAATCAGTAGTTTATTGAACCCTTTATGAGGTTAATATTTGTTATAGAGCTAGCTTTTGATGCAGGTAATAGCTACTATTCGATGTCAGTAAAGTAATTATGAGAGGTGTTGATTTGGTTATGTTTCCTAACGGTAATTTTCAGTTTATAAGGGTTCTTTGATCAAGGACGATGTACAGTGTAAATTGTTTTAACTTTCATAATGCAGTTTACATAATCGTGACAGCATGACACCTACGTAGAAACACGTGAAGTTTATTCGAAATATAAAGTTAATATTATTAAACGAGTACTTTAATTTACTCTGTGGTTTTTCCTCCTCAATATTATTTGGGGAGAATGACTTGACGGATGGCAACAGTAATTTAGGTGTAAAAATATATCACGTACCGAGATCTGCAAAAGCAGAGTGTCACATCCTAAATGGATAAATGGCGTGATTATACGATATATTCCCAAATAAATGATTGACTATGTTTACACGTACGACAGTAATTTACTTTGACTTGACTTTGAAACGGCGACTTTTGAAAAGTAAATACGAGTACGTTTACACATTAAGAACAAATCTATTTTACTTTAGATTATTGACTTGTCCTTCATTTATTCGCTTGATGACAGCCCGTAATTTGTATGGTTAAAAATTGGAGTTATCAAGTAAATAATATATTTAACTGTGTAAAACATTACAATTCATTGTATTTATATTATTTTTAAAAAAATCCATCGACAGTAGTTTGAAATTAAACCTATTAAATACGATCGTGATTTCTTTTTAATATGTTGTATTGTAATCACTAGAGGGCGGATTATATGCACGAAAAAACTGAATTATATGCGCATATATATGCACAGATTTTTTTTGGGAAATATGCACTATCTTAAATTATTAGATAAAAAGTATAAATTAATGCATTATAAATTTTATTGCACAATACAGAAATAGAAACTTAATATTTTATGATTATGACATATTTGCATAATTACAATAACAAATTATTTAAAATTTTCAAAAAAAAAGTGAAACATATGTAAAAGATATATCCAGCTGAGAATTCTCGGTCTTATATTCATGGTACCCACTTTAATTTTATTAAGTTTATAATAATAATAATATTGATTTGTGTATTTGCTTATTGTATTGTTTATTGCTTTTTCTGTTGCATTCTTCTATTTATTGCGGCCTTGTCCAATATTAGGGAATTATCAATGTGCATTACCAGAAATTTCAGAATGTTTATCACTAGACAAGGTCTTAAAAATATTGATATATGCAGTTATATGCAACTTTTTGTAAAAATATGCATAAGAATGCCTAAATATGCAATATATGCAATTAGTAATTAGCATTAATTAACTCTAATCAATGTAATTCGTCCAGAAAATAGATTTTATTAGAAAATAAGCAAAAATTAAAATATGTGCACTTCGCAAATAATCCGCTCTCTAGTAATCACAATTTTAGACGCAATCTGCATCGTCTACTGTTAAACCCAAGAAAGCAACAGTTTCAAACAAAATCAAAACCTAAAGCAGAGTGAAATCTGCTAAAACTAAAAAGTCTGCAACTTTAGAGAAGAACAAATCAGCATCTGCAAAAATTGTTAAACCCAAGTCGCCCTCAAAAGCAAAGAAAACTACTAAAA
Source organism: Poecilus cupreus (assembly GCA_963942605.1). Lineage (NCBI taxonomy): Eukaryota > Metazoa > Arthropoda > Insecta > Coleoptera > Carabidae > Poecilus > Poecilus cupreus. The sequence goes on from OZ012723.1 coordinate 16,867,699, forward strand.
CGCCTACAAAGGAACCAAAATCACCTAAACCAAAAACAACAAAGCCGAAAATTGCCAAAAAGAAAACATCACCAAAGAAAAAATAAATTGTATAATTTATTTTTTTCTTTGCAAGCTTAAATACGTAAATTGAGGAAACAACGGCTGATATATTTTAAAATAAAAGGGAATTAATGTCACTGATGACAAGGTCATATTAATATGCATTTACACGAACTTTTCAGTCACTCATATGAGTCAAGTCTAATTTATTTTATACTTGATTTTAGGAAGAATAGTAGTTAATCGATAGTGTTTACACAGTGACACAAATCGCCTTCTCAAAGTCAAAGTACATTTTTGCCCTACGTGTAAACGTAGTCATTATGTTGGCCTCAGCATATTTCTGCAAAGTTCCTCGCAAAAATATTCCCATCAGTCGATCCAACATTTAGCGGCCATGTCAAAATTTGAATTGCATATTAGTCGATTATCAGGGCCGCTGATTCCGCTGATATTCAACTCCCTTCCATGTCCACGCCAAGTGATATGTGACGTCACCAGCACCAGCCGCGTTGCGAGCGCGTTGGGGTTTAATTGTTTTGTTTTAGGGCGGCTAATGAGCGGCAATTGTCACGGGGGGTGATTTGATTCCCATTCTTGCGTGGTGGTGCTTGCGCTGGATGTTGTTAACTGGACGACGGACATAATTACTACGGAGACTCAATTACTAAACATGTGTTAACTGCGTCCGGTGGTGTCTCCGTTTTGAGGGATTCTTTTGGGTGATTACCCTAATTTTGTACTTGAGATTTATTAAAATGATTTAACAATCATTTTGGCTTATATTTATTGAGGAAACAAAATACATGAAAGTTACGGTAACAGCAATGAAAATTTGAGAGTAATCACCGAAGAAGGTCATGAATACAAGTTCAAGGAAGTAGACAACTTTATCTACTTAAGACTTAAAATAACAGATAAAAATAAAATGACGCAACAGATCAAAGAGAGGCTAACAAAAGGAAATAGTGGTAGACAGACTAAATAACATTGCCAAACAAGAAGAACAAATCAAGATGCAAAGAATAAGACGCGACGGTTAGGACACATTCAAAGGAGAGAAGAGAGAAATATATAAATATAGCATCACGCATTTACCAATTTCTTGGTGTGGCACAGATCTCGGTATTGTGATATATTTTTGCGCGTGAAGTGCGGTTACCAGCCGTCAAATCACTGCCTCCAAGGATGGTAGCAGCGGAGAAGCCACAGAGAAGAGAGAATGCCAAAAATAATCGTAAATAGGAAGCATGGCAAGAAAAATAAATGAGGTAGACCCAAAAAGGAATGGCTAAAGGATATGAAAGTCATAGGAATGAAGAATTGTAAAGCTAAGGCAACACTGAAATATAGTAATTCTAAAACGCGCATTTGTAGTCTTTTATGAAAGGGAAAAACGAGCCTGAGACAGTTAGATGTTGTGGGTCACTCTTCTTTCTCCAACAGTTATTTGTAGAACGGTTGTTATGCGTTTGTTGAGCGATTACTATGTAAAAATAATGGTTGCTATGCGTTTTTTTTTTTTTTGCATTTGTCATGTAAAAACATTGTATGACAAAGACAGATAGCTCTCAACTTCCTGTTTCTCTCGGCTCGCATTCGTCAGTAAGCGTTCCAGTGTAAAGCAATGCATAGGAAAAGAATGAAGAGAAGTAGTCATACAACTCGGGAACTGCAAAATTTATTCAGTTTAGAGCTAGAATATTTAATAACATTGAGATTTCTGCTATTATTTTAACTTTATAATTGTTCACTTGAGCGAGTGAAATTCAAAATTAATACAGGGCTTTATATGCAGAAATTAAATTTTGGTTAAACAAAAGGAATTTGTCCAGAAAACTGTATGCTATCCGTCAATTTTTGTACACTAGATTAAGGTGAAAAATATATATTATGAAATTTATAGATAACTCATCAAAATGCCAATGTAGTATGAAGATAATAAATTTTCCGACGACCACTACGAAAAGGACATAAATTCACACGCTAATCTGTTACTGAAAGTTGGTCTTAACATATCACTAGCAATGATGTGTAATATAATAATAGTCAATCAAATAATGTAACTTGTAATAGTTATTTGTCAAACTAGAGAGGAAAGTGCTTCTTTTTCCCCCTCTAATTCGAAATTTGTCTCATGAGTGCAGCAAATGAGGCATTTCGAACGAGAGTGGAAGAAGAGCTTTCCTCTCGTGTAAGACACAACATTTTTTTCACATGTTTCTAAAAACGATTTGCTCGGACCTAAAATACACTTTGAGAACACAACTGACAGACTGACACGTTAAAAGTTAGGTTATCAGACACAAGGCGGTGTCAGTGTTGTAGTGTTGCCAATGAACCAATTTTAAGTATCTTTAATAAGTTATCAAATTGTGATTTAATAATAAGTAAGATTTTATAAAGTATGTACATCACTAAAATAAGGATTTTCATAAAATTAGGAATTTATTTAAAATTTTATAATATATTTTTTATAAATAACATTTATATTGGTAACACTTCTATATTTTCCTCTCTAGAGAGGAATAACACATTTTCCTCACTATTTCGAGAGAAGAACGGTGGGGTTTCCTACCATGTCGTGAAAAAAGTAAATAACTATTGTTTCAAACAAATTATAGTTGAAAAGCTGAATTGCACTTATCTTCATAGCATATTGTTCACCTTAAGTCCAACAAGTCATTATGTGGCCTTGACCATTGCAATGTGCATAAGTGTCAGTCTGCACAATCCAGGTATACAATAGAATAATTTAAAAAAATATACTTTGTGCAAAAATATGGCAGGTTACCGGAGGTTAATTACTCGTCCAGGGTTCGATTCCCGCCAGATAAGCCACAATCACGCGATATAGACGTCCGTTACCTCGCGCACACGGGACACTTAAATCAGTAGCGCATTTCTAGCTGTGTGAATCGGTTTTGAATTATTTAATTTAACGACAGCAGACATGCAAATATTGATTAACTAGCTGTCGATAGACTAACGGATTGTTTTGTTTTATTATTAATTGTCAAGGTGGTTGTGTGAAGCCAATCAACTCAGGTAAAACCAAATATGATGAATTAGATATTTGTAATGAAGGTTTTTTCTCACAGCTAGACAGATTTCTCAGAATGGTTTTTTTATGCGAAGAGGTGAGTGTGAGTTACAATCAACGGGAAAAAATCGTACGCGCTTTTTTGCGAATTGTAATGGTCAGTTATTGTGGCAAATGAATAAATGATTCATGGTTTTTTATCTGCTTCAGGCGGTCATTGTTAATCGTTATTAACATTGAAGAAAAAAGATTTACTTTTGTGATGTGACTATTAGTAAAAAGTTGTAGAGTAAATAGTTTTAAAGTGAGTGGCGGAAACAAAATCAAAACGAAAAAACTGTTGGTTTTTTGTTGAAATCTTTTTAGAAGTATTATCATCCTGATGTTCCATTTATTTACCACGTGCAGCGATTCTAAATATAGTAGGGCATGCTTCCTCCGAGACCCACGTGACGGCCATCACCAGGGGATGTCTCATCTGCCATGGCCTATCTGAACAACTACATAAAGTCTAATTTCGTATACAATGTCTGTTTACATCCTAAAGATCAGCGTACACTTGTAGTTATCCATGGACGCCTTCGGCTGTCAAAATAAAGTACTATCAGTGAATCTGTGATCAATTTGTTTTTTAGTTTTTAGTGAGAAAGAGTGTATGTTTATTTTTATATTGGTGTTTTCCGTTAAAATAGGTATTTTTGCATGTTCGCTGTAGTTTTTGCAAGTTTTCCAAGAGTTTATTACGTGCATAAACGAAGTCTACTCATTTGCAAATCTACTTCGTGTGTGTTCAAATGTCTCCAGTGAGCTGGGTTTTATCTGTGATATTTTTTATATTTTGACGCGTTAATTCAACATTAATGTAACAGTTTGTGAATGTGATTTAAAAGCTATTGTTTTAAGTGACAAATTCGTGAAAGATAGTGCACGGAGATGAATACATATTCTCTAAGATCAAAACGGAAACGGTATGTGTTTAGAATGTATTTATTCTTTTATTTTTGGGTTGTTTTTTATGAATAATTTACTTGGAAGAGTATCCGCTCGTGAATCGTTTTGAAATATTTAATTGGCAGTGTTTGTTGATGTTCAATTGTTTGCGTGGGTGTGTTTTTTGTCGTTTACGTGAAAAAGGAGTGCTGCACACGTGTACGATTTAGCACAAACTTTATTCATTCATTTTCGTGGTACTTTTGCTTTATATTGACTCTAAACTTTTAAAGTATTTTACAAATACTATTTAGATTGTAATTTAAAATATATCTAGTGTTTATATGACACGCTTTTTATTTACGACATTGATAATTTCGTGTCACAAAAATGTGCAGAAGTCAGCGCTTGAATTTACTTTATTTTTATGGTGTTGAACGTTATAAATTATTTTAGATAAGTGTACATGAATATATATTATTAATGTGAAACCTTATTGCAGACAATAAAATAATAAATTATATATTTTTATTCACTAGTGAGAAGCAGGTTTTGATTTCCACAATTTCAATTTCAAAGTTTCTCTTGAGCTACCAATTTAAGAATTCAATTATTTTACGAACCGTTTCTAGTTACTTATATATTATATATACTGGGTGTCTACTTTTTTATGAGCTATAGGAAATACAATATTAAATTTTAATTTCGCTCTAAGTTTTTATCTATTAATTTTAAAATGCAGTGTACATACGTAAAATGTTCAAAACAATTTGACATTTCAAGTTAAACATAATAATTATAGGGAGTGTTAATTTTTTTTTATAAACAAATAAGTTTGTACTAAACCAATTAAATATGCTATATTTCGCCGTATTTTATAATCTAATTGACAACAGAGATTTCTTCTGAATCAAGATATATGGCAATGATTTTTCTGTACTTTCACAACGTATTATTAAAAATGAATTATGCGGGTATATAGGAAAGAAGAATAGGGTTCGATTTAGAAATATTTTATACTAATTTTAATTTGCTCATATACACTGATAAAAATTATTTCTTGGAATAAACAGATTCCTCTTAAATAAAGAGAAAAATTGATTTGAATAGTGCCAACCCGATTTCGTTTTCATTGAAAACTTTTGTAGGTTTAATAAATATTGTATGAAAGTTTATTTAGTTTTGAAGGAACATATCAAAGTATTCAACTGAGACTCATTATGGGGACGAAATAGTTTGAATAGGAGTAGTTTTAATTCAAAATGATATCGTTTTAAATAAAAACGTTTTGTTTAAAATTAAAACGACTTCTTTTTCATTGTTTTTAAAAACATAATTTAAAATATTTTCATTTTCTTTCAGTGCAGAAAAAGACAATAAATTAAAATTATATTCAAAATTAATCATTTTGTAAGAAATAAAATTTTCTTCAGCGAATGCATACAAAAGGAAACCTGAAAATTTTCTTGAAACAAACGAGTGTAGTTAGTACATATATATTTATACCGTGAGTTGCAGCTAAGATGCAACATTTATTTTTCTGTATAATGTATTAATATATTTCAGTACGTATTTCATTAAAAAGTAAGAAAATAATATTGAATTGATTAGATATATTTTATTTATATACCATAAATTTCAGCCAAGATGATTCGTAAATAATTCATTCTTTTCCTGTATTGTGCAACAACAACAACAGAAAACTGTAAACAATAAACAAAAGATTCTTGATCATGACCCCCAAAAAATCCACAATTCATTTAGCAATTCACTGTTCGCGCAGTGCCCAGCTGACGAAGTGTACGAAAGTAGAGCACCCATTATCAATATCTTTATCACAAAGGTCACCCGTTGTAAAGATGCGCTAGCTGGCAAATCACGGCCTCCGTACGGCGAGAGGACCGCGTTGTGAGGAGGAAGTGCGAGTACAGTGACCTCGTGGAGCGCACGCACTCTGCACGCGTGTGCGTGCGATAGATACCTCGTCTGATTTATTCACCAACGAACATGTAATTATAGATGCGCGAGGATCAAACGAGATCGAGATCGAATTAAAGGCGAGATTGCTTGTCAGTTGCGCTGCAATTCCACGGGGTTAGAATTTTTGTAAGAGAATTTAGAAGATGTAGAAAACGATGTAAATTATTATTTGACATTTAAATACAAGTGTTAATTATCCACTATGTATTTTCCAACAGTGAAACTATGTATTTTCATCATGGAAAATCTTTTCTATAACACTGTTTAGGAAACTACGCATTTTACAACTAATAATTATATTGGAATAACTATCATTCCATACGTCGCGTATGGAATAAATTCGACAAATCAGAGCAGCATATTAGCGCAATATAAGAAGTATCTTGAATCAGTTTTAATTTAATTTTTTGAATATGAAGTTTGCAACAGTTTTATATTTGTATTTTTTGTATAATTTACAAAATCTAGTTATAGAAAGTATAGCCCACAACAGGTAACGGAATGGCATATCCCACACTGGCAAACTTTTTGCTCGTGTATAATATGTGCCATTCCATTTCTTGTTGTAGAATATACTATAACTGTATCGTAACGAAATGAACATTTCCTTGGAAATCATTAAAATAATTTTATCCAACACCTCTCAATAAATGCTCTATAACTATGGCGATTTTAAACAAGGAAAGTAATAGATTACCCATTAGTGGATATAATTTTGAGGAAAGTCACTAGTGAGTATTTTTATATTTATAACAGTAATAATAACACCTTGGTAATTACTTCGATTGACATTTTAATTTAAAAATTTAAAGCATATGTCACTGTCAAATAATATTTCTTTAATAAATTTTTCATTTATTAATAGGTGTTGGATAAAACGTTATACGTCACACGTGGGCAAAGTGGAATTACCCACTCGATAAAATTATCACACTCAGCCTTCGGCTTCGTGTGCTGAAATTTCTCTCGTGAGTAATTCCTTACTTTGCCCACTTGTAAAGTAAATAACTATTATATACGCCCGTGAGTTAAATGTCACTTAACCCACTCATTTTGCGTGGGTTAAGAGCTTCATTAACGCATTCGTTTTCATTAACGTACTATTTATTATAAATGTTGATAATACAATCTTTTCAATTCTTTTCTTTAGTTTTATGCATGTTCTGTTTAAATAGATGTAAATAAAGATATAACATCAAGTTTTCTCGTAAATTTCCATTTTTTTACATATATTTGGCAGTGGGGTCAATAAAGACCAGTTAAATACGTCATTTTTACTTCTTTGTATTTCTATCCAATTGACGTGTGTATGCAAAATAATAGTTTTCCGTTTGCACAAACCTATGACTAACCAATAACATTTGTCTAAAATTCGTCATTGATGTTTCTCTCAATTCTACGAATAGAAATAATTATATTTTCATTTTGATACTGACTAACACATCACTGATCTGTCACTACGTTCTAACATAAACCATAAATAATGACTCCAAAATTTTTACGTGAAGCATGCCAAATATTTTAATTTACCTTTTCTGAAAATTGATAAAAAGTTGCGTCCGGGACTCCATACCCAGAATTTTGTCACTCAATCAGTCATCACAAAAAAAATTAAAATAAATATATCATCACGCCTTTTACCCATTATGGGTGTGGCACTCTGCTTACGCAGATCTCGGTAAGTGATATATTTTTTCATATGAAGTGCGGTTACCAGCCGTCAAGTCATAGCCCCCAAAGATGTTAGTGGAGGAGGAACCACAGGGGTAAATTTAAATTTGTAACTGTCAGCTGTGGGATTCGAACTGAGGATCTCATGATCCACAGTCCGACACGTTACCACGGAGCTATTTACCCCATCATATTTATTAACAAAAGTAACAAAATGATTAACTTCTGTATCGGATATCTGTAGTAGTAAGATATGACTATTATAATATGCTTGAGAAAAAAAAAGAATATGATAAGCAATTTTCTTGCATCTGCTTCCAAATTTGATAAAAACAAAATTATATGTTCAATAATATATTTCAATAATCATTACTGAAACATCTATTCTATCGTCAGCTTACTCCAGTCATCACACTTAATAAATAGTATATTGTGTCATCAGGAGTAAATGTGATACTTTGGGTGCTGAGCATGTAAGTTTGAACGACGAGCGAAGCGAGTCGAACAATTACATGCGAAGCATACAAAGACACATTTACTCCGAATAACACATGCTATTTTTTCTTCAAACATAACAAAAATAAAATTATAAAGATTATAAAATGCTCAAAACATCAAAAAATATTCTGTCTTATCTAGCATTTCAAGTTGCCGTAGAATATACTGTTTTGTTATTTTTGTTTATTTGTTTCATTTTTAACTGTCAAATTATTGAATTACAACCTAACTATTTTTCATAATATTTTACTTTGTCCGCCGCCGGCGTAAATGTGTTGCCAAGGATACACTTTTACGCCGGCGGCGACAATATTGCACTTCTGCTTGTTGAATACAAATACATAACAACGTACTTTTATGACGTTTGAAGAAAAAATAATATATCATCACGCCATTCCTCATTTTGATTTCGAAAAAGTTTTCAACCCTAAGAGAGTGGCAACCTCAAAAATAGGAGACAAACTTATGTAGTGGAGTGTACATAAATATTTCGCATGGTATCACGCATCCAGTGCTAATTACGAATATAATAATAACAATTTATCCAAAGTGCAAACATCAGCGTAAAAATTTTAAATGACAAGCAATTAATTCCAGTCACCCAACGACATAAAACCAAAAAAACTCTCCACTCTTCGCGAAAGTGAGGAACTCGGCGAGTCGCGCGTGTCAGAGTGTCCGAATTGCATCGGACACAGGTGCGCATTCACGTCATAAATATCGCGCAGCCACAGGTGAACCGGCCACACTCCGCCGACTTCCAGATAAAATCGACGGACCGACTCATGCACGAGTAGATAGAGACAGATTGATGAGATGGTTGTGCTGGGGAGAGAGATGGTGTATTAAGTGATATTGCTCCTCATGCAGGCCTGCATTAAGGTTGAATTGATAATAATTGTAATTGTAATTTAGTTGCCATTTATTACTTGAGAACAATAAAGATGTTTGTGATTGTAATGATGAAATGCAATCGTGTGTAATGCTGACTTATACATAAGCAGATTACTTGCTTACTTATTAATGATCTACGAGACGCACGTGGTTTGAAATAAAAACAAATAGCTGTCACAGTGACAGACCATCGGGAATCAAAACAAATAATACTAATAACAAACGATTTTTTTCAAACAAATTTAAATTTGATTGTTTAATTGTTGTTTACACGTGACACATGTTTGACGTATACATCGTCGACTTATCATGTAAATGTCGTATCTATATGTAACAAAACATAATATTTGCAGGAGATAAACAAAACTTTATAATTTAAGCAATTTTTTTTATTAACATTGGTTTACGATAATATCTATTTAGGGTTTCTGAGGTTGTAGAACTTTTTTGTTACTACAGATTCTGCAATCTATGGGTTTTCTTCTTATACATAATATGACATTAATAACTCATTTTAACAAATGTGAACAATGGACATTAGTATAGTAAGCTGACGATAGAATAGATTTTTCTGTAATGATTATTAATAGTTATTTACTTTACAAGTGGGCAAAGTAAGGAATTACTCTCGAGAGAAATTTTAGCTCACAAAGCCGAAAGGCTGATTGAGATAATTTTATCGAGTGGGTAATTCCACTTTGCCCTCGTGTGAAGTAAAACGTTTTATCCAATATCTCTTAATAACAAAAAATTTATTAAAGAAATATTATTTGACAGTGACACATGATTTAAATTTTAAAAATTTAAATGTCAATCGAAGTAGTTACCAAGGTTTTGTGTGTTACTATTATTGTTATAAATAAAAAATACCCACTAGTGGTTTTTCTCAAAATTATACCCACTAGTGGGTAATCTGTTACTTTCCTTGTTTAAAATCGCCATAGTTATAGAGAATTTATTGAGAGGTGTTGGATAAAATATCTTATTGAACACAAATTTTTTATCAAATTTGAAAGCAGATGAAAGAAAATTGCTTAACATGTTTTTTTTTTAATTGTATTATTTTAGTCATTTTTTGCTACTACAGAAGTTAATCATTTTGTTACTTTTATTAATAAATATGTATAATAATATAAATATTATTTTTATACTCCTGTATAAATATATTCCCATTATCTAAATTTTTTCAATGAATTATTGTACCCATAATTAACGACACCGAATTATGATTCATAATTCACTCTTCTCGACCAATCACAGAGTCAGAAATCATTAATTCACGGTTATTTTAAAGGCGTGATTTTAATCACCAAGCAACGGCCATCTGACAATTGTCAGCTGTCATTGTGTAATTTTATGTTGATTTTTTCAACGTGTATTTTTACAACGAATTTCGATGATTTTCAAAAGTGATTTACGAATTTACAGGGGTAGAAAAAGTATAGTATTATATTCGGGATTATGGCCATTATTCACTTAGATGATTTGCATCACTCGCCTACGACTCGTGACGCATATAGGCAACAGCTTGGCAGGTAGCGTTAAAGCCGGATCTCTCGATAACGCAAGTTAAGCAATGCTGCCCGCGGTCAGTAGTTGGATGGTGTACGAAAACCCATACTAGCGAACACTGCGTGCTGTTGTCACACCACCGAAAACAAGGTTCCGAGGCGGCACATAACCTCAGCAATTGAGACCGCTTAATTAAATAAAATAGCATGTTAGTTGTTTCACATACCACTGGTGGCAGCACCTACAAGAACAGCTCTGTCGAGTGACAGATTCATGGCGTGGTTCTGTCTTTATATTTTATTGTTTAAAATGGCATAAAAAAACGACATACTTGTATTTTATATACCTCAAGTTTACTTCGGAATGCTGTCACTCTGAGTTGAACATTCTATTTGAGTTTTGCTCAATTTGCTTAGCCTCAGTCGCAAATATATGAGCTCAAAACAAAAAGTCTTGTGCCAACTTCTAGTAACATAAACATACCATTATGTTTGACTGTATTATAATCACTTGTTTATTATGTTGTTTAGCATTTATAAAGAGACTTTTTATGAACTAGTCAATAGAGTAAAAACAATAAACATCTTGATAACCAACAACAGAAAATGCACACTTAGCATCATCAAATTTTTTTATGTCAGCCTCATGTGACAGATATAATTGTTATTCTAAGCTATCAAAAATAATGTGCAATACAGTCGAACATGAAATATTGTCTGTAATACGAACATAATATTATAAATAGTATTGGTAACATCTGTTATTTGAAACTTCGTTCAAAGCTAATAAAAATAAGAATGTATTGTTTGTATCAAGTAAATCTCCACATCCTATTTTGTAATTATGACCAAAAACAAATCAGTCCTACTCATTGTTATAAAACTAACAATTATTAAGTTTCGTTACTAAAAACAGATATTGTGAAAGTGGTCAAAACGGATTCATTCATTTCCCTGAAAATTTCGATTTTGTTATTGTTGATATGGTGTATTTTGCACGTGAAGTGTATTCCTCTTAAAGAAATATGTAGAATAGTAGCCAATTTTTCTGTCATGATCCAGAATTCATTGCTTAACCACGGTTCGATTAATTGAATTCTTTATAGTGTTGTTAATCGCAGAAATGACAAACACAAATATGTGAATTACATAATATCATATTGACCTGCATTCTAACGATTTTTTCGTATAGTAACTCCTACAGCCGAGCCTGAGAAACTTGTTACGTATTATAGCGAAGGCACAGGTACAACATTCCTTGAAAGTAACCATATAACAACGTGCATTCTTATACACATCACATCATGCTGTATATTGGACTTTTATCCGATCTGACAATACCTTACAGATCTTCCTATACAATACGCACGATATATCCTTTTTCTTCCACACAACAGCAAAATAAACATTCCTACGAGCTGTGGCATCCATCACTTTTGTAACTTGAAACGGTTAGGAAACAATTTTAGTATTTTTGAGCTGATCGGTTTATAATTTTCGTTTTTAAAACTTGGAACTTTGAAACTTGAGATTTAAATGAGGAAATATGTCTAGATTAAAAATTACTTAAGGTAAAAATAGTCAGCTCAGATTAGTCACGTATATCATGATTAAGTTTAAGCTTCTTAAAAATCATTTGAACTGCGAATTTTTCTCACAGCTGTCATTCGTCAAAAGAGAAATTGTAACTGTAATCAAATCAAATTTAATTCACTTTAAGCGCCGTAGTAAGTTTGTCATGATATATTTATTGCAAAATTGTACCTTTTATAAGGGTATTTGAAAATGCGGTAAATAGACCCGTTGTAACGTATCGAGATCTTCACTTTTAACTTAAAAGCTGGATTTATAGTTTACATAACATAGCATAGCATAACATAATAAATTTTGTAGGTTTTATAGTATGAAATTATGTTATGTTTTCAAAGCATAAAAGGAAGAAAAAGATTCTTTCGAAAATGTTCTGAGTATCCAAGTACGATATTTAATATTGTTTTCGCATTGATTTGTCCATTTGCAAGTTACAATTTTGATCTTTTGTAAAATATTATTTTTAGTTTTAAAATGTATGATGATATTGTAAAAGTAGTTAATTCAGAATTATGTGCATTTTTAGTTTCCTTTAATCTATTTTCTAGAAAATATAATAAATGTATAGAAACACATAAACAAATGTCATTCATTACCTTGTGATATAACCTACAAAACATAAACATGACAGCTGCGAATCGTCACTAGGTATCCGAGTGTTTCCGATAGTGTCCGAACATTACCGGAAAACATAACATAGCATAAGAAATAAAATTTGGTCATTTCTTATGTTATGCTATGCTATGTTATTTTATGTAAGAGAACTGTAAATGCTCTTACGTACTTGCGTGTATTTATATTTTTACTATGCTATGCTATGTTATGCTATGTAAACTATAAATCCAGCTTAATATATCACTTACCGAAATCAGCGAAAGCAAAGTGCAGTCAGAATGAGCAAATGGCGTGATGCAAGTTTTATTAATTTACTATAAAAATGGAACAAATAAATAGTAAATAAATATATTATTGCGCCTTTTTCTTATTTTAAGTGTGGCATTTTATTTTTTCAGATGTCGGCAAGTGATATGTGTGTCCACGAAAGGTCGTTAAAATTGTAAAATTAAATTAATAATAGTTATTTATGTATCAAGGCACTAAAGTTCAATTTTTATCACGAATGTGGAATTTAGTTGCCGAGGCCCGTAGGGCCGAGAAAAATAAACCATGTGAGTGATAAAAAATAACTTCAGTGCCGAGGTTCATATTAAGTTTTATTTGAAATTTAAAATTCGAAAAACTGTAAAAAAAAATTACAATATAGGTTAAGTTTATACATCTGTCAGTTGTCAATTGAAACTGACAGTCGGTAAATATATGTTTATTATAAATGACAAGTTAGTTCGTTGTTTGACCGCTGTCATACAATATAAATACAACACTGACCAAGATCTGTAGAAGTACAGAACTCGCCAAATGAAGGGGAAGATCCTGTAATATATTTATCTTATTTATTTATTTCACTGACTCACAACGCTTGAGAACAAACTGTTTAAAGATAGGAAAACAGAGTGATGATATAGTTATATATTTATTTATAATTATGAATGAATGTTTAGATAACATTCACACATTACAACTTACGTAAAACAAAAAAAACATATGTGATAAAATAATCTATTTTTGTCCGTATATATTTTCCTTACGTACATAACACACGTGTATGATAAACCGCAATTCACGAGAATCGAATCAAATGACGCTAGTGCAGAATTTCCCGGAGCGTAAATTTCCCAACATATTTTCAATTTCCCGGTGATTACAAAAACGAAAATCAAAAACTTATGCAACTTTCAACTGATCGATAAGTCATTACCAAAGCGTAATCTCACTATCTAGTCGGCTGCCCTTTACCGTCACCGGAAATGACGTCATCATGTGATCACTGGTCACGATCACGTTTACTCGCCGTTGCCATGGTACAGATTCTGTTTGGTCATCGCCATGTAATTGAAGGCGGAGAAAAACAGTACGGAACAAAAAAGATGAACTGTCGGAATTTTGTCTATTTCCGTTTGTGTTGTATTTCCGCCGTTAATGTTCTTAATTGGCAAGGAAAATGTTACGTTGTGGCTAACAGTATCTGGCAATGTCAATAACATGACAGATATCCCACAACGATAACTAACTATAGGTACACCTTGAATTTCTTTCTTTTAGTAGTGTGTACAGTTTTTACTTTCTTATGCATAGTATAATAGTATATTGTGTTATTAGGAGTAAATGTCATTAAGCATGTAAGTTTGAACAAATAAAGTTACATTTACTCCGAATAACATGCTATTATTTCTTCCTTCTTCAAATATAGAAAATAGAAATATAAATCATTATAAAATGCTCAAAACTTCAACAAATATTGTCTTATTTAGCATTTCGAGTTGCCTTAGAACCTTATAATATGTTGTTTTGTTATTTTTGTTTATATGTTTCACTCTTTACTGTCAAATTATTGAATTAAAACCTTACTATTTTTCATAATATTTTACTTTGTCTGCCGCCGGAGTAAAAGTGTTACTAAGGGCCGATATTTCCATGTACGAATAAACTTCCGAACAAGTTAATCGTCGAATAAATAAAAAAGCTAGAGCAATAAGTGTCATTTGATCTATGATTTCAATGCGACATTTTTAATTTATTCGGTACTTTATTCATAGATGGAAATATAGGCCCTAAGTAGATAATTTTATGCCGGCGGCAAAAAATTGAACTTCTGCTTGTTGAATATAAATACATTACATCATTACAACGAAATTTTTCTTAATTCCTATATGTATAGCCTTTATATATAATAAATTTTGAAAAAGCAAAGTGAGAGTAACGAAACTTAATAATTGATAATGTAAAAACCTAGTTTGTTTTTGTCATAAGGATTCCATAAATAAAATAATTATATGTGTATTGTGTAAGAAATGTATATTGGTACCTTTTCAGTATCTGTTAAAATTTCCTGAATATATTTCGAGATAAATTTGCAAAACGATTTGTTCATTGCATATCTATTTATGAATGAAGAGAAAAGAAAAATAAACAATCTTTTCCATAATTGTGGTGTAACAGAAAATTATCTACGCGATGTTCAAGTTTTTAATCCTCAGCAATAAAAAAAAACAGTCGACGATGCAGCTCAAGCCTCCAAAGCAAGACCTCATCAAAGTAAAACAAAAACGAATCTTATGATATCCCTGGAGCGCATCTAATCGGATGTAGTCGAGCATGTTCGCGAAACCGAACGCGATCATATGATCAGTAGCTCCTTGTGCTACGAGCTACGTTAACGTTAAGGAAGTCTACATAACGTAAACAGACGTAAGATGTAACGCAGCGCAGTATGAAACAAGAGGAGATACGCTTATTAACTGCTGCAATGGCTCTGACCGGCTGTGGTGCGCAGACTATTTCTGAGGACGTGGACATGAAGAAGAATATTTATTTTTATAATAAAAACTGTTTTACTTGTTTTAATTGATTATGCTGTATCATTGTCAAATTGTTTTGGCTTCCATGAAATATTATTTGCAAATAGATAGATAATTTTTCTAGGAAATATATCTTTGGATGTAATATAGATGAACTGCTTATACACAGTAAAAAATTTGATTTGCGATTTGTTCATTTTGCGCTTGTTAAGTATTTCTAGTTAATATTGACAAATATATTGTGTTAAATTAACAATTTGAACAAATATGATAATTTGTTAAATTAAAATTTAGTCAATTCCGAATTTTTAACAAGAAAAGTTGTTGTTTTTAATTTTATGCTGGATTTATAAAATTATTAAAAAAATTTATATCCTTAGTAACAAGTTAATTTGTTATAATAACTATGATTTAGTGTTCTGCTTCAATATAATTACTAAAATATTTAGTCAAAAACACATAAAAATAAATGTTAATAATTACTATATTCACAAATATATTTTATTTGAAACCGGTACTAAAGTGCTCAAAAATCGTCATTTAATGCTCAGAAAACGTCACTAAAATAACCCATTATACGACGATTTTGAGCAACGCATTGTTGGCAACCGTAAAATAATTATTGTGCAAGTAGGATAATTTTGGCAGATATATGATGTATAGTAGTAAATTTTTACGTAAAATGAAACAATATGTGCAAGAAGAATTAAATAATTAATTCCGATGAATAAATTGAGCATAAAACACATAATTTTGTACTCATATGATTTATTTTTGTGATAAAAAGTTAAACTTTAGTGCCGTGATACATAAAAAACTATTATTACGAAATACACAAAAATAATTTGTTAGTTGCTATCAAATTTGAAACTTGTTAAATTAACAATAAAAAAAATAACGGTGGATCTTCTGGGACTAAAAATTTTATCAATATTGTCCATTTTGAATATAAATATTTTACTGTGTATGTATCAAGGCCGATCCAGGTATTTCTACGATCATAACAATTTGATATATTTCATGAAATTAATGTCTAAGCATACATGAATGAAATAGGTAGAAATGATTCTGATTATCTGTTTCAGTAAGTTTATTTGGGCATTATCTTTGCAGATATTAAAGGATAGAATTTGTTTTGTTGGAGAAAATCACAGTTTGATTTCATTTTCGTGTGAGTTAGTGAGTTATCGGTGGTTCTTCACCCTTCTCTGTGATGCAATCACTGAATTACACCCCCGTTTCACGCACACGTGTGTTAATGTAACAATGCACACGCACGTGTTTTATTTACACGCTATTATTTTAAGCAACAAGTCGGAATTTTCTTCACGGTGAAAAGGTCGTAATTTTTAAAGATTGTCGTGTTCTTACGCTGTTGACTTGTAAATATGCTAACTTAAAATTGCTACTTAAATTGGAGTTGGGCTTTTGATAATCTCATGTTGATAACAAATTTATTTAAAGTAGATAGGAACTGATTACGATATAAATATGACGAATTAACATCTGCTAACAAGATTTGCAATTGCCAATACCACATTTTTCTTACTGTACTTTAATTTTTGTTATTATCGTACAATAGTTACAATGCCCATTTTTGTACACTAATTTGCAATAATTTTACGTGATCTATAAGAGCTCCAAGTTTGACAGACAATTTTACAAATAATAAATTCCCAAAAACAGTTGTTCAAAATTCAATTTTGTAGCATTGTTTTTGAGAAAAACAGTGACACAAAAATCACTTTGTGTACGTGAAATAAGAAAAGACCATTGTGTGCGATTAAATGAAAAAGACAGTATTCATCATACCCTAGTCGAAATTAGAATCTTGGTCCCTTGGTGTACAAAACAGTAACGTTACCTTTTCGCCATCAAGGACGTGTACGTGATTTATTTACTACAATGAGTCTACACATATTTTAGATATTTAATTTCACTAGGTACAAAATAGATGTAAATTCCACCGCTGTCATGGCAGAAACCGGTCTGTCGATGCGAACTAGATATTTAAAAGTAGTAGGATAAATAAGACCGGTGGAGTTTACAATAATATTGGCTGCTAGTAAGAACAACCGATTAAGAGTGATTAACAAGCAGTTGACTAACTTTATTTTACGCTGTTAAGCGTTCCTAAATTATTTTAGATATATAAGCTTCAAATAAAAGACATACAGAATTAAATATTCTACCACTTCTATTTCAAATATTTTTCTCAATAATCATGTAAGAAGGTTTGACAGCTGAAAAACACAGATAGTCAACTGCTAGTTAGTCGCCCTTAATCAGCGTTCTTACTAGCGATCACTGTCTCTTTATTAATCAGGTTCTTAAATTAAATATAAATTATGTATCTTCTACTGTAGAACCTATGAGATTAATGCTATTGGTTTCGCCATTGGTTGTAATCGAAGCGAATCGAATTTAGTGCAGCAATTTGTCTTCATTTATTTCCCTTTTCCGATTGCATCGTCTTCTATTTACTACAATTACTCTTTCCCTCAATCCAGACTTCCAACTTACCTTGGTTGATTCTAAAGGTATTTCTTCCAATTTAATACTTTCAACATACAAATCGTCCTGTCATGTATCGAAACTCATTATAATATTGTGATTCCTTGTGCAATCATTTAATATTTATATATTTTGCTGAACAATGACAATGCACTGACTTAATTAGCAATGCAATGTCGAATAAAAAATCGACGTTGTTGCGAAGTCTGAACTACGTGGAACTTCATATTCATAATGTGAAATAAAATGTGTGTTTTTATCGCATCCTGCGATCGTAACTACACCACTACACGCACGCGGATAAATAATTTGTATGTGTGTGTGGACGGCTAATTATTGCAGGGAACAAAGCGTAAACTATCATTTCAATTTTTATTATGATTATACTTTTTATTGCATTGTTGATACAAAGAAGGACATTTAAATGCTTTTAAAATTAATTAGGTTTTATTTTACCTACTGAACATATAGGGAAATTGTTATAACCGTGTTTTATTAATGATAAAAAATACTTTATTAGTTGGTGCTATTAATCATTTAATCATTAGCAATAACGGATGATCCAATATTTAATCAGTTGTAAACTGATATTTAAATTATTTCCCGTTGAATTCTCACAGGTCTTTGAGAATTTATTAATTTAAATCTGTAATTAATTTAAATCTGTAATTAATTAGAATCCTATCAATCTGTCAATGCTTTTAGACAAGTTTAATAAACACTCTTCATTAATTAATAATCCAAATGTATATTGATCTAGTAATTTTCTGTGTATTTAAATTCCCATTCATTCTAGAATTTTGCTAGTTCGAGTTTTTGCAGACTTAGTGTAGATTTAATAAATACCTAAAGATGACGATAGATCCTGGTACTTTGATTCTTATTTCTATATTATTGTTTTTTGAACAACATTTTTTTTTTGCCGTTGGTGATGTAGTATAAGTACACACAACAAATAAGATAGAAAAAGACATAGCAAAGCAAAAATTAAAAATTAGAAACAAAAACGCCAAGTGGTGAAGAAAAAAGAAGTTGGGAAGAAAGCAGGAGAAAGGGTGAAAAAAAGAGGAGGATTGTAAAAGAGGCGAATACTCAATTAGGAAAAAGAAAAATACATGGAAAATAGTTCCTGAAAAACTATCCGGTAAATTGTGGGTAAGAGAGTTTATGAAAATTTGCCAAACTTTTTTGTATTACATAGTAAATAATCCTGTTTAGTTTCTTAATAGTTGTGAAATTTTCCGAAAATGCGTCTTATATCCTCAGTTTATCGAGTAGTTTATTAAATTCTAAAATACTCTTTTCTGTGTTTACATGTTTGCTACCATTCCCTTTCTATATTGGAAAACTGGATAAATAGAATGGCTCTTATATCAATTTCCGTGTATTATTTATCACTTTTGTTGTATAGTCATAGTCTGTTGCAGACAAATTGCAAACTTTTGAATCATATTGATAATAATAATATATTTTATTCATAAACGTACAATGTACAAGAAAAGGCACAAATATTAATTTCAAAATTACAATATATTAATAATAAGTATTTGATAAATATGCATTAGTCTTCATTCCTGCATATAATTAGCTCTACTAGCAAGACAAATTTTTAATTCATTTTAAAATTTAAGAAAAGGTAATATTTTCGTAAAGAGAGAACTGTCTATGAAACTGTCAATGTTTCATAAAATACAGTTTCTCAATAATAACAAAGTTATTAAGTCACAGAGACCGGCCAATTCAATCAATTGGTAACTTCGGACGCGGTTCGTTCTTATAGGAACTCATCAGCGTAGTGTAATCCACCAACTGCTTTAGAGGCAGTGGCACCGACTGACTGGACCGGCGAGATCTAAAATCCCAACAAGTTGGTAAATGGAACTGAGAAGTAACTGAATATATCCAGAGCCATCTACCGCTATTATACTTCAACGGAAGTAAATGTTTTCAAAAAGAGAAAACTGTCCATGAAACAATAAAAATATAAAGACAATGTTGGATCTTAGATCTCGCCGGTCAAGTCAGTCGGTGCCACTGCCTCACAGCAGTACGGGTTACACTACGCTGATGAGTTCCAGTAAGAAGGAAACGCGTCCGAAGTTACTGATTGATTGGATTGGCCGGTCTCTGTGACATAACAACTTTGTAATTATTCAGAGACTGTATTTTATGAAACATTGACAATTTACTGTCTATATATTTTTATAATATTTTCATGTTTTCTGGTATGTTAATATATCTCGATCATCTCATTCAATACCCCATCTTGATTTGTACTTAGTTTACTTTGTGTTGTTACAAGATATTTTTGAATCCTATAGTATTGTATGTAAGTATGTTTAGTATTAGTGTATTTTGAGTAGAGTTCGCGTTTGTTTGAAACCTCGTTGGTGCGCGAGGCGAAGAGGAAGGCATTGTGGGCCAGGTCAGTGCAGCGGCGAGGCGGGGGCCATCAGTCAGTGTCCGCGGTGCAACGTGCAACCAACACCGCGACCTTGGCGAGGCACGTTCACCTCTACCTCTACCACATACAGTCCTTTCTATACAACGTCATCTACTGTGCACGATGTTAGATTCGCCACGAACTGCACTACCGAAATTGGGTGCGCATCCTGCAGATAAGCGACAAGATGGTTTTGATTCGTGTAATGTTTTTTCTTGACTTGCTAGCATTCTCCAATTTACTCTTTTATCCTTACCTCCTTCACAATAACTGATACACATATTTCATGACAAAAAATATATCGCATAGCGATATATACAATAAGCAAAAAGCAGTGTGATTTATTTATTTAATATTTTAACAAAAATTGGTAGTGGTCTACTGGGAAATGAATATAGAAATGAGAAATAGTTATTTATATATCAAATCCGGGAACTGAGTCCACGCAAGAGGTTTGTACAATATTTTTTGTACGAAAAGTATAAAACTAATAACAGTCCATACAAAGAAATGAAGTTCTTCAAGTAGTTAGTTGGATAATTGTCAAAGTTGCAATATAAATATAAACACATAAAATAATTTGTCTAATATATTAGAAAACAATTAAAATATTTATAATATTTACCGTATTCACTTGTAAATTTATTATATTTCTTATTTATATTGAGATAACTAACATTACATTT
Organism: Poecilus cupreus; assembly: GCA_963942605.1. Lineage (NCBI taxonomy): Eukaryota > Metazoa > Arthropoda > Insecta > Coleoptera > Carabidae > Poecilus > Poecilus cupreus. The sequence goes on from OZ012723.1 coordinate 16,888,917, forward strand.
GTAGGTTATGTATTTTACAGCTGTGATATCGGGCAGATTTTTTTGCCAACATTGGTAACCAAATGCACTAAATTTGTTATTTTTAAATTCAATTTCATTCTTATTCCATCATTGTTTATGTAAAGGAATGTTTGAAATACTATCTTATTTTATTATAAATATAATTTATTAATAAACGCTTTAGAAATAGGAATGTTTTCGTCGAAATTTCCCGGTTATCTTTCCGGTGGAGACTTGAGAAATGGGCATTTCGGACGTTGCTTAGGCAACGCTAAACAACACATTTCAATGTATGAGTACAAAAAAATAATTTAAGTCGTCTATGAATATACCACAAGTAGCATTGAAAGTTACCGCATTGAAGAAAATTGTTTTGTCTGCTATGTCTGTTTAAATTATTTTTTTACTGCAAATTAGTTTGTTAATCAATATCAGAATACCTAATGAGGATAATAGAAAAAGTAACATTAAAAACAAGAGGTGGGAAAATAATAGCATATCCATGTGCTGATAATAATGTGATCGTCTCAAAAAACAGAAAGATAATGACAGAGGACAGGAAATATTAGTAGAAAGAAACAAAATGGGTTTAAAAATAAATGAAGCAAAAACAAAAAAAAAATGCTACTCGAAAAAACTGTTTTAAACAGAGAAATAAAGAAAAATTCAAATATTTAGCTAACAAGTATGGAAAAAGAGGAGCAGAAATCAAAGAAAAGATAATGGCAAAAAATATGCGTAGATTTTATCTAAAGATACAAAAATGAGAATTTGGTGAACTACAATAAGACCAATAACAATGTACGCTATTGAGACTGTGACAATGACAAGAAAAAATGAAGAAGTTTTAGAAAAATAATACGAACAATAAAGATATCAGAAAATGAAACAGAATAAGAATGAAATATGAATTTGAACAAGAGTTGGACGAAGACATTATGAGAAAGATCAAGCAACAGAGTCAGATGGCTTGGACATGCATAAAGAGCAGAAGAAAAGGATGCAATTAAATCAGTAGTAGATAGAACCTAAGAGGAAGAAGAAAATATGGGAGGCCCAGATCAACATGGCTAAAGAAAGTAGAAGATTTTAAAACAACAGGAATTAAAAATTGGTAAAGTAAAACAAAAGAAATGAAGACGTGGAGAGAACTACAAGGATTTAAAGGAAGAGAATCAACGATTGATCCACTCCAACAAAAGGATCTAAAGAACTCCATAAGAAGAGGCGTTATTCCTTATAAAGTTATAATACATAATCAATGGGGTAAATAGCTCCGTGGTAACGCATCGAACTGTGGATCGTGAGATCCTTAGTTCGAATCCCACTACCGACAGTTGCCAATTTAAATTTATTCCTGTGGTTCCCCCTCTACTAACATCTTTAGGGGCTATAATTTGACGGCTGGTAACCGCACTTCATGCGCGAAAATATATCACTTACTGAGATCTGCGTAAGCAGAGTGCCACACACCCATAATGGGTAAAAGGAGTGATGATATATAATCAAAAGTTTTTAAAGTGATTTTATTTTAATTTAATTTCACATTTTATGAATTTGGAATTAATGGGTGGTATAGTATATTCTACAACAAGTAATGGAATGGCACATATTCCACACGAGTAAAAAGTTTGTAGTCCGAGCCGAAGGCGAGGGCTACGGTTTTCGAGTGTGGTATATGCCATTCCGTTACATGTTGTAGACTATACTTTCTATAACAAGAATTTGGAAATTATACAAAAAATACAAATATAAAACTGTTGAAAACGTCAAACTCAAATAAATAAAATTAAAATAAACAGACGTAACCATAGTAACTGAATCAAGATATTTAATATATCGCGGAAATATGTGGCTCTGATTCGTCGAAATTATTACATCGTATGGAATGATAGTTGTTCCAAACAGTTTTTAGTTGTAGAATGTATAGTTTCCAAAACAGTGTTATAGAGTTATAGACAATACTTTCCTGTTTCGTGCCATCTATTTTCAAATCTCGGCAGCGATTTCGAATTGACGTATATTTGTTTTTGTAATTTTATCAGACAATAACAATAAGTTATATGACAATTATTACAGAGAGACCTCTTTTAGCTAACAATTAAAAGTATTACAAATACAATGCGACCGAGCTAATGTCCTGCAGCGAAACAGTAACCTAACTTGTCATTTGTAGTTCAACGTGTATCTCAGTATTCATTTAGGTGCAAAACATGTAAATGAATTCTGTATTGATTAAATATACTGTATCGCTTTATATTTTTGCGACTGCAGCGCTCGAAGCGACAATTAAATGAAAAATACATTTTTATAAATAAAACAAATTATAAATGAAGTCAACAGGTGATGCAGATTATTTATAAATTCAACAAACAACAATTTCACATCATTATATTTTAACGTCGTGTTGTTCAACTCTTCTGACTGAACTATAAACTATAGCATTATTTCGCATTGAATTTATAGCGTTGCGCTGGCCTAGTGTAGGTTAGTGGCACCTGGCCAGTTCGCCAAAACATTCTCTCTGGTGTCTGCCCCGGCACCGCCGCCCCCGCCGCCCACACTTGCACTTTTGTCTGCCGCGCGGAGAGATTTTTTGCCAGTCGCTGTTCATGTTTAATGTTTGTGTTATCATCAACGTTTACAAACAAATTAGCGGCGTGTGAACAAGCTACTGAGCAAGAGTACTTCTTGATTTTTTGTAGTGGATGGTTTTTTTGAAATTGTAATCAATCTGGGTTAATATGGACAAGTTTTTATGCGTTGGGGCAAAGGTTATCGCGAGGAATGAGTTCATTAAATAGTTTCATTTTGGACTTCATAAATTTTTAGTTGTAATCGAGATTCGTTGACATTTTGAGATAGCAGATAGTTACTTTTGTTCTCGACTGTAGTGGTTACTCCATAACCTTTATCTCTAAAATGAAATGAATTGTATTAATTAAATGAATGTTTATTGGTGATGAATTTTTCTTGATTGTTATTGACAAATACGAATCTCATTTGGCTTAAATAAGACATTTAGAATAATTTTTTTTTAAATGTTATGATCTTACAAAGGGAAAATTGTTGCACCCAATTTATTTATATCTTAAATTCTGTTATTTTTATGAATATTTTATGGCAAATAATAACTGAAATAATATCATATTAATTAAAATCACTATCATAAAGATTTCATTTCATAAGAAAATATAGAAAAATGTTTCAAATTATAATTGTAAGTAATATTACTAGTATTCTACATATTTTTGATCCAAATGAAATTTACTCTCATGAGTGGATGAGTATGAATAGAGAGCGGATTATATGCACGAAAAAACTGAATTATATGCGCATATACAGGGTGTTTCATAACTTCGAGTACATACGTTAATGGTATATGTTGTTTGATATGCTGATTAAAAATCTAAAAGAATATTTTTTAAATTCGAAAAATTAAGGTTTGTTTACGTAAAACATTTTTTGTAGTACTGCACTGGATTCGCTTTCCTATTAAACACAAACAATGAAGTAGGTAATCAACAATTTAAATTACATAATACTAGTAAAATAAACAAACAAAATTTAATTATTTTTAATGAAACGATAATTATTAACATAATCATCCACCCAGTGGCAGTGGCAACGAAAAATTTTGGACTGAGAAACATGGAAAATAATTTTGCGATTTAAAAAAAAAATTATTTTTGATTCGTAATCAGCATATCAAAAAACATATACCATTAACTTATGTACCTGAAGTTATGAAACATTCTGTATATGCATTGTTTTTTTGGGAAATATGCACTCACTATGATAAAATATGCAAAAAAAATAATCTTAAATTATTAGATAAAAAGTATAAATGAATGCATTATGAATTTTATTGCACAAAACAGTCTTAATCCTGATTCACAATTAAAAATATACTACCAATATACATATAGACTAAGTCTAGAAACTTGAACATATTATGAGATTATGACATATTTACATAATTACAATAACAATTTTTTTTCAAAATTTTCTAAAAAGAAAGTGAAACATAAGTAAAAGATATATTCAACTGAGAATTCTCGGTCTTATATTCATTGTACTCACTTTTACCAGCATTCTTGTATACAATAAATACCTGCCATTACCGTTACAGAGATTTCTCTAGAAATAGAGTTTATTGATTTGTGTATTTGCTTATTTTATTGTTTATTGCTTTTCCGTTGTATTCTTCTATTTATTGCGGTCTCCTCCAATATTTGGAAATTATCAATGTGTATTACCTGAAATTTCAGATTGTTTATCACTAGACAGTCTTAAAAATATTGAAATATGCAATTATATGCAACTTTTGTAAAAATATGCACAATAATGCCCAAATATGCAATATATGCAATTAGTAATTAGCATTAATTTTTATTATTCAACAGGACATAGTTACAATTACAGAATAACATCAACAACAAAAATATTTGACAATGAAAAATGTAGGAAAAAAGTACAATTAATTAACTCTAATCAATGTAATTCGTCCAGAAAATTGATTTAATTTAAAGATATGCATAAATTAAAATATATGCACTTTGCATATAATCCGCCTTCTAATTATGAATTTATGTCAACACAAATGACCAAGCTCTTCCGTGGTATTCGAACCCACGACCTCTGGCGTGCTAGGCTAGAGACATAGTGCTATGTCACCGAGATCGGCTCTATCTCATTTATTCACTAAGAAATGCCCAAAAATCCTAATAGGACTATCTATCACTTACTGTCAATCCATAACAAACATAATACTTCCCTTACATATATCTATGTGCGGGAGGTAAAAATATAAAATAAATAAATAATATCATCACGCCTTTTACCTATTATGGGTGTGGCACTCTGCTTACGCAGATCTCGGTAAGTGATATATTTTTGCGTATGAAATGCGGTTACCAGCCGTCAAGTCATAGCCCCCAAAGTTGTTAGTGGAGGGGGAATCACAGAGGTAAATTTAAATTGGCAACTGTCGGTAGTGGGATTCGAACTGAGGATCTCATGATCCACAGTCCGATACGTTACCACGGAGCTATTTATCCCAGATAGAATTTAAGATACAAATATGGCGAATTAAACAATTTCCTTTGTATGATTTTAACTAGGCCAAATGATTATTCTGGGCTTGTACAGTAACAAATTCTGATGAAATTGATTAAGTTTTCTTTTCGTGATATCGCGTTATAAAATTAAATAAAACATCTATTTGTATTGTACTATAATGACATGCTAAATAAACACTTAACTTAAAAAAAATTATTGTAATCTTACAATTTGTGTTATTACCAAGACTAATCGTTAATTGTCTACGATTTTTTCTCATGCTCCACAACACATTTCGTGTAATTACCATTACTTCACTTTCGAAAAATTATAATAACCAACTTAACGTATTATAAATAGTGTATAATTATGTAACACGCCTTAACGTTACACTAACATACATACATACGTACACACGCATCTGCGTATCATTATATGGGCTCGTTTACTCTCTTCACTACTAGACATAAAGGCCCGTATACATCAGCAAGGTGATCGATTTATTTTAATTAAAATAAGGCTGTATTTATATCGTAAAGTTTATTTACACGTTTCGTATCATGCTTTTATAATTAGTACACTTTAATTGTTACTTCATACAAATTAATTTTTTTATTCAATTAGCAGTTTAAATTTGTTGATAGGTACTATTTTATCATTGTAATTAATATCTAGACAAAGCTGTAATGAATTAGTAACATAAAACTCTAGCATAACGTATGTTAAATCAACGCATCGATGAAATACAGAAATGTTAATTTTATGTTTAATTTACAGTCATTGCTTACGACATTAATAATTTATTTTTATGTATTTCTGCGTGCCATACTGGAATTTGTATTTCCGTTTTAATTGTATACATTTCTTTCTCATGTTCTTGAAAAAACAATTAATTATTATGTGTTAGAGAAAGAAATAATCATATTTGTTTATATGTCGCGCCTAAATCATTTATACTCGTATATTGGTAAATATATAAATGGTATATCAAAATATAAAGCAATATTGGTATAAATCCCAAGACACAGTAAAATAAAATACCTTCAGCCCTAGATATATTATCAAATAATGCATTAGGAACACGGACCACAACTATTAAGAAATGTTCATCCCTTCAAAAAATTAGTTTTATCTATGACCGTTGTTAAAAGCGGCTCTTTTAATGGTTGCTTAGCAAGGTAAAGTGTCACTTTCTGATATTGTTAAAAGTAACATAGCAACGTGTTAAAAGTGATTTTATTTTTACTTTTTAATCAACAAATATTACCTTAACTATCAAAATATCATTCTACATTTTTTAGTATTTACTAATACACTAGGAAGATCGTAGATAAAATTTTGTATGATGTACATGTTAAAAGTGATTTATTTAGTTTGTGGGGTTGTTTCACTCGGCTTCGCCTCGTTTCGCAAATTTCACCACTTACTCATAAAATCTCACTTTTAACACTTATACATAAATAACTTTTTCAGTGTCAAGAAATGCCATTTTACAAGCGTTGTTTCGTTTTTTTTTTCAGAAAACACAGGTTAGCAGATTTAAACGAAAATGTCAAAATATAATTTTTCTTTAACATATTGTTATTCGTAAATGGTGACAGTAAGAGCAAAATGGTTCAAACAATAATCGTAGATAATAATATTTGAAACATTATTATAATAACAAAAATTGTCATAACTATAATTTACTGAGATGATTCAACATAACTTGATAGGGGTTCAAATAAACTACCACTTTCGGTTATTGAATTATTACCAAAAACTAATCAGCTCTTCCCAAAGGGATACAATTGATATGTACAAAATATCAAAATTTTCAGTGTAGTAGTTTTTGAGAAACCGTAACTCCAGAGACCCACACAAACAGACAGACACACACACACAGACATTATCACGAAACTAGTAAAATTGTATTCTAGGGACCCTAAAACTTGCTCATCCACTGAAAACTCACTACCCAATTTTTAGCATGATTCCTATACCTCCCTCACAGGCTGTGGTGGGAGGTAAAAATGTAATCAATACTACACCTTTAATTATAACAATTATTTACTGAGATGTGTTCAAAAAACTTGATTGGTCTTCAAATAAACTACCACTTCCGGTTGACGGATTGCTACCAAAATGTAACCAACTTGTAACAGGAATATCTATGTAATTTTAAAACAATATCGTCATTATATTTTGAGTTATCATTATCGCAAATTTTTACATGTTCATATGTTTGCCTCAAATTTTCCTGTTTTTTTAAGTTTTAATACTTTCGTGAATTATCCCATTCTTCTCGAGCTGAAATTGAAATGTAACTAACATAATGACGTCAGATATAAGGCAGTTTGTTGAAAATGTCAGTGGTGCTAGTAATTTTATAGTTCTTGCAAGAAATATGAATATAAATATGAAATGATCCGACAGCTGACGTTGAAACGAATTGAAATATTGCGTGAATGGTAAAGACGATAAAACAAAAATATATAATTCTTTGTCTGACACGCTTCTAACTTTACAATAAATTTCCAAATCATGAATAAAATAATAGCAATTCTAGCAGAAGAATCCAGTAATTTGAGTTGCAAGTAATGAAACATTAAATGTTACATTACAAGCATCCGCGTCCGTATGTTGCGCGTAATTTCGCCCATTTGAAATAACAAGTATGTAAATGTAAATACCAAGAATGGAACCCATGCCACTGGGCAGTGACCAGTGCAAGCACCGAGCAGTGATTATAACAACATTTAACCGCGGTGTGTTAGAAGAAAAGCTTCATTATCACATGTAGCTGTGTTGTTCCAAGTTTAAAGAGAACCCAAGCACCAGGCACCAGGCTCGCTGCTGTCTTACCACTGCTGGTGGGTATGTGTGTGTGACCTTGTGGTCAGGTCCATTGACCTACGTCCGTGTCTGTCGCCACTTGCGAGTTGGTCGTCGGACCCAGCGATGCAGTCACTAACACAGCAGTGGTTTTCGATGTGTTTGTGCCTTAAGTATGTTTGTATGATTCTACATGCATGCACTACTTTTCGTTTTTTAATGTTTATAGCTGCGCACTACGATGATTTCGGCTCTAACTTAGTAATATACTCGTAAGTTAAGTGCGTAAATAATATTGTTTATTAAATAAATAAATAAATGCCGATCTCGGTGGCGTAGTGGTTATGTCACTAGCCTAGCACGCCAGAGGTCGTGGGTTCAAATCCCACTGAAGAGCATGGTTGTTTGTGTTCACATAAATTCATTATCATCCACTCATGAAGCGGCATATGACCATAGTAGTTAGTCCGCCTCCCATCTTCATAAAAATAAATAAATAAAAAGATTTAGCAGGGCAACCCATAATGTCCCACAACTTTTAGTTTCTAAAATTTAAACAGTACTGAAAATAGAAAAAAAAAATGATTCATATTTGGCAACGGCCATGGCCGGATGCCTTGATACCGGTTCACTCAATAACGCAAGTTAAGCAACACTGGTCGCGGTCAGTAGTTGGATGGGTGACCGCTTTGCGAAAACCCATACTGCGTGCTGTTGTCACACCACCGAAAACGAGGAACCGAGACTGCATTATAACCTCAGCAGTTGAGACCCATTGAACATTAAAAAAAATCTGTTGTGCGCAATACCTCCCGCCATAGATTTTTTATCAAACAATGCAGGAATACGGGCCACCACTATCAAGAAATGCTCATCAATTATGACACGTCAAAAAAGTGCCAATTTTCAACCGTTATTTTGTTTTTTTTCAAGAAGCATAGGTTTGCAGATTTAAACGGTAACATCAAATATTATTTTTCTTCAATGTGTTAAATAAAGTATAAATATATCATCTTACGCAGATCTCGGTAAATGATATATTTTTACGTATAAGGGCAGTTACCAGCCGTCAAATCATAGCCCCCAAAGATATTAGTAGAGGGGGAACCACAGGAAAATTTAAGGTGGCAACTGTTGTAATTCGTATTCTGGAAAAAAAACTGGAAAGCAACATTTTGATTTTGATTCATTTCATAATTTTGTGCGTGACGTATATCGTTAACATAGAGATTGGATTGCATTTATTGTTTACGTAACTTTTTATTTTTCGTTTTTTTTTTACAATTTGACATGACAGTTTTGACAGATATTATAAGAAATTATTTTTGTTGTTGCTAAGCAACCTTTAAAGCATGGTGTGTTTTAATCATGTGTTTACGCACGCTGTAGCGTGTTTTAAACACGGATTAAGATGTAGGTATAATAAAAAAAATTGTTGTTACATTGTAACTATAGCAAATTGTTTGTTTTTCTTTTTACTTGGCAACTAAATGTAAAAAATTAATAAATAAAAATAGCTTGAATTGAATCATTCAACATGTTTGAAGACATAGATAGAATACAAGTAAAAGTAAAAAAATCTATATATCTTGCTTCTACAACTCATTTTCCTGCTAAATATGCCTTCAAAATGTTCAAAATTTGCCTATAAAAGCTAGCTTCAATGTAATCGAGATTAAACAACATGGTGCTGTTTAATCACTAATCTAAAATGCACAACAATGGAAAATGAGACATTTTGATTGGTCAAATTTGTAATGAGTGAAATAATCGCTGTTATACCTGAATCCATTTTCCAATGACTAAATGAGAAAAGAGAGAACGTAATAATTATAAGTTTTGTGATAATGTGAACAAATGAATTGATTTTGTTATTTGTTTATAACTGTAGAGCCGAAAGTGGAAATTTGCTAGATACTCAAAACAATAAATTCAATTTATATCAAATATAGAAACAGCTACATAAAATAGTTTCAAAAGAAAAATTATAGCAATAAAATATAATATTTGAAATTTTCGTGTATTTGCTTTCAATTTTGTGAAAAACTGAATGATATGTTTTGAAATGTATTTGAATATCTATAGTATCAAAAGTCGAAGTAGTGTTAGATTTGTGAATGGAGTGGCATCTGGGATGAGTAAGCGCTGTAAAATGTAGGTAAAAATATCTTCTAACGGACTAAATTTGATGCGTGGGCGGTGGAAACCAGTGCGATGTGCGGCTCGCGGGCCTCGAGGTGATTGTGTTTTGTCATTTCACTTCCGCCCACTCGACCCTTCGCGCCAACGTGCGACACAATCATCGCAGCATCAAGTGAGCGTAGGATCACAAGATCGCAAGAACAGTTGAACACACCCATGGCATCGACATCCAAACAAAACAAAAACACACGCGCATCGAGTGACACATTAAACAATCGAGCATCGAGTCGCGTAACTTTCGTTTGTTTATGTTGTAAGTCGTAAGTAGTCGGTGTCTTGGCGTTGAGCGAGTGGGGAAACAGCTGTTTGACAGCTACAGCTGCTGTTACTTGCAAGTGGGCCGACTTGCATTGCCTGCCTTGATCAGCACAAAAATCACACCCATTGTTATTCAATTGTTATTGAACTATGCATGCACGCATGCAGGTAGGATACAGTCATGTGCTGTGTTGCTATACGCTCCTATACGTGGTCCGTACAGCTGGTCTGCACTGAACCACTTTGTCAAGATATCAAGTCTATTAAACTTAGAAAGGAATTACGACCATACATCGAACAATGATTAAGATGTTATTTTGATATGACTGCCACCTTTAAATGTGATTTTATTCAACTAATAAATAATAGAAGTACAACATTAAACATTCATCATAATAACTGCCAGTTACATGAATAAGTTACAATCAGGATTTCAAATACTAACAATGAAAGTTAGTTCACTTTTTCCTGCCAACGCTACGTATAACCTTAACGTGTATAGTTTATTTAATCTTTTAAACTTCATTATTAATTTTACAGGTTATTGGTACTTGTTTCCTATAAAATACTCCCGTATTCACACACTTTTCCCAGCGGTGTTTCCATTTCGCAAAGCAGTCCTGGGTAGCTTCATTTGAAATAACCTTTAATGTCTGTAACGCATGTATTTCGATGCCATCAATAGTCTGAAAACGGTGTCCTTTCGCCACTGATTTTTAATTTCGGAAATAAGAAAAAGACGCAAGGATCTAGGTCTGGTGAGTAAAGAGGCTGAGAGAGGAGCACAAAATTGACGAATTGTAGCAAAATGGGAGGTGGCTGAATGACTAGAGATGATAAAAAAGAAACTTTAATAAAGGAAAAGAGAAAAAACAGTCATGGTTAAATTGGGAGCGGATGAAATGTGAGCTTTTCAATCATAACACTCAAAACATGAAACACATGTAAAAACGGACTTTTATTGAAGCGACAAAACTTATTAATGACTATTTTAACGTTGCACTAACTTATATAGTATATATACATATTTTTTCTACAATCGTTGCACAATATCGACATTGTTATTCCATTTTTGGTTAGGAAATGTTCAAAATTGTCGCTCTAGGGCGACAAAGTGACATATTGTGGCACTAGTGCGACAAAAACAAAACAAAAATAAATTAGGTAAAAGAAGTAAATGATGCATTGGATTTTTCTGGTAATAACCTTGCTATTGCAAATACAGGCATACGTACATACACTTCAACTTAATCACCATAAACGTATTCACTCTGTAGACTTTATGTCAAATGTACTCCATATGTCAAATGTACTCCATGTGTCAAATTATGATTTCTTTGAAAATTTTTATTTTGTTTATAAACGTTGTCATGATTACGGTGACATGGGTAACTACAATTTTACTGAATTGTTATAGGCGTGACCAAAGATAATTTTGAAAATTAATTTTTTTCTACAGCTTGACATTGTTCAACGATTGTAGAAAAAATATTGTGTGTATCTCGTCGGATAGAGCTTGTTCGGTGCACTTGTCGAGTTGTTGATCTCGGCTTCGCCTGTTTCCTTTAAAACAACCAGCGCTTTTTTGTGCGAACTAATGATTTTAGAGAAAAATGTTATATACAAAAAATGACCAGGAAAAAGGCCCTATTTAATAGAAATAACAAACAGAAAATTAAACCAGTAGTTTTCAAACGATAGAATATAATTATATTTTTAAAATAGTAACCTATATAAATTTTTAGTCCATAGATAAGTAGGCTATGCAATAAGCAATTGCAAACAAATGACACAGGTGACAGATAGTTTTGTTACTTCTATCAATAAGTGTTTGTTTTCGTAATTGTTATTTTAGATATAAGAATGTTGCCACCTAGGCAATAATCGTATTAATAGTTGTTTATTGCATAGCATACTTCAATATTATAAAATTATTTCTGATTTTTAATACCATTTTTCTCAATTGTTATACAACCTCATATCATATTTATATCGTTGAAATCAGAAAAATATTCTCTATCTAATGGGCTAAAAATTTATATAGGTTACCATTTAAAAAATAATAATTTTATTCTATCGTTTGAGAACCACTGATTGAATTTTTTATTTGTTATACCTATTACATGAGGCCCTTTTTCCTGGTCATTTTTTGTATAAAACATTTTTCTCTAAAATCATTAGTTCGCCCAAAGGAGCGCTGGTTGATTAAAGGAAACACCGTGTATTGCTTTAAAATAATCAAGTGATTGCAAGAGCCCATAAATCCATAACAATAATTGCTTGAAATTATCGACAATGCACAGTAATTAATAAAGCAAGTTTCATTGAAAATATCCTGGCAATTTGAAATCTAACATCAATCAAATAGAATAATACAGGTAAAAACCCGGCGTTTCGAAACCTATGCAGCGGCTCCGCTTGCATCAGTGCGTTGCACAAGCCTCAGTCTCAATCCTAAACACCCAGCACACCTGAACTGAACCTACAGCGTTGCATTGCACAAACCGCTCGCTAATGCATCGCCTTGAAGTGCCTGATGCTGACGCACTAACCGCTGCAGCGATAGTGCAAATGGGTCAAAGTTGTATTAGAAAAGGTTATTGCAGTCGCATGTGTCCGACGAACGACCGAGTCGTTTCCTTCTGTAAGAGCGAATTTATTGTTGCGAAGATGTTTGCGCTTACTTCATGAAGTGTCATGTCAATAAATAAAATGCTGTATGTTTGTGCAGAATTATATAATTATTAGTCAGCCAAGCAAGTAATAAATATTCCTGTCAAACAATCGAAGAGCTATTTTTCCTGTAAGTTAGATTCATGTCTATGGAACCATACAACTTCTGTCAATAACTCGACAATTTTGTGATGCAAGACTAGCTTCTGCTTTTACAGTTCTCTGGGTATTATACAGCTTAATCCATACAAATAAACTTTGGCTTAATGTTATATATTACATTAACCCATCAATGCCTATAGCGTATGATAAGATCATACGTTAAAGATGTCTCACTTTAAGTTTATGTTTCTGCTACACTATAGCATTTCAAACTGGATGAACTATGCCAGGTTGTTCATTTGATATTGTTCTGTATATTTAAATGTGAAATATTTTTATACATAATTATATTTACAAGTTATCAACACACAGAAATATTAAATCAATATTTAAAGAAAAATAGTTCTGGGCATTAATGGCCAGTTGCACCAACAAAACTTAAATTTTAAACTTTGCTTAACTTGACAAAAGCAAATCGAATGTTTCGCAGCAATGTAAATTATTCCATAAATAAATAAATATAAATATATCATCACGCCTTTTACCCATTAAGGGTGTGGCACTCTGCTTACGCAGATCTCGGTAGGTGATATATTTTTGCATATGAAGTGCGGTTACCAGCCGTCAAGTCATAGCCCCTAAAGTTGTTAGTGGAAGAGGAACCACAGGGGTAACTTTAAAATTGGCAACTGTCGGCAGTGGGTTTCGAACTGAGGATCTCACGATCCACGGAGCTATTTACCCCATAATTATTCCATGTAATATGTAATTTCGATTTGCTTTTATTTATTTGAACCAAATTTAAAGTGTAAGTTTTCTAGGTGCAACTGGCCATAATGATGTCACATTGGCATTCAAGTTTAGAATACCTACTAAATAAATAGTTATTTGTCATATCAGAGAACAAAGAAGAAGTCTTTCCTCTCGTGTTAGAAACAACATTTTTTCACATGTTTCTAAAAACGATTTGCTCGGACCAAAAATACACTTTGACAACAGAACTTACACGTTAAAAGTTAGGTTATCAGACGCAAGGCGGTGTAGCAATGATGCCAATGAACATGAACCAATCTTAAATATAAATTAAAGTTGTCAAATTGTAATTGAATCTAGAAAAAGAAAAATATGTCATAGTTGTAAGATAAAATAAAATTAGGAATTTATTTAAAATTTGGAAAGAGAAAATAAATAGTAAGATGGGAAGAGGTATGAGGATCGAGCTATCCAAAAAACAATCTTAGAGCTTCGCAAAGAAGCAATGTAACATCTTTTTAATTAAGCTATGATTCTTCCTCTTAACAAAATCACTGTTTCAGTTTAAAAACATAACCTTGAAAAGTTTGACAAATATGAATCTATTGATATGTTTCTACCTGCTGTTTCAAACATAATCATAGTCTTTGTCATTGCGCATAAACACAAAGTTTACAAACTCCAAGTTTTTGTCCTAGTCATAGTTGTTATTTTGTAGAGAGAGATAGGTGCGCTATCGCTATTTCTTTTTAATGCTGCAGTGTCTTGTAAATTCTATGTTCTTGTCTAAAACTATCATTTATTGATGGAAAATAGAAAAATACAAATTGTGTCTTCGATTCTAAATAAAAGAAAAATTGCTGCAGCAGTGATTATGTTTATGCTTATGTTAATAAATAGAAATAGTCGAAATTTATAACAAAGACACAAACTTAAGATTGTGACTATGTTAAGAGGAGGAAACGTAGCTTTAGAAATATGAAAAGAAAGAAGAGAGCAATACAAAGATTTTGTAAGACTGGTGAGAAGACAGATCTGGTTCTAACCGTAGAAGGGCTGCAGGAATTCTTTACGAAGAATGGGCTAATAAATAGTCTTCAAGAAGACCTATTTTTGGAAACTGTTGTAAGAAATTGAATTCGTTCGTTTATTACAATAATATTTGCAAGAATTCTTCAGGACGACTAGGATAAATAGTCTTTAAAAAGATCCACTTTTGGAAACTGATCTAAGGAATCGAATTCGATATTTCTGTTTCGAATATTTTCCGAACTGAAAAAGTAGAAAATAAATCACTTCTTGCACTTAAATTAATTTCGTACTTATATTACAATAATGTTTGCAATTTGTACATGAGCTTTCTTGAAGATAAAGAAAATGCAAGGAAGCTTTTTTCTGCACGCAATAAATTTAGATCTATGATTAAAAATCTCCATAGAAATTAGCAAATTAGCGATAGAGCACTCGTCTGCAATTACACAGGTGAAACATAGAATAAAGAAAGTGAGCGCTTGTCCAAAGACTGCTCAATGTGCATAATTACAGTTTATCGAGTGGATTAATTACTTATCGGTGTTGTAATCCCAGGGTAATTGCTGCTGAGGACGCGGGTGATTTTACATGTGCATGCGGGCACGCGCGAACGCGCAGCTGCCCACTACAGCCCCCAACAGCTGCAAGATGCCCGCCACACGTCATAAATAACTTCACGGCTTCGTAAAATGTCTCGTTATCTGATCGAGAAATTACGAGGAAATCACACTCAAATGTTTCGAATTTCTTTTCATTATTATTTACTCTGCAACTGAGATCCACATTTAAATTGAGCTTCACAAAAAATAAAAGATGCGATCGAGTTTTTTAAACGCATTCTTCGATCTGGTCTAGACACAATAAATCTACGGTGCATGTTTTCTATGCTTAACGCTTGAATTACTGAATTAAATTAATCAACAGAATCGAATAATTTCTTTTGAATCGACGGTATTCGTGTTGCATGAATCCTGAATGGAAAAACTTTGTTCCTCTCGAATTTTTCAGCAAAGCCAGCGTAATCTTATCGTATTAGTTCCCATGGCAACGCTCACTGTTGGTAGAGAGTGTAAACAACGAAAATGAGTCCCTGCAATGTCAGATCTCATCACATCACGCGGTGCAACGCACGTCAGGCAGTATGACGTGACGTGTTATGTTTCTGAGATTTTGTTTCGATCCGACGATTCGAGCTGCAGTTGATGCTGTTTGTTTTTGTATATTTTTTGTTGTTGTTAGTTGCAGACTTTTACGAAAAAGTGTTTATTATGTTTTTAGCGTCTTTTTTACTAAACCTTGAGATGAAATGCAAAAAATGTGCAGTTTTCCTTTGTTTGTGTAGGTATATTTCAACGTCTTGATAATTATTAATTGGCGTGGTAATTTATTATTATTAATAAATAGGCAAATTTGCAAGCTAATTATTTGTAATTGAGAAATTAGTTATTTTGACACAGTATATATTAAAATTAAATTAAGTGCATAATAAATTAAAACATAATATGATTAATTCCTTGATATGACATGCGAGTAAAACATAGTTTTAAAAAAGATCTTGAGTAGAATAATTAATATTTTATAAAAAAAAAATACTTCAAATATAAGTGGTAGATTCTCTGTAACTTTTAATTGAAGTATATTTTTTATAAAATAAATTTGGAACATTGTACAGTGCTTAAACAATTATGGTCAGTTGCACCAACAAACTTGAATTAATTGGATAAGAACAAATCGAATATTTCACAGAAGTTATTCCATATCACATGTAACTTCAATTTGCTTTTATTTCTTTGTGCAACTGGCCATTAGTATAACCAAAAACAGAGCTACTACCAGCTTTCGGAAAACAAATTGTTAAGTTAAAGTTAAATTTTGAGTCAAACTCGCGTGATAGCATTTGCTTGGTTTAGTATCACATTCGAATCTTATATTTAGAATAGTTTTTGCTTTGAAACGCTGGCGTTTTAACGAGTGACCACGGATTGCGAATTGACTAATTGACTGTCGAACAGACATATCGTATCATGTATCACGTCGCACGCATGCAAGCACGCACACACGCTTTGCATACCGTTATTTTTTCACCGAACGCCGCCAAATAAAAACATCGGGACGGCTGCTGCGACCAGTTTACTGTTACGTTGTTTTATACATGCACCGCCTGCTTTGTTTTTGTTTGTAAGTGAAAATTGCTCGTTCTATCCTTCTCTAACACTGAAAAAAAAAGTTGTGTTATAGTCACCGCAACCCACACTACATAAATGTCGTATGTGTCGTCATAATTGTCTACATGTAAGGCGTACTTTTAAAAGAAAATTATATAGGAAGCTCAGGATTAGGTGTAAAAAAGTTTCTCAACAATTAGGAAAAGAATTAGAAGTTTTTAAGTATTATTTAAAGATCTGGGAATATTTTGGAAGGAAATTATACTGTAATGATGGTGTAAAGTAGCAGTTCTTGCAGTTGGAAACTAGAAGCATCAAATTTACAGTTATTCAACAAAAGTGATAGTAATTACTGGGCATGAAGCTTACCAACCGCATGCAATTTCACAATCGACCAAACCGAACGTTTGAACACTACTTCATGCTAGCTTGAAACCATGTCGTGTTAGTAGCGAGCCTACTCGAATGAATCCGAAGTGGATTTTCCTGGCGAGCTCGCCATCAAATGTGTTTCTTTTTTTCTTAATTAATAAAACGTAAAAAGCAAGCGGTGAACGACCTCTTGCGATAGACAATAGCCAGTGCGGCTCTGGACCTTACCACTTCTTGTTTCTGGAATCCACTGCCACTGGATGACATTTACAGCGGAATGATTCCTTGCTGGAACTAATTATTGTCTAGTTGTAATTTGTACTGCAGACTGCTCACTTTTTGAATGAATTTTATTAGCATTTTTCATTTCGTATTTCTGTTTGACTATATGGTTTTTCTCTGTCTGTTACAGTGGAGTAGCAGTGCTCAGCTGCACAGACTGCTCGACATACAGCGGGGGCAGCACCGGGTCGAGCGCGAGCGACATCACAGAGCCGGGCTCGCCGTTCAGCACCGCGTCCAGTCACAGCGAGGACTCGTCGTCACAGCCGCAGCCGCCGAGGTCCGCGCCCGCGCACACCGTGCACCACCCGCCGTGGCCATGGAACAGCACAGCCAGCAGCACACCAAATCCAAGCAGCCCGCCGGCGCTCAAGCGTCTCACCGCTGCCGCCCCTGCCACCCCGGGTGGCAAGCGGCAACGGACGGACAACACACTGCCTCCTGCAGCCCTCACAGCCACCACACCCACTGCCAACAACAAGAAACAAGTCAGCAATAATAACAACACCAAGCGCTTCTCGGACGCCGCCGCTGCCGTCTCGTTCGTCATGGGCGGTAAGATCCAGCAGGGCAAGATCACCGAGTACTTCAAGGCGCAGATGAAAACCAGCAGCGCCGGCGGTAACGCCAAACCCGCCGCACAACCACCACAAGGATACTTTACACTCCTTGATGGACCCAAGGTAAGTACCGTAACTGCGCCACTGATGGCACCGTTAGGGTGGTTGATATTCAACCCTAAGTACAGTTATATTCGTACCTGAGACAATATTGAGTATTGTTCGTTTACAGGTGATATTGGGAAGTCGGTGTGCGAAGCTGCCAACGGACTTGTACAGAAAGCTGGATGTCCATACACTGACGGTGACGGCGTCACCGATGAAGAAGGTTGTGTTAGACACCAAGACTAAGAAGATCTCGCAAGTGATAGCGGTGCCACGGAGTGCCGCGCGCGGCAAGGCGGACGTGGTGGCGTACCTGCACAACCACAACCTTAATCTCAAGGTCAGCTCCACGGTAGTGCCTATTGTCAAACTCAACAACATGCCTTCGAAACTGAACGGGTCTAACATAAACCATAACGTAACTTCACTAAGTGTCGAGACCGCACTGCCTACAGTACCAGCGGCGGTGGCCAAGCCCAAACCGGCCCCACAACCGCTGGTGCCACCCCCAAAGAAATCGCCGCCCCCTTCCCCGCTTACCCCGTTGCCGACGCTGCCTACGCCCTCAGTGGCGGACAGCAGTGGCGGTGGCGGTGGTGGCGGAGGCGGAAATAGTACAAAGTTAGAAGCGTCAACACCTGGAGACTCAGACAGTGGAGTATCGGTTCGGGATGCGCTCACAATATCTGTGGGGGCGACAGCGACGGCGCTGGCTCCGGATGCGGAGCCGCAGAAGTCGCCGATTCTGTCGCAACCTAAGACCATCCGCTTCCCGGCCAAACAGACACAGGTGCAGCGGACTGACCCGGCCGACTCGGGTCTGTGCCGCTGGAACGAGTGCCAGGAGCAGTTTGACACCAGCGGGGCCTTACTTGAACACCTACAGGTATGTCATACAACTTTCTTTTACCAATAATGAAACTAAACTCAATCTTAATTAATAAAATAATAAGTTATTATAGAAGACGATCATGGCGTAATAAAATATGTGATTGTTATAGATAAAACATGTGTATTCACAAGCGACGCAGGAGCACTACGTGTGCTTGTGGGTAGGCTGCAAGGTGCACGGACGCACGTCATGTTCCCGCTCGTGGTTAGAGCGACACGTGCTCGGCCACGCCGGCAACAAACCTTTCCGCTGTATCGTGGACGGCTGCGGATATCGGTTCAGTTCACAGGTAGAACACTCATCCATACCTATATTATTTTCCATAAAAATATAAATGAATCTGTGTTTACAGCAAACGTTAGAGAAGCATGTAAATAGCCACTTCAACGCGTCGGAAAATGGTTCGAATGGCAGCACGCGGAAGTCATTAGAGTCAGGGACCACCAAGCTCTTCAAACGCAACGGAAAGAAACTCCGTTATCGAAGACAACCATGGTCGGGTATGTTTAACACCACCTAACTAAAGTACAATTTATTTAATTGTATAATGATGTTATAGCCCGGATGTTCGATTTCTTCGATGCCGGTATCATGGAGGGCCTACAACACCGACTGGTAACGATGACAGCGCAGCGGACAGCAGGAGAAGCTTGCAATAAAGCACCAGGTGACGCTGTCACGTTACACTCTCAAGTTATGGCCCGCCGCGTAGAGCCCGACGGTAGCAGAAAAGTACTGCTGCGTTGGCATCCACCCGATCTGTAAGTCAAACTCATTCAATAAAAAAACAAGTTAAAAACGAATTGGTGTTATTTCCGCAGCGTTCCGGATGAATGGGTGCTGGAATCGGATTCAACGAGAACCCGGACTGTGTCTATCCCTACATTACAACCGTCAGCCATGGATTCATTGCGGTCCACGTTGTTCCCACCGCAGATCTCTTCCAGTGCGCCTCAAACACAGAAACACCGTCGTAAACGCGTTTCAATCGCAACTAGTTCGTGATAATTCGCTAAATGTTCAAAGTGACTCTGAACTCTCTCTTAAATAAGTGGCTGTACATGTAATCAGAATGTATGCATTATTTCCCGACACCAGAACTTACTGCACCGTAAAGATCACATCTTTTGGCGTAGTAATGTTGAAGGTGCTCTCGGAAATAATCATGACATTACAAATTTATTTGTTCTAGAATGAAGTTATTCCGTCTTCAAGATTTCGATATATGTGAGATTATAAAAATTCAACAGTGTATGTTAGGTTTGTTTTTCTGTTGCAGATTGCATCTAGACTGCTACATTGCAGCTAGCTTAAAAATTAACTTATCATTTTAGTATCTTTTGCTGTTGACACATCTCAAGGTCAGTTTGACAAAACTGTAATGTTTTATTGATTTTGAGTGGAAAAGTGCAAAATATGATATAACGTAGGTACAATCTGGTTACATGAAATTTAGGGCCACATTTGTACAATATGTAATGTTACGGAAATAGTAGAGAATCGGACTGACTGCGGAGTCCAGTTCGCACAGAATGTATATTTTGCATCGTGTGCAGTCTTTCATGTATTTGTACAGTTAGGAATGTATGTATTGTAAACTAGGTAAGTTAGGTTAGGACCATTGACGGATACAACTTGGATGACCGTTGGAAACAACCAGCTTGCGCGACACTGCCAATCAGTGACATGCTATCGAGCAACATGAACTTTTAGATTTAGCACAATTTTAAATGTATATTTTTATTTTCGTTTCGTGTTTTTTTTTTCTACTTACGTTTTTTTTTTTTTGTTTTCTTATATCATTCATGATTATACAGACTTACGATATCATTTTTAAATTTACTTCGAAAGCCGCTTTTTAATGTTATTGTTATTATGTGTTTGTATATTATGTTTATTTTATTTAATGATCAAGTAGGAGTCTACAAATTGAGAATTGAAGGTGAAAATCAAATATTGATGGTTTAGTAGTGAGAGTTTGTTTAATCATGATTCGTATAATAAAATAGTAGTTTTAACGATATAGCTTAATGCAGTTAGTCCAACCGCTAACTGAACGTATTTTTAAGGTAAAACGTAACAAATCAACAAAGGTAGTTCGGTCGTAACTAATAGTTTGCAACAAACACTGCCAAGTGACTGCCAGGAAATAAAACAATTTAAATTAGTGATTAATTATTAATTACATTTAGGGTTGCACTGCCATGCGTTTGTTCTTTGCGTGTAAAATTAGGTAATTCGTTTTCGTCTGTACAGCAGTTTGTATGACAGTGCCATTATGTTTTCTTCTTTTTTTTTTATTATTTTATTTAGAAATATGATTTTATGGGCATGTGGTATGTTACTGCCGTTGATGTAGCATACTTGATCTCTTTTATATAACAGCAATAGAATTATTTAAATTCAAAATATAGTCCAATTGCCGATGTATCGCTAAGGTCCAGTACTTAACAATAATAATCATTCGTCATTTTAACTGTCAATCAATCCATTGTAATCATCAATTAATTGTTTTTAGATACTTTGAATTCTTAATCATTGTCTGTAGGCCTTAGCTGCATCAATGTCATTAAACAAATATACACTTTTGTAATTAATTTATTTAAACTTACAATTCCAGTGAAAAACCACGATTGTTCATTAGATTCTAGACTAACGCCTCGAGTTGCTCACGCTATTATTATATACGTGTTTCTCTCCGAACAGACTGATTTTAAATCATCCGCTTCGAGTATTTAATATCATTTCATCGCGTCATACATTACCGTCACGTCACGTCCCATTTTGCAGATTTTACTCAATTCATTTACTCGGTAATTTATTATTAATTGTGTCTATTTATTGATTCACAATGTTGTGATTTCATTGCGGTAAGTGAGTTGAGTGAGATGCGAGCAAGTAGTTTTGTTTTTAATTCATTTGTTCATGCAGACTTAATCCTTGAACCGTTTGTAAATAGATGTGTTTTTCGTTAGATGATGGCTGGTTGCTAATGGTATTCTGGGAGATATTCACCACACTGATGACTAGAGTAGTTCTGTCCTTCCACTTGTACATAAAAGTAAATAACTCTGAATTCATTGTAGATGCCACAGTATTTATAAACACTAACTTATTCCGCAGACGTCAGTGTAGCAACCATGCATTGTTTTCTATTGTGTTTAGTCATTTTATAAAATTCAACTATAATTAGTTAGATGATAATTTTAATTTTACGATAAATGTGTACATAATTAAGTTTTTCACTATAGCTAACTAGGTATTCTAAAGAGATGTGAAAAACTCGAATATTTTTAAATGTCGGTATATTTCAGGGCATTTTACGAACATGACATTTTTATAAAATGCGTTTTTGTATAAAATTTAGATGAAACCTTTGTGTTCTGATACTTGCAAAGAATGCTGTCTTGTAGCCAGCTGACTAAGGAAGAACGAATTGATGTATTATATTGCAGTTGAATTTTGCAATATACAGTGGAATTTCAGTATAGCACTTCAACAGGTCTGCGCTAAACTTGCGTTTATTGTATTCCTGCTGGTGTCATATCAAAATTACTTGGAATCTAATGGAACGATTACGACATGTAATAGGAACTGATTCATGCTGACCAAGAATTTTTTACTAGTTTTGCATTCATAGAGAAATGTAAATTAAATCTATTTTTTGTACGTATTGTTATAATGACATTTGACTGTATACTGAAAATGCTGTGATACTAAACATACAGTTGTGTGATTCTGCATTCAGCTTACAAAATCTTTGAGAGCACTGTTTTCATTTCATTTCTATTGGTTGACAAATTCAAGACTGCGTTGAGATTTTACCTTTGATCAAATATATTTAATGTTATATGAAATATACTTGCATACACTTCTATTTGTATTTGTAACATTTTAAATTGATTATAAAATTGTTTGTGAAATTGGAAATTGTATCCAAACTGCATTGATGGATTTGTGTCCACATTTACAAAGGTTAAGAGAAGGCTGACACTGTATATTACTAATACGATCAACTCTCAATGAAATGTATAATAACATTGTTTAGATTATAACTGAAAACTACAAATTTCATTGTGAGATTGACTGAGACTTATCAACGGCAATTTCAAGTGCTGTGAAAATTGCGGTTGATGATTCAAACACAAATAGTTACGAAGGAGTTTGAAGTTTTATCTATACATGTTAGTAGATCGATTAGAGTATTTTCATAACAGAGGAAGCAAGGTATGCTTGGGTTGAAATGTGCGACAATGATTTAATCCTAATTGGTGTTTAAATGTTGGCGAAAAATGAATTAGGCAATGTAGAAGACTTGAAAAAGTGTAATGTATACAAGCATTCTGTTGCTTGTAGTTATTCTAAGTAAAGTAAGTAAGTAAATACATATTGTTTGTTAATTTGCTTGTGTGTTGTGTGCACTAGCGCACAAAGGTTAGAGTTCGACTCTTCGTCAATGTCAAACAAAACAAATCGTTAACTACAAGTTGCAGAATAGATTTGTTTCGCTAGGAACACGAGCGCTAGAGTAGTGAAATTGTAAATGAAAGCTGACGAATGAAATTACTTGAATACAATTCCCGATTTTATGATTCATTTATAGCCTATATCATGTGTAAATACCTATTCTTTAACGAATGTTGTCTGTACTGAATTTACTACAGTGCTTTGTGTATACAAGTGTACTATACTACACCTACATTCAGGAACTCATTCACAATCGATTGGATTTATATATTTTAGAAAACAAACAGTTACTACCTCACTTTGACAGTTAAATAATATCCGAGTAGATTATGTATTCAATTGTAAGTTCTAATTTTATTTTATTTGTAAGTATTTAATTCTTTTTATATCCATCCATGGATCGAAGACTGTATGCTGTATTGTCATTTTATGTATTTAGCTTTTTTGGCTAATCAATAATATTACATTTATTTATATTATTCAGTAGACCGTGGTTTGTATCATTTTCCTTTAATTATCATATTATATTATTATTAATTATTATTTTATTATAATGTATTTTTTACAGATACACAATAAAATGTAAATAATTATTATTTTCTTTCATTTCGTTGTTTTATTGTTGTTTTTAGTATCGTTTGTCATTTCTTATTTTAAAATATTTTGTAAACATTAATGCTAAGTAAATTACTCACAAAACTTGTATTAAGTGAAGTACAGACATGAAATCCTACTGAGTATTAAAATTCTTTATATTTCAAATGTTTAAATAATATTATTGTGTGTGTTACTTGCTCTCAGTCGTCATAAGTAGTTATCAGCTGTACTATGACTGAAAACAGAGAGATATGAGCCTGAATGTGTGTAAAAAATCATAAAAAAATATATAATCGTATATCAATGAAATAAAGTTTTATAGAAAGTTAACAGATATTTTATTTCGGAACTACGCTGAATAAAATTCTGTAATTAATGGCCAGTACCATACTAAGTATATTATAATGATAATTTATAATCTTATGAATAATTCCCGTTATGTTTAATAATAAAAGTTCATTTTACAGAGATACTATAAAATCCTTTTGGACATGCATGCAGCAATAAAAGTTGATTTGCTTGCAAACAGGAAACACACAAGTGCTGAAAAAGCATTTACAGCACCTAGCGACATCAGAGATCGAACGCGGCGACACTCTAAACTAACGTTCCTGACACCGGCGTACCTGGCGGCAAAAACTTTAGTTTATATCGTATCGCTGTGAGGAGAGGAGGTATTAGTGTTGTTCTCAAACGTACTTTTACAAAAATATTTTCTTGTGTCAACATGGGATTTTAAGTGTTTTCGTTCAGCATTCCTGACAATTTCGAGCAGAATTTTGCGAGGACTGCAATCTGGATTGCCATAATCTCGCGGGTACCAGCATCTTCAAGACGTCTCCAATCAAGGTAGGTTTTAACATTTTTTCCTGCAATGATTGATGTGTTGGGGTTATAGTTATGTTATTCCTGCGATGATTAATTAACTCCTGTATTTTTTACCGCGTTGAACTCAAAGAGACTTGAAATAAAAGTGTAAACTGTACCACTTGTCCAATCTCGCTATTTTTGCGTATCGATTAATAATCGAATTAAACTTTGTTGCCGATTAAAAACAATAGCACTCATTCAATTCATTCATTGCTTTTTATTTGACAAATAATTATTTGATGAATTAATAATGTTGGTTCATTAATTGACAATGAAAATTTCATTGTTGCGGAAGGGCAACAATGTTGAGTAAGCGCTGTCATTCATTTCGGGCCACAATTCCGGGTTTATTTTCTATGAAATGCGGAAGAAATTCAGTAAATTTTGCAACAAATTCATAAATTAAACGCTTCATAACTAGAAATGTCATAAATGACAGCATATCGTAACTTGCACGTAGGTATATTGCTCTATTAGACAAGTTTTGCTTAATGCCGCGATATTTTTTGCAGAGCATGTGCTTCACTTTTAATTATGCTGATTTAAATTTTTGAATATGAATTAGCCAATAAATAAGTTTTCTCGTAGGTAGTGACGTGACATTGACTAGCGATATATAGAAACAAGCGTTTTCCATTTGTGAGAAGATTTTTTGCGATTTCGGCCGCTGTTAACAATGTTCGCTTATTTGAATTCATTCTTGTTACGGTGCTTTGAAGCTAATTAATACGATAAGACTTTTGTATTCATTTGCACACTTTTAATTACACAAGTATACATGCGCTTGACAAGCACCTTGATATCCTCAATTCGAATACTTTACTAAAAATATATGTATCTCTTACCGGGGTCTGCGATAGCTGAGTGCCACATCCATTTTATTTTATATGTAAGCACGATTAGATGAAATCGATAACACACATAAATAAATTATTTTGGTTAGCAGTAATTATAACGAATTAATGTGTTTTATATTGAATGTTAATAGTATTCATTGGTTAAGTAATTCGATTATTGCTGACAGTTTGGTAAAAATAGGCTTACGCTTGAAAATTGATTATTTACGTAATGTGTACTTTTCAATGACAAAGTAGTTAAATAAAAATGATATGTACATCAACGAACATTATTCATGCATGTTACATATTGGCAAGCAAAAAGATAATTATTTCAGAAAATAACTATCATTATGTATATTATTTACTGCCCTTGAAATGAGATTTCCAATAGAATTTTGCAAAAATACCTTTTGTTATCATCAGTTATTATGATTTTCAAGGTTCAGCAATTTTGCAAAGAGAAATTTAAAATATAATTGCGCTTGGCTTTATCAGTTATTTCCAAAATTCCATTGTTATTGCTATTTTAAAAACAAAGAGCTATTTATTTGAAATTGAAATATTCATTGTTTGTTTATTACTATTGTATGAGTAATTCACGAGCATTTGTGAGAGTGGTAGTGGATACAACGAGAATTTTCAAGTTCAAAGTCGCTCAACTAACTCAATTTGCCTACAACGAAAGAAACGGTCAAAGTGTTCAGATTTCGTTATACGAATAAGCTGTAGATCTCCTGTACTGTCATTGGGGATTACTTTCTTTTACACAGGATATCAAATGCATTTTTCATGACATGAAAGCACTGAAGAAAACTAGCATTTCTTCCTATATAAATATTTTTTTACGACCAAAACAATTGTAGATAGAGATAGGTACACAAACAATAATATTTTTCACATTACGATGGAAAGACATAACAAACTAACCTGTTAATATTAAATAAAATAATAATTATCATTAAACTTTCGCATTGAATAATTTAACAAGAATTACATTAATTTATTAAACAAATGTTTATGGTATTCGATTATTTATAAATAAAGACTGTTAAAGTACATAGTTCATTTCGCTATTTTAACAATTCAACTACATTGATGTATGGTTCTGAATGTTGGGTGTGGATGAAGAAGTATGAACGACGTATAACTGCTGTAGAAATGAGATATTTGAGAGGAGTATGTGGGTATACGAGACGTGATCGTATACGGAATACATTGGTTTATGATGAGTGTGAGATTGAGAAGAATTTTACTAAGAAAGTGGTAGTGAGTCAGTTGAGGTGGTTTGGACATGTTGAGCGACTGTCGAATCAAAGGTTGGTGAAACTAATATATGTGGGTGCGATTGAAGGTGAACGATTGCGTGGGCGTCCGAGGAATAACTGGTTGGGTATGATTGATGGTTTGTTGCGTGAACGAATGATTCTGAGTGTGAAGAATAAACGAGCATTTATGAATCGCACTATGAATGTGGACGAGGCGAAAGTGGTGTCAGGATAGGAATGTTTCGAGGAGATTGATTGTTGGTTGACTGTGTTTCTGGGTTCGTGCTAACGGCTATTTAATTTTTTTATTTCTTAAAAATTGCTGTCACTCAGGGTCAGTTGTAGCAACAAAACTTCATTTAATTTGACAAAAGCAAATCGAATATTTCGCAGCAATGTAAATGATTCCATATGATATGTAACTTCGATTTGCTTTTATTTACTTAAACCAAGTGTAAAGTTTAAGTTTTCTTGGTGCAACTGGCCATTAAAAACAAAAACACAACTTTAACAAGTTGCTGTTAAAATTCATCTAAATATCAATTCATTAAACGTCATAGTATATTAAGTAAATATAATATATCATTTTCATCTCATATGACTCCGTTAAAGCAAGCATTTTTCAGTTGTCCCCCATAATGTTAATATGTAATAATATCATAAACATAATAAAATAAGTATAGTATAACTAAGCTGAAAAATTCGTTGAAACTTATTTGTAATCCTAAGATGGAAGACTGTATTTTCTTTTCGAGAAATAAATAACAAAGTCGCAGCGCTGTGAGGCGTAGCTATGGCAACTACCTCGCGACTACAATTTGTTTTTTCTTCATAACCACAACATACTATGTTTTGCACTGTCTTGAAGGCACGCAGCATACTTATTTATATAAATAAAATTTCAATATCATCCCCTATAATAATATAGCGTAGACTGTTTGCATCTTCGAAGAATTATCAGATTACCATATGTCACGGCCGCAACCCACAATTGCATTTTTTGTTTCGTGAGCGCCAATTGTTTTGCAAATAAAACTACATATATGTGCAGTGTAGGTATGTTATGCGTTATTTATGAAATGTTGAAACAAAATGCTGTTACTGCGATGCGCATATTAATTTAATTAACGGTTGTAATTGCTCCGATGCTGATAGGCGTGTCCTTTTCTCTTCGAACCAGGGCTGGACATTTATTATTTTCTTTGAGCATCTTACTTGATATTTCCTTACTCCATTTTGAATATTTTTAAATGATGTTTGTGTTCCTGTATATTCAATAATTAACGATCAAAAAAATTAGTAAGGTAACGAAATTTTGTAATTATAAGTTTCATGACAGTTTTGAATTTGTTTGTATGCAAAACCAGAAGTGGAAGTTATCTAGACACAAAACAGAATATTCAATTTCTTTCGAATATGAAATCAGTTGCGACATATGTTATACAAATAGCAATAATATTTAGAATAATAGTTATTTGTTTAATTGGGCATCGAAATACCAGATTTACAGCAGAGGCAATGAATGCTGCCGAAGCTATAAATCTGTGTTTGATGCCAAGTTGAACACAATTTTTTTGCCGATTTGGAATTAATGTTAATTTAGTGATTATTTTATATAGATATTTTGAAGGTTATTGCTGTCAAATTACGTTGCCATGCATGTGTTGAACGGTTGCTATGTATTTATTGACGATTGCTATGTGTTTGTTGAGCGGTTGTTATGTAATAGTATATTCTACAACAAGTAATGGAATGGCACATATTCCACGTGAGCAAAAAGTTTGTAGCCCGAGCCAAAGGCGAGGGCTACGGTTTGCGAGCGTGGGATAGGCCATTCCGTTACATGTTGTAGACTATACTTTCTATAAAAAGGTTTTGGAAATTATACAAAAATACAAATATAAAACTGTTGAAAACGTCAAACTCAAATAAATCAAATTAAAACAAACAGACGTAACCATGGTAACTGAATCAAGATACTTCATATGTCGCGCTAATAAGCTGTTCTGATTCGTCGAAAATATTCCATACGCCGCGTATGGAATGTTAGTGATTCCATAACAATTTTTAGTAGTGAAATGTCCAGTTTCCAAAACAGTGTTATAGAAAATATTTTTACAACCTAAGCATAAAAGTGACACTTTACAGACTGTTAGCAGCCCGTGAAGTGTCATCTTTAATGTAAATCGGCAAAAAAATATATTATTAGCAATTGTCTGAAATGAGGTAACATATATCGCGAGTTTCAGCTAAGATGTCACTTTTTATTTCCTGTCATTAATGTAATACAACAGTAAAAGTTTATAGTCAAAATTGACAAAATATTTAGTCCCAGACGATACACCGTTAATTTTGGTAATTTAACAAGTTTCAAATTTGTTAACAAGTAACAAATTGTTTTTGTGTATTTCGCAACCAAATATATTTTTGAATATAGTAACAAATTGCAAATCAAATCTTTTACTGTTTATACATATTATCGTACTGTTCCAGATTAGGTTGTCAATCTTAAATGAACTTATCATTATAATTTTCTGATTTATAAACATATTATAAATGCTATTCGAGGCGAGCGACAAAAATTTTGTCGCTTGTTACTATTGGAGGTGACCGACAAAGTAAAATTCCTCAGAAAACACCAACTTTGCCTTGACAAATGCAAGCTCAAAAGTCAATTTTCTATAGTAATCGTCGGAAAAATATATTTTAGTAATAATTAAAGTTGCTCTGAGAAAGAACCGATACTTGAAATATCTAATCTATTTAAACATAGGTATAATTATGAAAGAGATTTAAAACTAAATGTTTAGAGTAAATTCAATGTGTATACGCAGAGTTATAATTTTATTTTAGCAACTAGTAATAGACTTGATAATCTGTTTATTTATTGTTGCGCTCTAAAAATAAAATAGTTTCCTTTTCAAACTTTTAAATTAATTTCTGTGATGCCATAAATTTCCGGAGCAAAATAGTATGTGGGTTTTAGTGCAAAATAAAATGGGATTTAGATATGTTATCAACGATTCATGCGATATATTATTAAAACTTATTTACGAGGGCGCCTGCTGCAGAATCAAATTAGTGGCTTAATGTGAATAAAATTATAATTTTCAAACGATTAAGACGATTTAAATCCTCGCGTGGCTTTTTAATTGAGCAGCAAACGCGTAAACTAATTCGAAAATTAATTGATTTAAATATTATTTACACTTGAAACACGTTTTCGGACTATATTTATATCTTACATAACCCAAAATTGTAATTTAGTCGTTTAAGAAGTGTATAAAAATTATCTGGCGCAAGAGAAATAATTTGTTAACTCTGTTATGGAAGAATATAAAACTATATTGCGACGTCAGTTATGTATCTGAGAGGGCAATATGGGCTTTATTTCCTGGACGTTAGTTAGTTCCTAAATTTACTACTAAATAAACAGGTATAAGACTGTTTCTAAAAGATATAAAATATAAATAAACGTCAAAAGGTAGTCCGTAAATTCAAATCAAACATTATATTGTGGATAACGGTACATATTGTGTCACCTATTGTATGTTTTATGAAGTACATTAATAGTCGCTAAACAGACTATCACAGTTCTAGATATCTCTAAACAAAGTAACAATATAAATCTTATCTCTGTTTTTGAAACATTTGTGATAATTTTTATTTCAATTTCATTTAGTCAAAGCTGTTTACCATAAAATAATTAAAAACTGGTATGTTTACATTAGCAGGAGTCATTTTCTGTTGCATTTCTTACAACAATCTTGTAAACAAGATTAAATTTAAATGTAAAGAAGCAAATGAACTGGGTGTATATTTAGTATAAAATAGATAGCTCCAGCAGATGTAAAGACATTTTATGAGTAATCCAGGCCTCATACAACATATGGCGCGTTCACAAAAAGATTTAAAAGGCAGCACAGCGTAACTCGCCGTAGTATTACCGAACCTGTTTGTTTGTGTGTCGCGTGCGTGTGTGCGTTCGTCAGTGCGTCACGTTTGCTTTCTGTTGGCCCCGAATCTGTAAGCTGCTTAAAAAGTGACAACGAATGCTCTCAAGTGTCTTCATCGGTACTTACCATCTCACATCTGGTGTCATCTCCCACAGATTATCATGTATTTCATTTTCGCGCCTTAATTTCTTACATAAAACACAATAGCAGTCGCAGAATCTTTGTTTAGAGTAATATCACGAAATTAGAAATGCTCCAAATACCAAATAAGATTAAAATATGTTTGTTATACAAATTACAAAAGAAATTTAAGTGCAGCACTGAAATTGTACTATTAGTTCTTACTTGTGATAATTTGACGGCTGGTAACTGCACTTTACAATAAATTGCCATGCGTTGCTGTAACTATAAGGATGTTAAATCGAATACAAAGTATTTAGTTTTAATGGATTATCCATTATCATGAAATAAAAGTAATAAGATCAAGAAACAATGTTTATTTTTTTGATTGCCTTTTCAAATTATAAACATTTTATATTCATGATTTGTATTATCTAAATTAGATATACTAGTTAAAATATCAAATGTCAAAACAAATCAAGAATCAGATGATCACTGAATTTGATTATACGATTAGCTTGATTTTCAATGGTGAATTGGATTGATCCACGGATTGCGTTGATCAATGAATCAAACCTTGATTAGGGAATGGTGAATTTGACTGATTTATTTACTTATTACAGTGTTGTATTATTTTGGATAACAACACATTTTTCGAAAAACCATTTCACGAAAATACATTTCTCGCATTAACAAATGTCGAAAATTAGGATGAGAAATAGTACATTTACCAAAAATTCAAAAGTCGAATGTTGGAAAAGTTGGAAAAGAAAACTGTGGAATGTTACAAATCTCGAAAAAACTTTTGTCGAATCGCTTGGATATTACAAGCCTCGAAAATACATTTCTCGAATATTACAAATGTCAAATGTTAAAAATCTCGAAAATACATTTGTCGAAAGAAAACTATACCAAATGTCATAGTTCCAGCTAGTGAGCAATGATAATACGTATTGTTCGCTTTCGACAAATATATTTGTAACTTTTCCAACATTCGACTTTTGTAATTTCGGTAAATGTACAATTCTTCATCATAATTTTCAACATTTGGTGATTCGAGAAATGTATTTTCATGAAGTGTTTTTTCGAAAAGTGTATGCGTTCTCGCCTTATTACATGTATTTTTAAATTATGAACAATTTTTGTATTTATACTTTTGCTGTAAAACTAATAGGTAAAAAGATATAGCAATATAATAAAATAACATTGAATACGGTACCTATCAATTCTGTACTAGGTATGTAGTCTAATATAAATGATGTTTAAGCCCTTCCTAGGAGATGTCGCTACTAGTACTCTTTAGGAAGATATTCTAATGCTCTCAGTTCATAAATGGTTATTTTAAATTTGAAATAACAAAAACGTTTATTTGTGTTTATCGTAGGTGTATAAAAAGTATTCTCATAACAAAAAGTTATTTCAAAATACATATTTGAAATGTGTAATAAAACTTTTATTATATCTCGTTCTTTTAAGCTGTTTGTTCCTACAAAGTTTTTGTGATTCTTCTTCCAAGAAACAATATATTAGTCTATACAGGTAAAAAGTGGAACCTTATTTAAAATCAATTATTAAATCTTGAATAATATTCCATTCGATTACATATTTTAATGTTTCAAATGTATATTTAAAAGTGATGAAATTTGGACAATACCTACCTAAGTTTCCTCTTAAACTTTCCCAAATTTAGAATTTACAAAGAAACATATTCAAAAGAAGGAATGTATGAAGAATACCGGTTATGTGACTATGCATGGAATTTCCATTATTTATTAATAATAATTGATTAGAAATTTCTAGACAGATAAAATCGGCAGAGGGGGCAAGTGTGGAAATATGCGCTCGGGGCAAACTAACTCACACGACCGCTAGTTACAGTTAACTATAGTTTATCAGCAGACCAAACAATTCTTTAGGGGTTTACATAGATGGAGAAGAGTTGTAGTTTGCCTGGAAAACTGGGATTAGTCAAATTATTGCTGAATAAATCATTCTTTTTTTACAAACGCGTCGAAAAGATTTCAGGAAGAATGAAACAAAGTTACAACAAAACTATAATTTTACAACTGGTAATACGATGTATGATAATAATAATTTAAATTTGGGAATGAAATAGTAGGTCTTGGCCACAAACAAAATTTCAATTCTAAAAACAAAATTACGAAAATTGTCACAGCGAGTTAATGTATCTACGCTTAATGTACTACTTATTTTTTTACACTAATGAAAAATTTGTTCACCTTAGAGTTTTTCTGGATTAGTCAGCACATTCAGAGAAGGTTACTAACTATAAACTAACTATTTACAGAGATACTTTAAAAGTAGTTTATTAACTGAGACAAGTTCTCTAGTAAAGTAGCAGCGCTGTGCTTTTATTTAAAGATATTTTGTTGTTCAAAACAAGTTTATTTTCTTTTAATTGAAGGCTACGTCAGTTAAGTTCCATGATTCGCTTTATTTTGTTTCTCGTGCACCACAAATTCATTTGTTAATTGTTTAATGGCTTGTTATATTGTCATATTGCTTTAAGTTACCCTGAACTTATCAAGTATTGTTATGAAAAGATATTCGGGAACAGGTCCGCATTGAAAGATATTTTTAATGTTATTTCAATTTCATTATTTGTATGTTTATAGATACTTAAGAAAAAAATTGTCTTTCGGTATCAATTATCTTTACAAAATATCTACGATTTTCTACTTATAAAATTGGGATAATTATTAATCAGGTAATTTATTTACTAGTAGATAATTATTCGTATAATTTAGTGTGTAAATTGATGATTTAGTTGTTAAAATATTATTTTATGGTTTTATTACAGTAGCAGTAAATAAATGTTATTATTTTTTCTATTGATTGGTTATGGTATATGGTTGTTTACGTTGATGTATTAATTTATTTCTGCACGTGTTACCTAATTATAATATTTAATAGTTATAATAAAGATTTTAATTATATCAATATCATTTAATTCTTACATAATTACAAAACTTATCTAATTTATAATCTTTCTTGTAACTACTTATTATTACAAAATATATATTAATTTTTGCACGATTTCAGATACTAAACAATCAAATCATACTTCAAACATACAACATATAACACGTAATTATCTAATACTTCATTTTAATTATAAACAGGTGTCCATGGAAAGCGAAACAAGGACGTTTTGGAAGTTAATGAGTTACGTCCATGATAATTTTAGAGAAAAAGGCTTCATATAATATGAATAGAAACTGAAAAATTTAGTGTTAAAAGTTACAATTGAAGTTTTTTAGATATACGTTTACACGTATAGCAAAAATGCACTTTGCTTTGACTTTGACTATGAAAAGCGACTAACTACTTTTCTTCCTAAAGTCAAACATAAAATAAATCAGACTTGACTCATATAAGTGACTTTAAAAGGTTCGTGTAAACACATATCGATTTTACTTTGTCATCAGTGACATTAAATTCCTCGAAATTTGAAATATTTCTGTCGTTTCCTCAATTTATATATTGTAGGTACCTATCCAAAACTGTTAAATAAATTATTTACCTGATAATTTGTTTACAAATTTTAACATAACCACACAAATTACTGGCTGTCAACAAGCTGTCAAGTGAGGACAAGTCAATAATTTAAAGTAAAGTAGATTTGTTCTTAAATGTGTAAACATACTAGTAATTTTACTTATCAAAAATCGCCGCAACTCGAAGTTAATTTTTGACATACTTATAAACGTAGTCTATATCATTGTTCATTTGCTTTTCTATATTTTACTTTTGTGTCCATATTATTAATACCTATGCAAGAAAAATGTACCGTAGAATTTACAGAACTATTCAGTAAGATGATTTCTGAAAATTTCATAACAATCTAAACAGGATTATTTACTAAATAATTAGAAGTATTTATCAATAAGTTTGATAAATTTTCAGAAAATGCATCTTTCCTTAGTTTACCGAATACTACTGTGCTCCTTTTTTGTGTAGTTAAATATGAATTTATTTTCTGATAAAATGCTGTCATCATCAACCTGAAAGAAATTTGTTTTTAACCACGTTCGTTTAGACAAACAAAAAAATCTTTAGATGGGCTTCCATCTAAACAACATGAAATTGTAGGACTTTTAAAACGTCATGTAATCATTATGTACTATTAGAATAGTCGAGTTTAATTTTGTATTATAATTATTAGAAACCTTTTCTCTAAAATCATCAAAGAAACTATAATTTCGATTTATCTCATTTTCGGAATATCGTCATAGACTTATCACAGTCACCAGGGCTTAGGAAGGATATTATATTCATTTCAAACTTCCTAATTGATTTTGAAAAACAAGCTTGAGTTAGTTCATAATGTTGGTATGCTTGAAGTATGGTTTGGTTTCCTGCATCATGCACGTGGTTTTGGTGATGGTTTGGTATGGTTGGTTTCCTGGTTATGGTCCATCTGGTTGAGCCATGCTGCTACGTTGCATACCACGGGCATTCGATTTCGTGTGATGTGACGTAGTGGTATGGCTCGCAGGATGCATGCTTACACACCCTACATCAACACAGACACAAGCATCATTCTACCAGCACACCGATTACGGCTGCCACTGCATCTGAAATTTTATATTTATTTTTATTTAATTTATTATTTTGTTTGCTAAAGCTACGACTCCATCTCTTAATTTTTTAATATAGTCACTTTTTAGTTTTTCTTTTGCTAATATAGATTAGTTCCAGACTTTTCATAAACAAAAACCTAATAATCTTTTGCTAATAGTTTTGAGCAATTCTCATTTTAAGAATAATTCATTACATAAAAAAGCATACATAATAATCGAACTAATATTCATTATTAAAAGAAATAATTTGTCAGCTACCTCTTTCTAAAGCTGTGTTCAACAACCAATT